>OV816023.1:138623113-139082295 GCA_929113105.1 Agrypnus murinus
AAAACAAAAAATAAAGAGCTAAAAACAAAATGGTTTACTAAAAAAACGATGGTCAGGACGATATGTAAACTACAAATCTCACCATCCTCAAAATCAAAAAAATAGCGTAATAATAGGTTTAATCGATCGAGCAATTACATTAACGTCACCCGAATACCGCCCTGAAGTTTTAAAAAAAGTAGAAAAAACCTTAAAAGAAAATCATTATCCGGAGAAGCTTATCAAACGAACACAAAAACAACGTATATTCAAATTTTACAATAATCTAAACTCAAAAGAAAAAAATACTAACCCGACCAGATACATAGCTGTGCCTTATATAAATGAATTATCTGAAAAACTAAAACATATTTTAAGTAAACATAACATTTCTATATGCCATAAATCTCAGAATACACTAACTTCTCTATTTACACCATTAAAAACAAAGATACCAAAAAAGAAAACATCTAACGTTATTTATTCCATACCCTGCATAAATTGCCCAAAAAAGTATATAGGAATGACAACCCAATATTTAGATAGTCGATTAAATGGTCATAAATACACCAAAAACGCTTCAACTGCTTTACATAAACACGAAAAAACCGAAAAACACGAGTTCAATTTCAAAGATACCAAAATTTTAAATAAAGATAGCAACTACCATAAATTAACAATAAAAGAAATGTTTCATATAAAACAAGATAACGAAGCCGTAAATGACAGGCAAGATACAAAAAATCTAAGCCAAATATATCATAATCTCATTAAGTAAATAATCGTAATACACATTCCAATAACCCATTCATCTACGTATAAAAAAAAAAAAAAATTCTTAATATTATTATAAATTCTAACCGTTGCACACAATAAAGTCCACACGTAATAATTTCAAGCTTTCAATAATAACCAAAAACACATCTTAAAACTCTCAGTCGAAATGAAAAGTAATAAATACCCAAATTTATGTGACACATGCCTTGAAAAATAGCAAAAGATTGTTTGGTTTACTCGTGTGAAACCTGATACAATGCCGATCCAATTCTGTATATTAGTTTAAAAGAAGGGATGTTTCTTTGTTAATTAGTCGTCAGTTCCCAAAAAGAATTTGTTCAAACTACACACATATTCCTAGTTCTATACATTATAAACAAAAAAGAAAGTAATAATCTAAATCTGTGTAATCAGCATACCAACCACTGTAATAAAAAACAATAATGGAAAAACCAAAATGTAAATTCAAACATACTGTTTCAAGGTACGTAACTGTTTCAAAATAAAAAATAATTAAAATGTGTAAAAAAATTTCATACTGATTTAATCATATAAAAAAAAGGAAAAAATGTTATTAAAAAAAATTTTTTTTGTAGGCAATAAACAATAAAAGAATCTTGATAATGCTCCCAATGTGTGAGCGAAACGTCGACATAACCATATAAAACTGTGTTAATTAATTTAAAATAACCTATACCCAAGAATCAAATATATTTTATATCTATATATAAGGTTAAAGAATAAGAAAATTTATATATATATATATATATATATATATATATATATATATATATATATATATATATATATATATATATATATATATATATAACAGTGGAGGGTCCTGGGTTCGAATCCCAGCAGAGTCGATAAATTTATCTATATGAATTTGCATTCAAAATATTATTTAATGTAAAATCATTATATATATATATATATATATATATATATATATATATATATAGTTATTTGAAATTTTATTGGAATATAGAAAAATTATCGTCTCGAGCCAGGAATCGAACCTGGGCTCCCTGCTATCTAGGCAGATGCTCTACCGCTGAGCTACTCGAGGCTGATTGCTGGTGAGACGACAATTCTTCCATATAAGTTGTATAATGTGTAAACACAGAGAGAGAACTAATTATATATATATATATATATATAATTTAATATAATATATATATATTAATTAATTAATTATATATATATAATTTATATATATATATATATATATATATATATATATATATATATATATACATATTTATTTGAAACAACAAAAACAGTGAACAATAATATAAATAAGATGGAACAAAATATGGTGAAACAAACAAAAACACAATTCGACAATTCTAGTAAATAATAAACTCTCAAAAATAAAACAACTAGAACAAAAACTTAAAATTATTGTTCATGAAACAAAATCTTTATGCCTTTGGCCACTGTTTGCAAATATACTAAAATCAACTGTAACCAATGAACATAACATAAATAAGATGGATAAAAATGTGACGAAACAAACAAAAACACAAATCCACAATTCTAATAATAAACTTCCAAAAATAAAACATCTTAAACAAAAACTTATCAAATTATTGTTTATAAAATAAAATCCATATTTCTTTGGCCACTGTTGACAAATCTATTAATAACAAATTGTTCATTGATCGCAATGTCCGGATGGACGTTAATAATGGCTAAGCCAGATAGCCTTTCTTCTGAAATAGTAGATCGGAGCCAACTTTTTATTCGCCTCAACGAAGAAAAACTCCTTTCCGATGAGGCAACACTGATCGAAAGTGTAATGAGAATTTTTAAAAATGATGTTACCAAAGGAAACATTATTTCATCGCATTGAGCAAGGGCTCCTAAAGCCTCGTCAGGAATAGGAAGTTTTTCTTCGGAGGCTTTTACCCACTTCGTCTTCCACAACCTCAGTTCGCTTTTGAATTCTGTGAACAAAACCTCCAGATTTTGATGAAAAAGTTTGTTAAATCTTTCCACCAAGGTCCGTGCTATTGAATCCAGAGATGTCATACCAACTTCCCTAATTACCGTGGGTATTATAATGTTCAAATTGAACAAACTGGTTGTATCAGCAGTGAATCGACCCTCCAAATCTGTAATTATACTGTCGAGCAAGGGTATATATATATAATCTGCCTATAGTAGTGTTCCAGTGATTCGCAACTTGGATTTGGTCGATGTCTCATAATTCCAGTGGTTCTGGGTTTGCTCAAAGTTGCCCCCAGTTCATCTAGCGATTTTTCAATATTCATGAAAATTGCGTTAAAATGTTTTTCAGCTCCAGGTCACTAAAGGTTATGAGGTGGAAGCAGCTGTCGAGCTACAAATGAAGTGCTTTAAATTTGTCTAGAAGCTGTGCAGTTCATATACTATTTATCTAGGGGTTTTTATCTCTTTAGACTCATTATCTCGAAAAGTAAGCCCTAAATCGATTAAATGGAACACTCCCAAAAGAATATTTATTTGTGACCTTTAGAAAACGCTGTAGGCTATGAGGGGACAAGACTGAGGAAGCTGTCATAGTTACAAATCAAGTACTTAGTCAGATAGTGCGCATATAGTTTGTATAATAAGGGGTTATTCTCAAGAAAAAATGTCGCTATGGGCTATGAATGGAAGACAGGTACCATATTTACAAATCAAGTGCTTCAAATGTGACTAAAAAGTGCGATTATATTTTATATAGTCTTCATTAATTAGTAAATAGAAAATCTAACTGCAGCCTGAGGTCACGAGAGGTCAAGAGAAGCAGCTACCATAGCTAGACATCAAGTGCTTCAAATGTGTCTAGAAAATGCGCATATAATTTATATAGCCTTCATTAATTTTTAAATGGGACACTTTCAGGAGAAAATTTACTGCGATCTCCAGAGGTCACTAAAGATTATAAGGGAAGACACCTGCTATAGATACAAATCAAGTGCTTAAAATTGTGAAATTTGAGCATATAGTATATACAGCTCTTAGAATTCTGTATCTGACACTGACAGTTAATTGTTGAGTAAGTTTCGGAAAGGGAAAATAATGGGCTTTCCAACTGTGAAAAATATACAAGGTGATCTATTTGAAATCACAAAGCTGCCCTATTCCCGAGAATACGTACGTCAATTCTGGATAAATCGGAAGTGGAAAAGAAAGACAAATACTAAAAAAAAACTAAGAAGACTGGCAAACACCGCATTCTATTATCTCAATTACTTTAAAAGTTATTTACGATTATAAAGGGTCAAAATATAATGAGACACCCTGTATAATTTCACATGAATAAAAAGAATTACCTGCGTTAATCAAAACAAAAACAAAAAATATACCTAAAAAATGACATTACCGAAGTTGTACGTGTTAAAAATCCTGCCTTCTGTGCTCTGTAACTCCAAAACTGTTAATTTTAGAGCTTCGTATCCCTGGAGACTTTCGATCAGGATAATGTAAACTACAATATATCACAGTTTCAGCCAATTTGAATGGTATCCAATTTCCGTAAGAAATGTGCGGAGTCCTTTGCACGAGGGCACTCATTAGATTTGGTGCTGCCCTGTACATAATTTCCCGAAATCCCATCTATTCACATTACACCACAGTATTATTATTATACTGTGATTACACTAACATTCATAATGCTAGTTGTCAGATTAATTCTTATGTATTTTTTGTTACATATTTATTAAAAATAATTATTAATATTGTTTGGCTAAAAACGTAAAAATTCTAATAAAACGAACAAATAGATAAAAATAATAAAATCTTACTATTATAAAAACTTTATTCCTCATCAGAAATTTGAAATCGTGTATTAGGATAGCAGAAATGGCTGAGGATGGTTTTTGCTGGAATCCTGGTAGCTACATTGACATATTGAAGACCCTCCCGTATGTAGCATTGACAGACACCAGTTGCAATAAAATCATTAGTAGTGCTACTGGCTATAAGATGGCGCCCAGTTTTACAGATTTTCAAGAATGTTTCAAATTTAACTTTGTTAAAAGTTAAAAATTATTTTGAGTTATTTTATAACAATTTTTAATTAGTATATAACAGAAAATGCGTAAACCATAACGTAACAATTAGCATTAAGAACATTAATAAAAATAATGGAAGCAGGAGTGTTTCCAGGAAATTAAACAACCATTACCTGGTTAGATGGCGCGCGGTACGATTTCTTGGAGACCACCTGCTTCTCTTAAACTGTCAATGATCCAATTGCCAATTGTAAAGGTTTCTCACTACTTAAAGTGTTATTCACGAAAAGCTTTCACTTTAAAATCCCTTGACAGCGCAGAACTGCAGCAGAACATATGAAAAGGCTTTTCACTACATAAATTACTACATTTTAACCTCTCTTAACGTATAAAGTCACAACACTGAAACCATCGCTGGACATGAGTTTCTACCTGAAAACTACTCACACCAGTCGTTGCATAATCATTCTCTTAACCTCTCTCAATACATAATATACAGGTAGCAAAACTGTCAATGATCCAGCTGCCAATTGTAAAGGTTTCTCACTACTTAAAGTGTTATTCATGAAAAGCTTTCACTTTAAAATCCCTTGACAGCGCAGAACTGCAGCAGAACATATGAAAAGGCTTTTCACTACATAAATTACAACATTTTAACCTCTCTTAACGTATAAAGTCACAACACTGAAACCATCGCTGGACATGAGTTTCTACCTGAAAACTACTCACACCAGTCGTTGCATAATCATTCTCTTAACCTCTCTCAATACATAATATACAGGTAGCAAAACTGTCAATGATCCAGCTGCCAATTGTAAAGGTTTCTCACTACTTAAAGTGTTATTCATGAAAAGCTTTCACTTTAAAATCCCTTGACAGCGCAGAACTGCAGCAGAACATATGAAAAGGCTTTTCACTACATAAATTACAACATTTTAACCTCTCTTAACGTATAAAGTCACAACACTGAAACCATCGCTGGACATGAGTTTCTACCTGAAAACTACTCACACCAGTCGTTGCATAATCATTCTCTTAACCTCTCTCAATACATAATATACAGGTAGCAAAACTGTCAATGAACCAGCTGCCAATTGTAAAGGTTTCTCACTACTTAAAGTGTTATTCATGAAAAGCTTTCACTTTAAAATCCCTTGACAGCGCAGAACTGCAGCAGAACATATGAAAAGGCTTTTCACTACATAAATTACAACATTTTAACCTCTCTTAACGTATAAAGTCACAACACTGAAACCATCGCTGGACATGAGTTTCTACCTGAAAACTACTCACACCAGTCGTTGCATAATCGTTCTCTTAACCTCTCTCAATACATAATATACAGGTAGCAAAACTGTCAATGATCCAGCTGCCAATTGTAAAGGTTTCTCACTACTTAAAGTGTTATTCATGAAAAGCTTTCACTTTAAAATCCCTTGACAGCGCAGAACTGCAGCAGAACATATGAAAAGGCTTTTCACTACATAAATTACAACATTTTAACCTCTCTTAACGTATAAAGTCACAACACTGAAACCATCGCTGGACATGAGTTTCTACCTGAAAACTACTCACACCAGTCGTTGCATAATCATTCTCTTAACCTCTCTCAATACATAATATACAGGTAGCAAAACTGTCAATGATCCAGCTGCCAATTGTAAAGGTTTCTCACTACTTAAAGTGTTATTCATGAAAAGCTTTCACTTTAAAATCCCTTGACAGCGCAGAACTGCAGCAGAACATATGAAAAGGCTTTTCACTACATAAATTACAACATTTTAACCTCTCTTAACGTATAAAGTCACAACACTGAAACCATCGCTGGACATGAGTTTCTACCTGAAAACTACTCACACCAGTCGTTGCATAATCGTTCTCTTAACCTCTCTCAATACATAATATACAGGTAGCAAAACTGTCAATGATCCAGCTGCCAATTGTAAAGGTTTCTCACTACTTAAAGTGTTATTCATGAAAAGCTTTCACTTTAAAATCCCTTGACAGCGCAGAACTGCAGCAGAACATATGAAAAGGCTTTTCACTACATAAATTACAACATTTTAACCTCTCTTAACGTATAAAGTCACAACACTGAAACCATCGCTGGACATGAGTTTCTACCTGAAAACTACTCACACCAGTCGTTGCATAATCATTCTCTTAACCTCTCTCAATACATAATATACAGGTAGCAAAACTGTCAATGATCCAGCTGCCAATTGTAAAGGTTTCTCACTACTTAAAGTGTTATTCATGAAAAGCTTTCACTTTAAAATCCCTTGACAGCGCAGAACTGCAGCAGAACATATGAAAAGGCTTTTCACTACATAAATTACAACATTTTAACCTCTCTTAACGTATAAAGTCACAACACTGAAACCATCGCTGGACATGAGTTTCTACCTGAAAACTACTCACACCAGTCGTTGCATAATCATTCTCTTAACCTCTCTCAATACATAATATACAGGTAGCAAAACTGTCAATGAACCAGCTGCCAATTGTAAAGGTTTCTCACTACTTAAAGTGTTATTCATGAAAAGCTTTCACTTTAAAATCCCTTGACAGCGCAGAACTGCAGCAGAACATATGAAAAGGCTTTTCACTACATAAATTACAACATTTTAACCTCTCTTAACGTATAAAGTCACAACACTGAAACCATCGCTGGACATGAGTTTCTACCTGAAAACTACTCACACCAGTCGTTGCATAATCGTTCTCTTAACCTCTCTCAATACATAATATACAGGTAGCAAAACTGTCAATGATCCAGCTGCCAATTGTAAAGGTTTCTCACTACTTAAAGTGTTATTCATGAAAAGCTTTCACTTTAAAATCCCTTGACAGCGCAGAACTGCAGCAGAACATATGAAAAGGCTTTTCACTACATAAATTACAACATTTTAACCTCTCTTAACGTATAAAGTCACAACACTGAAACCATCGCTGGACATGAGTTTCTACCTAAAAACTACTCACACCAGTCGTTGCATAATCATTCTCTTAACCTCTCTCAATACATAATATACAGGTAGCAAAACTGTCAATGATCCAGCTGCCAATTGTAAAGGTTTCTCACTACTTAAAGTGTTATTCATGAAAAGCTTTCACTTTAAAATCCCTTGACAGCGCAGAACTGCAGCAGAACATATGAAAAGGCTTTTCACTACATAAATTACAACATTTTAACCTCTCTTAACGTATAAAGTCACAACACTGAAACCATCGCTGGACATGAGTTTCTACCTGAAAACTACTCACACCAGTCGTTGCATAATCGTTCTCTTAACCTCTCTCAATACATAATATACAGGTAGCAAAACTGTCAATGATCCAGCTGCCAATTGTAAAGGTTTCTCACTACTTAAAGTGTTATTCATGAAAAGCTTTCACTTTAAAATCCCTTGACAGCGCAGAACTGCAGCAGAACATATGAAAAGGCTTTTCACTACATAAATTACAACATTTTAACCTCTCTTAACGTATAAAGTCACAACACTGAAACCATCGCTGGACATGAGTTTCTACCTGAAAACTACTCACACCAGTCGTTGCATAATCATTCTCTTAACCTCTCTCAATACATAATATACAGGTAGCAAAACTGTCAATGAACCAGCTGCCAATTGTAAAGGTTTCTCACTACTTAAAGTGTTATTCATGAAAAGCTTTCACTTTAAAATCCCTTGACAGCGCAGAACTGCAGCAGAACATATGAAAAGGCTTTTCACTACATAAATTACAACATTTTAACCTCTCTTAACGTATAAAGTCACAACACTGAAACCATCGCTGGACATGAGTTTCTACCTGAAAACTACTCACACCAGTCGTTGCATAATCGTTCTCTTAACCTCTCTCAATACATAATATACAGGTAGCAAAACTGTCAATGATCCAGCTGCCAATTGTAAAGGTTTCTCACTACTTAAAGTGTTATTCATGAAAAGCTTTCACTTTAAAATCCCTTGACAGCGCAGAACTGCAGCAGAACATATGAAAAGGCTTTTCACTACATAAATTACAACATTTTAACCTCTCTTAACGTATAAAGTCACAACACTGAAACCATCGCTGGACATGAGTTTCTACCTGAAAACTACTCACACCAGTCGTTGCATAATCATTCTCTTAACCTCTCTCAATACATAATATACAGGTAGCAAAACTGTCAATGATCCAGCTGCCAATTGTAAAGGTTTCTCACTACTTAAAGTGTTATTCATGAAAAGCTTTCTCTTTAAAATCCCTTGACAGCGCAGAACTGCAGCAGAACATATGAAAAGGCTTTTCACTACATAAATTACAACATTTTAACCTCTCTTAACGTATAAAGTCACAACACTGAAACCATCGCTGGACATGATTTTCTACCTGAAAACTACTCACACCAGTCGTTGCATAATCGTTCTCTTAACCTCTCTCAATACATAATATACAGGTAGCAAAACTGTCAATGATCCAGCTGCCAATTGTAAAGGTTTCTCACTACTTAAAGTGTTATTCATGAAAAGCTTTCACTTTAAAATCCCTTGACAGCGCAGAACTGCAGCAGAACATATGAAAAGGCTTTTCACTACATAAATTACAACATTTTAACCTCTCTTAACGTATAAAGTCACAACACTGAAACCATCGCTGGACATGAGTTTCTACCTGAAAACTACTCACACCAGTCGTTGCATAATCATTCTCTTAACCTCTCTCAATACATAATATACAGGTAGCAAAACTGTCAATGATCCAGCTGCCAATTGTAAAGGTTTCTCACTACTTAAAGTGTTATTTTCTTATTAATGTTCTTAATGATAAATAATTGTTACGTTATCGTTTATGGATTTTCCGTTATATACTTATTAAAAATTGTTATAAAATAACTTAAAATAATGTTTAAGTTTTAACAAACTTGAATTTGAAACATTTTTGAAAATTTGTAACAACTGGACGCTATCTGTTAACCAGTAGCACTATTAATGATGATATTACAGATTTTGTCATCAATGTCGACATACGGGTGTAATCAATATGTAAATGTACTATCAGGATATCAGCAAACCACCCTCCGCCTTTTCTGCTATCCTAATACACGATTTTAAATTTCTGATGAGGAATAAAGGTGTTGTTATAATGTAAAAATATTTTTATTTGTTCGTTTTATTAGAATTTTTACTTTTGTAATCAAACAATCTTAATAATTATTTTTAATAAGCATGTAACAGAAAATGCATAGGAATTGCATAACAACTAGCATTAACAATATTAGTAAATAACCAGCTGCCAATTGTAAAGGTTTCTCACTACTTAAAGTGTTATTCATGAAAAGCTTTCACTTTAAAATCCCTTGACAGCGCAGAACTGCAGCAGAACATATGAAAAGGCTTTTCACTACATAAATTACAACATTTTAACCTCTCTTAACGTATAAAGTCACAACACTGAAACCATCGCTGGACATGAGTTTCTACCAAAAAAACTACTCACACCAGTCGTTGCATAATCATTCTCTTAACCTCTCTCAATACATAATATACAGGTAGCAAAACTGTCAATGATCCAGCTGCCAATTGTAAAGGTTTCTCACTACTTAAAGTGTTATTCATGAAAAGCTTTCACTTTAAAATCCCTTGACAGCGCAGAACTGCAGCAGAACATATGAAAAGGCTTTTCACTACATAAATTACAACATTTTAACCTCTCTTATGGCCGTTTGCACCGTACGTTTTAAGGTGGGCTTAATTACTAAGTGGAGTTTACATTGAAAGATTTGTTTGCACCGCTATGTAAACTAAACTTAAAATATGTTAAGAAAGCCTTAAGTTAAGCCGTCGTTTTCATTAGCTTAAATCTTAAGTGCCACTTAACGCATGCGAGATTTCGTTTTTTATTGGTGCAGAATAATATTAAACGATCGGAATCGTCACATATAAATCTAATATATAACAATTTCATGAATGTTTAGTAGGTACTTTTTATAAAAAAAATAACATGAAATGGACTTGGAGTTAATAGATGGGTTATTGGAAGCGTATGATGATGATTTAGAAATCTTAGAAATAGTAGATGGTGGATTTCCAAGACAGATTTATAAGCGAGCTAATTATTTTGAAAGTTTGGATAATTTAACATTTTTCCAGAGGTTTAGGTTAACAAAGCAAACAGTTCTAAATATTTTGCAGCAAATAGAGGAGCAACTGGAGTATCCTAGTGATATGTATGTAAAAATATGGCTATATGTCCTGGAAGATTGTATCAAACAAAATCTTTTAGGAACTACAGCATATCACCTGTAAATCAATTGTTGACTTGCTTAAGATTTTATGCAAGTGCCGGGCATTTAGCTGCTATTGCAGATTTCATGGGTATGCACACATCAACTGTATCAAGAATAATAAGAAAAGTATCACAAGTACTAGCTGGTTTAAATTTTATATATCAAAATGCCAGAACATGAAGTGATAAATGTACAAAGACATTTTTATGGGATAGCTTCGTTTCCGAGAGTCTTAGGTTGCATTGATGGGACTCATATTAAAATTCAATCACCAAGCAAGTTCTGTCTCAAACAATTAGCACTATTTCTATGATTCTCCATTAATAAGAAAAATATTTTACAGGAGGTGAAGATGCTGAGGTATTTAGAAATCGAAAGTCATATTTTTCTGTAAATGTGCAAGTGGTGGGTGACAGTAATTTAAAGATACGAAGTATAGTAGCACGGTGGCCGGGATCTACACACGATGCAACAATTTTTGCAAATAGTAGAGTGAGAGCTGCATTTGAAGATGGAAATTATCCCAATAGTATTTTACTTGGTAAGAAAAAAAAATCTCAACCAACTAAATAACCATTAGTTCATAACTAGTTCTCAAATAACCTCATAGTTATTTCTATTAAATTGCCTTTTGTCAACTACATTCATTGATATTCTAATAATTTAAAGTCTATTTGAAACTTTGTTTGTAGGTGATAGTCAATATGCTTTAAAGCCATATTTTCTCACTCCAATTTTGAATCCTGTAACACGAGCCGAGCGATTGTATAATGAATCCCACATTAGAACAAGAAATACAGTAGAACGACTTTTTGGTGTTTGGAAACGACGGTTCCCTGTACTAGCATATGGACTTAGGCTTACTATTGATACAAGTTTAATCGTAATAATAGCAACAGCAGTATTACATAATATAGCAAGACAAATGAACGAACCAAATCCTCCACCTCTAGCCGACATTAATTTGGAAGAACTCCATTTTTTAATTGCCTTAAGTGATATACCTCAGATTCAAATGAATCCTAATGAGCCTTTTGTAGCGGTGCATGCTACAAGAAATAATTTTGTAAATAACTACTTTGCAAATTTGTAATTTAATTAAGAACAAACATAAAAAGTAAATAATGCCTGGTTTTTGTTTATTTATTATATTGATTATTTATAAAACTATCTTAAAATAAATAATACACATTATTCTTGTAGTAATTGTTTTTCTTTTAATTTTATATCTAACTCTAAACTTCTCATCCTCAGCTCAGGTTCTCTTTGATAACACTCCAGTAAATGGAGTTTCTTATTGACAAGCTCAGCATACTTCTCGCTTAGCAGTGAAGATGTTAATGTTCGTACAGTTGTTGGTCGGCGCCGAGAAGATGATTGCATTGTTCTCTGTCTTGGTGTTGATAAATTCTGTAATGAAAAATACAATTGTGTAATGTTTATCCAGTTCTGAAGATATTTAGTGCAAAAGTCTTTTATAATTTCTTACCTTTTGTAATGGTCTCGTTAGAGCAGTTGTTGTAAATCGGAAGCTTTGAATTTGCTCCAATTTGTTTTGTTTGTCTCCACCGATTGAACATCCTTATTGTGATGTCAATCACCTATTTCTTCATTCTCAAAGACAATTTCGTAGGCATTCCCCTCTAAAGTGGTAATGTCTAAGTCGGAGTCGTATGAATTTGTCTCCTTGTCATGGTTTGTTGTATTCTAAAACAAAACAATTATTTCATAATAAAATTTAATGATAATTACAGGTGCTAATAAATACAGGTCTCATTAAATTCATATTAAATACTTACAAGAATCTCTTTTGTTGGTTTTGTAATGAAATCACCATCATACAGGTTTGTCAAACCATACACATTTTTCTCATTTATTAAAGAAACCAACATATCATCAACCGGATTTATTTTTTCCTGCGATGGACCATCACCTGTACGATATAATTGCTTCCTCTCTTCACCAACTTTTTTACGTACTACTTTTTTTTGATTTTCATAATATATTCTCAGTGATTCTTTGGACAGATGGCATAAATTTGGTGCCAGAGAATTAAATTCTTGTTCAATTTTCTCCCATGCTTTATTTTTTTCATCTATGGGCACCCCATCCGTTTTCTTGTTTTCAATTATTGATTTGTAGTTCAGGATAATATTGAACAAACTCTCTTTCTCTTTGTATGTGTAATTGGCATTCCTCACTCTTTTGCCAATTTTAACATTCGTTCCATTGCTGGTTTATATAATATGTATATAATACAATAATGTTCTTGTCCAGTTTAAACTATTTATTATAAACTTTAATAACCGTCTAAAAACCAACAAGCCTGTCAAATATCAACGAAAAATAACAACTTTGATCTGGTAATAAATCGAAACTCTCTAGATCAACACTTAAAATGCGTTATTGCCAAATCTTATTAGAGTTTAGCTAAGTGTTGCTCATATGCAAGCGGTGCAATTAGAAATAGTTTAAGAGCTACTTAAAATTTAAGTGCCCCTTAATTAAGCTTTATTTAAATTAAAAACGGTACAAACGGCCATTAACGTATAAAGTCACAACACTGAAACCATCGCTGGACATGAGTTTCTACCTGAAAACTACTCACACCAGTCGTTGCATAATCATTCTCTTAACCTCTCTCAATACATAATATACAGGTAGCAAAACTGTCAATGATCCAGCTGCCAATTGTAAAGGTTTCTCACTACTTAAAGTGTTATTCATGAAAAGCTTTCACTTTAAAATCCCTTGACAGCGCAGAACTGCAGCAGAACATATGAAAAGGCTTTTCACTACATAAATTACAACATTTTAACCTCTCTTAACGTATAAAGTCACAACACTGAAACCATCGCTGGACATGAGTTTCTACCTGAAAACTACTCACACCAGTCGTTGCATAATCATTCTCTTAACCTCTCTCAATACATAATATACAGGTAGCAAAACTGTCAATGATCCAGCTGCCAATTGTAAAGGTTTCTCACTACTTAAAGTGTTATTCATGAAAAGCTTTCACTTTAAAATCCCTTGACAGCGCAGAACTGCAGCAGAACATATGAAAAGGCTTTTCACTACATAAATTACAACATTTTAACCTCTCTTAACGTATAAAGTCACAACACTGAAACCATCGCTGGACATGAGTTTCTACCTGAAAACTACTCACACCAGTCGTTGCATAATCGTTCTCTTAACCTCTCTCAATACATAATATACAGGTAGCAAAACTGTCAATGATCCAGCTGCCAATTGTAAAGGTTTCTCACTACTTAAAGTGTTATTCATGAAAAGCTTTCACTTTAAAATCCCTTGACAGCGCAGAACTGCAGCAGAACATATGAAAAGGCTTTTCACTACATAAATTACAACATTTTAACCTCTCTTAACGTATAAAGTCACAACACTGAAACCATCGCTGGACATGAGTTTCTACCTGAAAACTACTCACACCAGTCGTTGCATAATCATTCTCTTAACCTCTCTCAATACATAATATACAGGTAGCAAAACTGTCAATGATCCAGCTGCCAATTGTAAAGGTTTCTCACTACTTAAAGTGTTATTCATGAAAAGCTTTCACTTTAAAATCCCTTGACAGCGCAGAACTGCAGCAGAACATATGAAAAGGCTTTTCACTACATAAATTACAACATTTTAACCTCTCTTAACGTATAAAGTCACAACACTGAAACCATCGCTGGACATGAGTTTCTACCTGAAAACTACTCACACCAGTCGTTGCATAATCGTTCTCTTAACCTCTCTCAATACATAATATACAGGTAGCAAAACTGTCAATGATCCAGCTGCCAATTGTTAAGGTTTCTCACTACTTAAAGTGTTATTCATGAAAAGCTTTCACTTTAAAATCCCTTGACAGCGCAGAACTGCAGCAGAACATATGAAAAGGCTTTTCACTACATAAATTACAACATTTTAACCTCTCTTAACGTATAAAGTCACAACACTGAAACCATCGCTGGACATGAGTTTCTACCTGAAAACTACTCACACCAGTCGTTGCATAATCATTCTCTTAACCTCTCTCAATACATAATATACAGGTAGCAAAACTGTCAATGATCCAGCTGCCAATTGTAAAGGTTTCTCACTACTTAAAGTGTTATTCATGAAAAGCTTTCACTTTAAAATCCCTTGACAGCGCAGAACTGCAGCAGAACATATGAAAAGGCTTTTCACTACATAAATTACAACATTTTAACCTCTCTTAACGTATAAAGTCACAACACTGAAACCATCGCTGGACATGAGTTTCTACCTGAAAACTACTCACACCAGTCGTTGCATAATCATTCTCTTAACCTCTCTCAATACATAATATACAGGTAGCAAAACTGTCAATGATCCAGCTGCCAATTGTAAAGGTTTCTCACTACTTAAAGTGTTATTCATGAAAAGCTTTCACTTTAAAATCCCTTGACAGCGCAGAACTGCAGCAGAACATATGAAAAGGCTTTTCACTACATAAATTACAACATTTTAACCTCTCTTAACGTATAAAGTCACAACACTGAAACCATCGCTGGACATGAGTTTCTACCTGAAAACTACTCACACCAGTCGTTGCATAATCATTCTCTTAACCTCTCTCAATAGTCTCAATACATAATATACAGGTAGCAAAACTGTCAATGAACTAGCTGCCAATTGTAAAGGTTTCTCACTACTTAAAGTGTTATTTTCTTATTAATGTTCTTAATGATAAATAATTGTTACGTTATCGTTTATGGATTTTCCGTTATATACTTATTAAAAATTGTTATAAAATAACTTAAAATAGTGTTTAAGTTTTAACAAACTGGAATTTGAAACATTTTTGAAAATTTGTAACAACTGGACGCTATCTGTTAACCAGTAGCACTATTAATGATGATATTACAGATTGTGTCATTAATGTCGACATACGGGTGTAATCAATATGTAAATGTACTATCAGGATATCAGCAAACCACCCTCCGCCTTTTCTGCTATCCTAATACACGATTTTAAATTTCTGATGAGGAATAAAGGTGTTGTTATAATGTAAAAATATTTTTATTTGTTCGTTTTATTAGAATTTTTACTTTTTTAATCAAACAATCTTAATAATTATTTTTAATAAGCATGTAACAGAAAATGCATAGGAATTAGCCTAACAACTAGCATTAACAATATTAGTAAATGCCGTTCGTTCATTGTTTGCCTTCTTAGAAATAAATTTAAAATTAAAATATTTCTATGGAATAGAGAATGGGAATTTTAATTAATAAATATCCTTTTGAGCACATGCGTAACGTATTTTGTAAGAAGTAAGTTTTCATTAGCAAATAGTAAAACTTATTTAAAACAATTTATTGAAACTTTTTATTAATCCTTATTCATTTCACAATTAGTAAATAGTTAAAAATACAACAAAAATAAATATACAGTATAATATTAAATAAATGGATTTATTTATCCATCGTAAATTTCGCTACAGCATAAACAATTAGATAAAATAAGTGAATAACAATACAAGGTCTTTGTTGTTTCAGTAGTTAATATTTGTCTATGGGGGTAGATTAATTTCAGTGCTTGAATACTTTTATTTATGCGAGAGTTTATATGGATTTTTCACATAGGAAGGTATTATCTAGTATTATTCAAACTGACTTAATAAAAAAAGGATTAAAATTATCCGTTATTTTCTTCTAAATTGGAAAATCGTCCAGAAAGTTTCATTTCATATTTTGATATTATTAGCAAAATCTGCTATGCAATTGTTGCTTTACCACTCCTTTAAAGTGTTACAAACCCTATTAAAAGCAGAACTTTTGACTTTTTTGTATTGTCGTGAGTCGAAAATGTCATTTTATACCACTAGTGTCTAAAGCGATATCTAGAGTAACACTTTAGACACGAGTGTAAAAAGTAAAAAATAAATGTATGATATACGTGTTAAAAGTGAATTTAGTTTGTTCGAGGAGATTACTAACTCTGCTGGCACGTCTTGGGCCAAACTTCTCTTTTCGCAAAATAAACATTCACTTTTGACACTTTTCTATCATAAACTATTATTTAATGATTTCAAAATAGTCAGTTATGGGGTGTAAAAATGTTAAAAAACATTTTCCTTATGTTGGGATATCTTGTTCAAACTAGATATGTGAACGTAAAATGTCGTTAGAAACATTTTTTCTTACGGCCTACGTAATAATAATAATTGCCCCCTCCCTCCCGCACAAGCTTCTAGCTTCTGGGGTTTGGTTTCCAGGCTATGGGTTGTAGCAATTATTATTATCATTATTATTAATAAAATATTTTCCATATTTTAAAGGTCATTTTTCGTGATTTAGAAAATTACGAATTTAACAGATACCTACCTATAATTTACCTGTCAACTTTGACATGGCGTATTTCAAGTATTTCTGGAAAGAGAGTTGCCCTGCATAGTTGTTTCCAATCAGAATAGAAAGAATTTTCTGATGTGGAATATGGATCCAACTTTACGACACACACTGTAAACTAAAATCTAAACTTTTAGCTTCTTTTTTGATAGGAATAGGGATCCCACCAATCGCTACGTTAATATTGTCAGTTAAAAATGTATTAGGCTTTATTCGCAAAGAAGATAACAACTGATTTTTGAAGATTAATAACACTGTACAACACGAAAAAAACTTCCAGGTTTTCATATGGTTTTTCTACAACTTTTTGGTATGAAGATCACGAATCTGCTATTGGTTTTTTTTGGGTCAGGTCAAATACTGTTGTTTCAATGTCATTCGGGTCATTCCATGTCAAATCATCACAAGCAAAATGAACTTTTCAACCCGACCATCTCAGATTTTCGTGAAATTTAGGAGGATGGTAGACGACATAAAGTAACTTACGTATGTAAAATAATAACCCTCAGTGACACACGGTATTCATACAGCAGGGTTGGATATATGGTACAAAATGTAAAATTTACGCTTACAAGGTGAACAAAAACAATTCATAACTTTGCTTCTAATCGTAGTAGATCTTTTATCTTAGGCTTGTTTTAAAGCTAAAAGAGCAGAGTTTTATAAAAAATATTGAATTCTTCATTCCAAGGTCACATGATGTGACCTTTGACTTTGAATATCTAAGAAAGTGTACCTTCAATTTCTTTAGAAATACAGTATGTTATACAGCTAGGTGTAGACTCTTTTTGGTGTAAGTTTAATTTTGGAAAGCCTTTGGGAACAGCCTTTAACACAAAACATGTACTCCTGTTACTACCGGTGAAAAGCTAGAAATTTCATTGTTTATTGCTATACACTGTGTGCGATTGGCTAATTATTTATTGAATATAATGTTAAATACAATAACACAATAAAATACTATTAAAATCTTCACTAAAATATTTAATTATAAATTATAACTGTCGTTTCGCTACACAATAGCTTCTTTAGATAAAGACTGGTTATAACTAAAACTTAAACCAGTCTTTATCTGAAGAAGCTACCGTGTAGCGAAAGGACAGTTATGATTTTTAAATAAATAGTTTTATTTATTGTGTTATTATGGATCTTCATAAAGTACAGGCCGAATCAATGTAATTGATATAATGTTACTTTTTTGCATGTCCCAAAGGTTTAAAATAATCTGTTCTTGCTCCTGAACATGAAAATGATTTGAAACCCCAGTTCAAACGTTTTAAGGTATCAAAAATTCGAAATTTATAATCCAATACTGTGTCATTTCTCAAGTCTCAAACAGAAGTCTTTTAGAGGTTCACAATTACAAGTTCAGCATTACAACAGTTTTTAAAGCATCGATTATAGAATTTCTTCTATGTTTTAAAATCTCAAAAATTATAAATTTCAGAGATATAATATTCGAAAAGTTTAAAAATAGCAGAATGTTACAGTAAATACCAATTCCGTTGGCGGAAGATTCTTGGAACGAAACGTCATCTGTCACATAGTGAAAGCTATCCCTAGAATGCTACATGATTGTAAACGATGGGGTCTCTACCTGTCGGTTGGTTCTAGGGATTCGAAATCTCCTTTCCGTTCATTCCAAGAATCTCCCTCCAACGGAATTGGTATTTACTGTAAACGTTTAGGATTAAAAATGAAGCTTAAGTCTAAAACCGACATAGTTTTAAAATGCAGTTTAAGAAGTTTATAATGTAAAGTCTCACTCTTAAGGTTCTAAAATTCGAAATTTTAGAAATTTAAAATTCAAGTCAGTGATGTCACGTTTTAGATTTCAACTCATATCCGTAGTTTACATTGATATGTTCTGGGCATCATTATATTGGAAACTTCCAAACATTCCATTATTGTTTAAAATGAAAACTTGGAAACTGAAACTTTGAAAATTTAGATTAACGATTTCGATTACATTAGAAACTTGGAAATTAAACTTTGAATGTCTCAGTTCTTGATATTTAATCTTTAAATGATTGAAACTAAAATACTAAACTTTAGAATTTTAGAGATAATGAAATTTCGATTCTTTGAAACTTGGTTAGTCGATATAGAAATTTTGAGGCAAATAAATAATTCTGAATAAAATGTGTATTCGGCTGTGAGATCATGCGGTGTTTTGTAATCTGGTGTAGCGTGTACAATTTCTTTCTTGAGATTAGTCTCCTGATTTTATCATGTGGAAGAGGCTGTACATACTTTTTATAATATCTGCTTATTTTATTAAGTTACTTGTCTTGCAATTAAAGACTTTTATGTGACTAAAGTTTGTGAGTGAACTTCACTCACGAACTTGAGTCACTTGAGGTCCCCAATTGCGTTTAACGGCAAATGCGTCTACATAAACTCCCCACAGCAAAAATATGTTTTCAAAATTTCAAAGTGTATCAACTTTGTATCAATTCTCGAATTTGCCAAAGCTGCCCTTTTCAAATAGATTTCCGAAAACTGGCAAATCGAACACTACAAACGATGCTTTGGAAATCATGAAAAGTACAAATCCATTGTTTTAGTGATTAGTCATTAGGAGGGAGACATTTGCAAGAACATCTCGACATACCTATTCCATTGAAAACACATGTGGTATTCTGATTTTCGCAATTAAGGCACATAATTTGTTGATCTGTTTCTTGTAGGTTTTGGTCATTTTCCTGTTCGTTACAAGGCATTGTAGTAACGTTATTCAATTCTAAGTTCTTACATTTTCTGCATATATTATTACATTTGTTTCTTCCACCATGTTATACACATTTCTGTTGTTTCTTCTTCGCCAATTGTTCTTTCCCATTGTTCACCTTCTTGTACATATTTATATGATTGGCTAATACTGGCATTTACTTCTACTGAATGACTTTGTAATTTTTAGAGTAACTCATCAAGATCATCTTTAGTGCCTAGGCACAGTATACAGTGTGGTTTTTGTAAACTATAATATAGGAAATCCAATGGAATTTTATCATTTTCCTCGTAAGTTTGTACCCTTGCAAATGTAAGTAGAAATTTTGGTATCAATCGAAAGAAGAATTCATTTTACGTCAAAAAAATATTAAACTTTATGAAGAAAACCAAAATCGATTTAGAAAAAGACTTAAAAAGCTTATTGATTTATTGATTTTGGTAATAAGTTATTAAAAAAAAGCTGGAAGCTGAACGCCGATTGGTGTAGCGGTTAACGCTTCAGATTCCTAATCAAGAATCGCGAGTTCAAACCCCATCATCTTATACTTTTTTTTTAATTGTATTGCTTACTAATTATTATTTTTAGAACTTTATTACAACGATCATTAATTTTTCTTATTGTTAGATATTTTTGCTACGGGGGTTTACCGTTATTTTTTGTACAATTTTAACTATCCGTCAAAAAGGCAAATGAAAAAAGGGCATAAAACTAATAATCGTTGTAATAAAGTACTAAAAATAATAATTAGTAAGCAATACAATTAAAAAAAAAGTATAAGATGATGGGGTTTGAACTCGCGATTTTTGATTAGAAATCTGAAGCGTTAACCTCTACACCAATCGGCGTTCAGCTTCCAGCTTTTTTTTTAATAGCTTATTACAAAAAGCAATAAATCCCTAAGCTTTTTAAGTCTTTTTCTAAATCTATTTTGGTTTTCTTCATAAAGTTTAATATTTCTTTGACGTAAAATGAATTCTTCTTTCGATTGATACCAAAATTTCTACTTACATTTGCAAGAGTACAAACTTACCAGGAAAATGATAAAATTCCATTGGATTTCCTATATTATCGTTTACAAAAAACATACTGTATATAACAGTCAGTAGGTTTACTTGCGTGCGGCACTATTGATTTCATTAATCCACCTTCGAATATCACGCCCATAAACGAAGTAGTGCACCGGAGTTGATCGGTCGACATCGCCTGCAGATAATATCCAGTAACGTATTCAATAAAATACGAAATAGAATTGTTTGAATCAACAAAATTAATTGACGCCTTTGAACAATTAGTTTGTTATTAACTGAACTTAAATTAACGTACATAATTGAATATTCATTTACAAAACGAAAACTTTATTGTTAATTATGTTTCAATACAATTATCTTTTTACTACTTTTAGATGATTTAAAATTTCTGTTAACGTCTTTTAAAGTGTAATACACTCGCAGTCGAGCGTGTAAATGATATACTATATTATTATTATATTTAAAATTATTGTACGAATGTAGAAATGTTAATGTTTTGAAGATGGATAAAACGCGTTCGACAACATTTTCATTTACACAAATATCTTGGAAGTGTTGTTGAAAAAGTATTTCCATAGATAACATAAATTAAATAAAACTCAGGTTTGCAGGTATGTACCGATAAACATTTTTTATCAAATAACTGCATATATATCGAATAAAGTTTTTTCTAATTTATCAGAAGTTTGGTAATCTTTGTCAATTAAAACAATCTCTTCATCGTTTCCTGATTCTGTGTTTATTCATTTCGTAATAGGGGGCATTCGCACTGCATAATTGGAGTTATACGGGACTGGATAATTTGATGTGCTCGGTCGCGTCTATGAAGTAGGCTTTCTATGTACTGCCGGCACCTGCCAGCTTGTTGTGTGGTGGATGGTAACTATTTGCGACAGTCACGTTATTGTATGTTATTTATACTATGCCCTAGGGATTTAATCATTTTATTGAAATGATTTGTAGAGGATAGTCTAATTTTTAGGTCTGTGCCAAATTTTGCCTTGTACCAATCCAATGTAATAATCCTATGGAAGGAACAACTTTACTGAAACTGCAAGAAATAACAGCCAACGGACCAATTTGTGTAATTATTGTCCTGCAGTCAGACTGGCAACATATTTTTGACATCCTGATTGCTTCTTGCTATAATACTGCGTGTGATTGAGGATTTCGCGGTTGGCCATGAATAATTTCCAGCTCAGGCCATAGTTTTACTAATTCGAGAATTATATAGTTTGCAGATTCAAGGTCATTGTCGCTTTTGTAATATGGCTGGACATCAAAGTTCAAGGAAGATTTTCAAAAACTTCTAAGCTACTTCAACAGCTTTCTTTGATTTCAAAGGACGTAGGCAAATAAATTTTGTGGGATGGTCCTAATAATTTTGTAACAATTTGTATTCTTTATCCTGACATGACTGCTAATCGATCAAATCAACTTGGCCCCGAGAACAAAATTCTTTTAAAACTATAGGTTTAGTAACCAAATTTGTATGTTTCGATTTTACCTTTTTTCTTCTTAAGACGAATTTCACACGATTGTAGAAATATCCGAAAACAGGTCGTGGAATGATGTGGTCTGATTTTAAAGCAAAAATCATTTTATCTCTAGCACCATGGCCCAGTGAAATATGCGCCGAATACAATATTTAAAATAAGTCTTGTTATGGTGTCACATAGATAATATTACCACGTTTTCCGCGGAATAACACATTACACCAAAAGTCTACGACTGTTTGATTTTCTTGCTTAGAAAAATAAATACGTATGTATTCCTTAGGCCACCCTGTATAGTAACCTCTAACTGTGTCTTTTAACAAAATGTATAAACTCTTGCATTCTATGCTTTTTTTAATTGAAACTTCCACATACTGAAAAATTGATTTCTACTAGAAATCTCCAATTTTAATAATAACTAGAAGTATTTTAAATAGTTTATGCTATTATAGCTTAATAGTTGCTAAGCATAATAACAATAACCTTGATATCCATAGGTGAAATTAAACATAAACCCTTTACTAATATGAAACTAAATTAATATTATTAATTTAATTCGTAACTCTTAATAATATAATAATAAATACTTTTAATTTAAAGAGATTTCAATAGACATTCAATAATGTCTTTCATTTTGATAAACAGAAAAATGAACAATTATAAAACTGACGCTTATAAAAATGAAAATGAAACCTAATATGTTTAGTGTTGTTTATAACACAGTAATTTACGAGCGACCCTGGTCGGAATATTTGGGAATTCCAATGTTGAATTAGTCATATCTGCTGTCTGAAAGAAAAGAAACCAGTGCAAGATGGGTTATCTAATTAATTTTCTTTTAAGGCGCAGTAATTTATGCACTTTTGCGTTATCAAGCGCGCTCTTAACCTGTATATAAAACCTTTAACGGCACTTTCCTTGGCACATTCAGTAGAATATACTGTACATTTAGTATCTACTGTTATATTTCCATTTTATAGAGTAGTTTACAGTAAAACAAGGAGTAAAGTAGGTCTTAAAATCCTCCTAAAGTTGTTTCCACCGTAATACTACAATGTTAAAGTAAATGGGTAAATGGTGTTAACTAAAGTAAAATCAGTAGAATTTTCAGAGTATTCTTCTCATCTCAGCTCTTAAATTATATATAATGTACAGTAATGCAATAAACACGTTCCTTTTTTTAGGTGGAATGAAGCTTACACTTGGACTAACGTGCAATGCTGTGTCCATAATATAATAGTGGGAAAACTCTGGATGGAGCAATGCGGAAACATGGAAATAACAAATCACTCAACAGGATACAAAGCTCATTTAACTTTCAAACCGGCCGGCTCAAATTCGAAGGATCTTCATCGCGTCGAAGGATATATTCAGGACAAATCGTCAGTTTTCTTTATACCCATATATTTTGATATCTTGTTCAATTTTTATTTTATAGGAAACACAGACAATTCTTCGTTTATGGTAAATGGACAGAGTTTATAAAATTCACAGATTATGTTTCATACGAAGAATACGTAAAAGAAAATTCTCACAAATTTAAACGCGAACGCGATGGAGAATATCGTAGTAAAAGCCCGAACGAATCCCCCTCCCACACTCCGAGGAAAGTGCTACAAAAGCTCAACAGTTTGAAAGTGGGGCCCTTCAAATCTAATTCTACTCAGGAGGTTTGTTATCAGCTGGCTGAAATTGGTATTAATTAAATTAATTTCCTACTATATTTTTTTAGAGCATTGATGAATCCGGTCCACCAGACCTTTCGGAAGGAGAAATTCCAAAAAGTGATTCTTCTTATTCTATTGATATTCCTAACTCGTTTACCATTTGGTCCGTCAATCCACGACCGCCAAATTGCGGAGATGTTAGTATAGTTTATTTTTATTGTTGTTTATTAATTTAGTCTGTTACGCCATAAATTAAATAAATATACGAAATTCAAAAAATAATAACTATGGACGATTCGATCAACTCATTCTGCTTTCATCGGCATGATAATTATTCTTGAATTCAGCACACTTTAGTATAATACCGTTCTATTTAAGGAGCTTGAGGTATAACATTACAAAAAATAAGTCTCATACATATAGATATCGCTTTAGTTACTTTTTGTGATAGATCGAAATAATCGTGATGGCCGCCTTAATTAATTTATGGGCTAAGAGACTAAATGAACTAACTATTAAGCAGTAAATTAACATTACATGGTTATTCATATTTACATACGTCAGTTAAGACACTATTGATTTTATTGTTTAATTTCCAGTACTACCAATTCACACAGTTTGCGATGTCCTTAAATGAAATTGAAAGGGGAATGGATAAACTTTTATGTCCAACCGATTCACGTCTTCGACCGGACATAAGAAAACTAGAGCAAGGTGATATTGATGGTGCAGCTATTGAAAAGACCAGACTTGAAGAAAAACAAAGAGATGCCAGTAAACAGCGTAAAAGCAAGAAGTCCACAGACTGGAATCCAAGGTAAATGGATTTTTGTTTTCTTTATAGTATACGAATTTAAATACAAGGAATAAAAAGAATTTATAAGCTTTCTTTGTTCCATTTTTATCTCAAACGTGTCGGAATTAAACAACTAAATTATTTTAATATAAAAGAGATTTTCTTTTGGTTTACTCTTGCGGCTTCGGATTGTGTATTAAATTTAAAACGATAACCGAGAAATCATTTTATTATGTCACTTGCACACACATCTTTGTGTATTATACCCTTCCCCCACCCCGTGTTAATTCTATTATAACTGCTTACTTAAGCTCGGCAGTGTTATCTTTACTAGACTATAACTCGATTAATTATTGATGCCTTAATTTATATTTAGATGGTTTAAACTGGGAATTAACCGTAATACAAAATTGGAAGACTGGTTATGCAATGGCGAATACTGGAAACGCCAATATCTGGAAGATCCTGACATATTCTGAGATCCGTCTTCATCTTGTTAACAAGTTTAAACAGAAATTGAACAGAATAGTATTAATCCGTAAAAAATTAGCATATCTGTTTTAGCTTAATTAGTACCTAACAACCTCAACTGAAAAAAAATAAACAGTATTTCGCAATAATATTATTCAAAAATACATAGATTGGTGTCTTTAAAATTGGTTTTAATTGGCCAGGAGCGGGCCTACAATATTGCAACCCCATTAATATATACATATAATTTATATATATATATATATATATATATATATATATATATATATATATATATATATATATAAAATTGAACTTAGGTAGAAATCTACTATACTATCATAAAATACATACATATGTAGCTTAATAAAATGTAATCATAGGCTTCGATTTAATAAGGTTTTTAATTAATGTTTTAACAAGCACAGAAAAATTGAATCTCACATTAACTGAATTGATCTTTATCTAGATAGATCTTAAGAAATAAGCTTTGTGAATACAAAAGCTATGTACTCAAGCACTTTGCGTGAATACAATGAATACAGTGAATACAATAATAACGGACTATACTATGGATTTGAATAAAGCCCAACGTTGTGCTAGATTTTCCAGATTTTCAAGTACATTTAATCAAAAAATGTTACTAAGGTTTTATGTTTCTAATAACGTAACAAGCTTATCCTCTAAGTCTGATCATTCTGTACTGAAACACCGTGTATATCACGCTTTTCGACTGTATCGTTTAAACATTTTTAAGAGCTAATCACTTTGAACAATTGATTTTACTTGTAAATTGAAGCCTATGAATAAATTAAAGTAAGTTTTTAGAAAGTAAAAATACTCATTAATTTCATTGATTATATTAATTACGTTCCTACAGAACCGTGATTGTTAGAGTGACATAATCGTAGACATCATATTGTAAATAATGCTAGTTTTTTATTACTCTAAAAACCTTAAGTAACGAGTTTCCATTGTATGCACTAGCAAAACTTCAGAAAATGTACTTGCTTGCTCTGTCGTTCATTAGATTCTAAAAAACCCACTCGTTACGGTTACACTTAGTTCGTTCTCGTATACCTAATAGAAAATGTTATTTACTTGTATTTTTTATTTTGCTAGAAAGAATCAGGCGTATTTGTACACGCTTTTTAAATTGTACTATTTAGGTAACCGCTATTATGAGCAAAGTAATAATCAATAGGCAAACGGACTCTCGATACAAATGGAAGGAATTGCTTGATGAAGAGATGAATCTGCACTAATTGTTCCTACTGAATTTAATAGAGTACCGGTTCCAAAAGCAGGCAAATTAAAAGGGTAAATTGGATTGTAGAGAACATACTATGTTATACAAAATTTGTTTATAAGTTGTATACAGAAGATTTTTATTAAGATAAATCATCCAAAAATGCCTTGATTATTTAAAAATTTTAAATTTCTAGTTTTCTGTACAGGGTGATTCAGAAATAACTGATATCCTTTAAATGGTAGGTAGAGGGGATTATCTTTGACAAGTATAGGTCAAAAACGAATAGTTTTTCAGAAAATGAATTTTAAAGTTTAATGAATTTTGGATCCAAAAGGATCCAAGGTCAGGACCGGATCCAAAATTCATGAATGTGTATCGTTCAGTATCTATCCTTCAGTATCCTTCGTTAATTCTATACAGGGTGATTCAGAAATAAACGTAATCCTTTAAATGGTAGGTAGAGGGGAGGCAGTAGAGCTAATTTACCTTGATCCAAAATGATCCAAGGTCGGGACCGGATCCAAAATTCAATAAAACCTTAAACTTAATTTTCTGGAAAACTTCGTTTTTGACCTATACTTGTCAAGGTAAATTAGCTCTACTGCCTCCCGTCTACCTACCATTTAAAGGATATCAGTTATTTCGAAATCACCCTGTATAAATAATTTTAAAAAATGCATATTTGCATAGCAAATAATACAGTACCTAAAACTTGAACTTACAACGGAAGAAACTATAGAATTATGAATAGGTCTGCTGCTAAGCCAATTTTGACTTCAATATATTAAAAAAATGAAACCTTAAGTCTATAGACTTTAACATCATGTGATTAGAAAATTCTAGTTCTGCTTGTCACAGATATGCCTTATTACTTTGTTAATGCTACTGAACCTGGTAGTAGTTCTAGTTCAGCAACAACGTGTAGATGGCCTAGTTTTATACTCATTATACTAAAATTCCATATTAAAGTAAATAGATGCTGCATTTGCCCATTGCGTAGTAATTTCATTTTTTTCTATTATTTACACTAAACTTGCTAATATTACTTGAATATTAACTTTAAACTTACAATACAGACGAAGACCACAGAGGAAAAAGAGGTAATGTCACAGATACCGAGATGATATTGCTATATTGTAACTCAATGGTGTAACTTTTACTACAATACAACTTCAGCTCAAAATCAATAAAATAATTTACAATTTGTATACAGGGTGTAACTGCTATAAATACAAACCTCGTAAAGCTACCGGAGGGTAGCTGTAATGATTTAGAAGTTTAGAACATACTTATTTTCTTTATCATGTGGTCGCTTCCTGCTAGTTTTCCAAAAAATTTCATTTCAAATTTGAAGCACGCACTCACATTAGATTATAAATACTAAACAAGAAAAAAATATTTTATAATTTTCTTAAAAATCTTTTTGTTTGTTTAGTATTTTTAATGTAATGTGAATACAACAAGCGTACTTAAAATTTAAAATGCGCTTTTCTCGAAAACTAGCAGAAAGTGACCACATATTGATAAGAAAAATATGTCTAAATCATTACAGCTAGCCCCGATTACGAAGTTTGTACTTATATTAGTTACAAACTTGTATAACTATTGCATCTTATGAGGTTTAAAGACTATACAATTTAATTTCGTTTGACATCCTTCCTTCTTCCCCTGAAGTCTTCAGGTGGTGCTTTTGATTCTATATTTCTAAAAAGACTTCAAAGTAATTTAACTGTGTTCTAAAAGTTCTTCAATATTGACTTCCATTTTATACCTTGAATTAAAAATAAACTACACATTATTTTTTATTTTGGGCTCTACTTGACATTTTATAAATAAATAAGAAGATATTATCAAAAAGACAATCCTCGTTTAAAAATAAAAGAAAGATCAAAAAAGTAGCATTTCAGGGTGTATTACTTATCAGATTGGTATAAAAATGTCTACTTAGGGTGGAGCGATTTTTTTTTTTGAAATTCAATTTGGCTGTATGCGGGAAAGATGCTACGTGAAGATACAATTTAAACATATTTAGAACAATTTTCGATATTTTCACTCTAAGTACTGCCACAACGAGACTGAAGTTTAAAAATTTCTTTAAAAATATATAGGGGACCACAGGACATAATAAAACAACACTGGATAATAATTATAAAGATTTTATTAGTTTTTTATGATAAAGAAATTTTGTAGGTGTGACAAGTTTGTCATATATTGTTTATATATGTTGTTTATAGTTATAAAGAACGGACATTTTTTGTCGAATTTTGAAAGAAAAAAGAATTCTGAAAAACGCTAATTTATTGCCCACGATATTCTTTCTTAGTATTAAAAGTCGGCATGATACGATGGGCTTCCAGTTTATTTTTTATAAACCCCTCACGTCTCTCTGGTCCACAAACAGCAGCACAAGCTTCTGTCACTAATTTCACACATCTCTCTGTTGCTTGAGTGTGACAAGATAGAAGACGATGTTTTTCCAAAATTTCTCTTTCAATTTGATCGGGGTGACAAACTACCTCTGAAATTACTTCGGTGCTTATTATTTTGGTTAATGGTGGCTCTGTCATTGTTTTCCAGTCGATTAAATCGATGTAATCGTCAGCATCGAAATTGAAAATAGGTATTTTAAAAACTCGTATTGATGAGATGTCTGGTCCTTCTTGTCGGATTTTTAAAATTCTCCGAAGTGCCAGCTCCCTACTATGATTTCTTTTATCAGCTAACATTGCTATCAGTATGTTTTCAGAATGGCCAAAGAAACCATTACGTTGAATTACTGAATCTACAAGCAATTTCAAATTGTCTGGTAAATATCGTGACAGCTTTATGGTTTCAAATAAGTGTTTTGCACCAAAAGTACAAAGTGGCTCTGTTTTGATTTTAAACCACATCATATACTTTTAAAACAAATATTGTCAATGTTAGTAGGTTTTCAGATGGTGTTGCAGTGGAAACAAATAATCGAAGAATTCTGTTAGCAGTCGTAAGCCAGCGTGAATGACAAATTTTTCCCGGGTTTCTTTTTGCCAAGATTTTATCGCAAGACCCGGTATCAATAGCTTTACAGATTTCTAACAGGTATAACTGATCTGTACTTAAATTTTCTCTAGATTTAGAAACAGTAGGTAAAGAGCATTCGATTGCACGAAAATCTGTAACTGGTAGTCGTTCACAATTCTGTAGCGATTTCCCAATAGGTCCAGTAAAGCGTTTAGGACCACTTGTTGTTCCGTCTAGGTATTCGAAAAGATGACGAAATGTTAATTCGTTCGCGTGTAGCTGACAAATAAGCCACTGTAGTGGTCGCTGAAACTTTTCTTCTAGAAGACGAATAACACCTCCTTTGTATCCCGTATTTGTTACAGTTCCATCATAGCCAACAGCCAAAATATATTCGAAATTAATTGATTTAAAGGACAGGAATGAAATAATATGATTGCAAATAGTTTTAGCATTACCATTTTTTACAGAGATATGTCCTACATATTGTGAATCTGGTTCCTTTAATAAACTTATATGTTCTTCATTAATTACTTTTCCGCGATTGTCTTCATTAACCAAAGTTTTATCTTTTCGGCCATCGTAATATATTCCAATAAATTCTTCTCCAAAATTAAGTGATGCATCTATCAATGTAGTCCTAGATTTTGTACGAATTCGACGTATTTTACTACGATCTATAACTTTTGATGTATCTTTCTGAGTAATTCAACCAATATCTTGTAAAGTAGCAGATATGATGGCGGCCCCTGCTCGATCAGAAATACCATATCGATCTAATGTTCTGGCCACTGCTGGTAATAAATTGGTGGTAGCTGTTGAAGAAACAATGGTAGTTTCAGATACGGTTTCAGACGAAGGTGGGGTATTCTGAGAAATTTCAACTATTTCTGTTACTGAATCTTGCCTTATTCTGGATCTTGAACTGGTACTAGGTTTAGGTTCAGGTATTAATACATTTTTTTGCATGCTTCACGTTGAAGCTTTCATTTGCTTCATTTTTCTTGGTAGAAACTAGGTCTAAAGATCCTATCATCATTTCCCGAGTACTGCACTGATCGCTTAGAAACTCTCGCTCTTTTAAAGGTAACTTTCGGCTTTTTTCACAAGAACAGTTATAAAATGTTTTACATTTACAAGTTGCAATGTCAAATAGCTTATTACTATCGTTTCTAAATTTCAGTAACTTAGCTTTATAACAGTCCACATTCTTTCTACTTTTATAGGGTTTTAGCACACTTTTATACTTATTGTGATAAGCTTTAATACGTGCTAATATTTTGCGATGTTCTATAATAGGTATTGAAGCTTTGTGCCATATTTCTTCTACTTTTATTGCTACAATTTCAATAGTGTTATGCACTAAGTCTTTATAATGTTTTTTATCTGTACAACGAGCGACTAATATAAATAACTTCATAACATGTTCGTAGGTAGGTAAAACACTATTTGGTAATTCACACCCCGAGTCAAATATAGGACATTTCACATCACTTCTACGTAAACTCATTATTTTAACAACAAACTACAATGATGAATTATAAGTAATGTATCAAATAAAACAAAAAAAATCTATCACAGCAGCAGAGCTAGAACAGCACTTACGTTAACAATAACTCAAGTGATAATGCGGGAAAGTTGGGAAGAAAGTACAGAACATGCAAAATAAGTAACATGAGGCTGCACTGTAGTCTAAATGATAAAATAAACAATAAATGAGCTAGATTCAGTAGCGGAACAAACTGATTTTAATTAAAAATGAATGTAAAATCAGCAATGAAAATATGTTGGTTCTAGCATACTTAATTTTTAGCAACATGAAATGAAATTTGCACGGTTAAAGTTTTATAACAAATATAACTGTCTTTGATTAAAGCATTGAATTATTTTATTGCATAAACTACAGAACTTAAATTATTTGTCTAATTTTATCTATTGCTATTATCTATTATTATTATTAATATATCTTTTTATCTTAATATTTTTGATCTAAACCTTTAAACTGTACTTACACAAATAAAGTCATTTTTCGTACTTTCATAAAACTTCAACAGCCTTGGGGCAGTACTAAATATTAATATTTTTAAAAAATATGTTGCAAACACGATTATTAGGTGATAAAGCATCAATCCCATACTCCGCCGAATTGATAATCAAGAAAAAAAATTTTCATTCTATAAGGACCGCTCCACCCTAATGTCTATATCCATGAAATGAACTAATTAAATGTGCTAGAAGAAGTAATAAAATAATGGCACTAACCTACTGTATTTTATATAGTAGCAAAGATTTGCTACAGTTGAATGATAGGTATCATTTTTTGTTACTAAAATTTTATTCATCGGCGATCCATTTCTTCAAAATAATTTTAATAAAGAACATCTTAACTAACGAATACTTTAATGTAAGTACTTCATAAAACTGCCTATAGAAATATTCTTTGATACAATTTCTTTTAATTGACAAGCTAATATCAGGTGTAATAGCGATGCTTTATGAATCATATTCCTTTTAATTATTTGACTCTTATTAAGGATGTTAACAAGGTTTGGTAGGATGTCATTTAGGGTTTATGTAATTAGTTATGCGTTATATTTGAGGTATAATTGGGGTTGTCAGGGTTATACTAGAATTACGGTACACTCCTAGGTATGCCTAGACCAGTGATTCCCAAAGTGTGTTCCGTGAACAAATTTAGAGGTTCTGCGAGACAGAAGTATCCTTTAATGATGAATAAGATTAAGTTTAAGATACCTACTTAAAATTTAAAAATAATTTATTTTATAAAAAATAGCATTAAAAACTAAAATGACAGTCTTCATGTAATAATTGCGAATGCTGCACCTGTATTAGATAATTTGATAAATTGTGAATCTAAACAATTTTTGTTCCTTTAATGCCATCAGTATGTAGGTGTGGGTTCCATAATCTTTTGGAAATCATATAAGGGTTCCGTGACAAAATAAATTTGGGAACCACTGGCCTAGACAATTTCATTATACTGGTTGTTTATTGAACATATATTTATCCAATCTACTTACTTAGAATCAACTCAGGTTTTAATTCATTTTTGAGCAAATAAAAATTCAATGTGGAAAGATTAAGACTAGGCACATAACATGTGGCACAATTTGTCATTAAATGGCATATTATCATCTTGATGTATGTGATCTGACTCTCGATTGTAAATGGTCAACTGCGTCTTTTCTAAAACTCTAATGAAATATTTTATCTCATTCGCTGTATAATCTTGCCATAGCCATCATCGAGTTTTCATTTGTTCGATTATCTAAGATCTGATAGACCCTCTTCGGATTACTGACATGTAATTTCCATAAGATACAGACTTGAATATGTGAACGACTGCCATAAATGAATTATTTGAGAGTAAGTACCTACCTATACAGCCAGTTTGATTTAAAGCGCCCCGCTTTGTAGCAGCTTTATTTTCGGTCAGAAATGGTATAAATCATATAAATTATTAAATGGCATCAAATTATCTATGTTCTGGTTCAAATAAATTAAATTTTGTATTTACGGAATCAGCATAAGTGATGACGTTATCAAACTTTTTTAAATTAAATTATGTGTTTTTTACTGTTTTACTGTTTACTGAAATCGATAGAATATTGTGTTCTCTTTTCAACCATAATAAATATTCATACCCTTACACAAGCAAATTGTCAAGAAAAACGTGAAAAATGATATGCGACTAGTAGACTTTGATTTCTGGTTCTCCAAATAATAAAACAGAATTATCTAGCAAACTTAGGTAAATAACGAAACTTTAGAATCACTAAAGCTGTTAACTAAGTTATAAGTTATAAACTAACATTAAAGACCATCAGAAATCTTTAATCTTTAATTAGGGAGAATGTAAAACAAAACAGTTCTACTACTAGTACTTGTTGAAGATTCAAATTATGTATTGAAAGAAATGGACAGAATATTGAACTTTATTTTCTATAATACTTTAATCATTTAATTGTGGCTTTATGTGTATTTAATTCCTAACTCAATTAATGAATGGATGTTAGTTGAAAAGAGTGGAAAAATTATCTTTTTCTACTCCTATTAAATAATATATTATTATAAATGCATTTCTTAATAAGTAATAGTATTCATTACCCACGGGCCGTGACAGAGCCGTAAGTAATAATTCACTACCCACGAGCTGTGACCAATCACAAAAAAGCTACGCCTACAAAAGCATAAGTTCATTTATTTGATTTAATCTAATGCTTTTGCAAGCGGCAAAAGAAACATATATAAATTTACTGCTGGAAATGATAAAGAAAATGACGAAGTGGTGTACAAGGGTTGACAAGAAATGTCAACCATTCTCTGAGAACGTTCTGTTAGCTTATTTTGGAGAAATATTCTGATATTTCTCCGATCGATGAAGATTTGTATATCTCTGGATATACAAATCTTCATCATAATGGTCGCTTTATTCTATGTCTCGAAGCAGACTAAACATAAAGTAATAATATCAGTATAGAAAATTATTCAAAACTGTATAAATTTATTATAATCTTCCTTACAATTAATTAATTTTTATTAATCTGATTTATTTATTTTATGATTATGGAGTTCCACCAAATAAAGCTCAAAACTTTCTATTCAATAGTCGTCGAAAAGGTATAGTATTCTACTCGCGTGTAATGGCTATTAGTTGTGAGAATGATGTTTGCGTAAATCATCCGAATACTCGTATCATCGAATGCTCGTTGAATAATATACTATTTATTTTCAATCTTAAGTATAATACTGGTTTTTTAATTGTCTAGTTAGTGGAATTCCAAGATAAGTTTTCAATTTATTCTGTTGATTATTTATTTTTGGACTGTTTTGTTCTACATTTTTCCTAATTGAAGATTAAACACCATCAGAATAACTAAAGTTTCGATATTTACCTAAGCTTGCTAGATAATTCTGTTTTATTAATTTGAAGAATCAGAAATCAAAGCGTTTTTCGTCAAAATTTTCTTATGTAAGAGTATGAATATTTATTATGGCTGAAAATAGAATACAATATTCCAACGATTTTAGCAAGAAAAATACGTATCATGTAATTTAAACAACAGCTCGATGACATCATCACTCTCACCACCATTTCTGGCCAAAATAAACGCGGGGTACTTTAAATCAAATTATATTATATCAATCTATATACTTATAAATAAGTATATAGAGATAATGTAAGATATGTAGATGTAGGGGAATATTTCTTTACAAATAAAAATTTTAGATCTTTTAAGAGTGTAACTTAATTTTGGTATAATTACATAGTTCCCCCCTCCCCAGTCCAAATCTGAAACTCCATTAACATTGTCAATAATCATCAATAATTTGTAAAACACTTAACAGGAACTGAAAAGTCTGTAATTCAATTTTAAGACAAATAAGTCTGACAAGAAACAACTAAATCACTTATATTCTTAGGTGACTTTACTGGCATGGAAGTTTTATACTTACAGTTAGTAGTTACTATTTTATTTTATTCTAAAAAAGTGCAGATGCACTAGTGCATTATTGTCAAAAGCGAATTTAAGTATTGTCAAATCAAAACAAATTCCAAAATATAAATATTAGATCCTATGTGTATGCAAAAATCAAATATGACAATACTAATAAGGCATTTCATTAATGAAGATACCTAATACTATAGTAAAGGGTTATATAGAATGAAAATGTAATCAATCAATAGCTAAATCTCTGCACGATGATAGATGGCATCCTTAGGCTAAGAGATTCTTAAGAAGAAACTATTATACATAAATATAAGCAGAGACTGCTCTGCTCATATGCACGTATCTCTTTGTATCCGTAGGTACTGGTATCTACCGATACAAAGAGATATTTGTATTGGAATAAAGTGAAAAATATTTCCAATAACAATTTGTAATTTGGCACCTTTGAAAATATTGCATTGAATTGTAGATCTTCAAATTCATTATACTATTCAACTTTACAGTAAGTTACTACAGAACATATAAGACAGAGTTTCATACATATTTTTATAATTTATCTTCTATTTGATGATTGGTACTGAAACTCTATAAATTTCTTCAGAACCTGCTGATTTTAAGATGATTTGAATATCTTTAAAATATCTGTAAGAAACTATTTTTATATCTACTTCTTTATGAAGAAAAATTAAGAATTTTTATAAATATGTATCAGTACTGATATTATATATACTTCCAAAGATTGTAACTGAAATTACGAGTCCTTACATTGGACTATAATTGTCAATTAAAGTTAGAATATTGTAGAATTTTAAATTTTTAGTCCGCTCCTGTAACTGCCAAATAAAAAATATATTAAGAGTAAAAATACAGCGCTTTTAGTGCTTCCACGTTATGTACGTACTAGTTAAGTAAATATATAAATTAAATACATAAATGTATAATAAGCAATTATATTGCTAAAAATTTTGAATATTATTTTTAAATGGAAACAGTTAAAAATATAATATAATATAATATATTGTCGATGAGACAGAAATGCTGTTAGATCAAAGTTGTTATAGAATTCCCATTTCAGCTGGGACTAGTTGTATTATATCAATGTATAGGGGAGACTTTGAAAGTGTTACTATGTACTGGCCTCAAGCAAAATAATGTACTTAAAAGAAGATATTAATGTTTACGTTGTAATTCACTTTATATACCAAGTGTTTTATATTTCAATGTTGTTTCTGCATAATGTATATAGAGTATGAGTATTTACTTCTCTGTAGTTTGTGTCAAGGCTTTATGGACACAAACTATGTATTGTATTTTTTATGTATCTATCTAAAGTAAAGTTATGACTTTATAATAATACTTCTTAAATGTATTATGTAGTACAAACTTTAATGTGGCATTATGTTTTAAAAATGTGCAATATGCAATTTTTTAATTTAAACCTATACTGTCAAAAACTGACAAACCAATTCTCAAAGTTAGCTCCACTTTATGGTGGTTGAGATTGAAATATTTTAAACACTCGGTATATAGATTAAACGAATTTTTGTAGCTGATAATTTACTTAATTGCAGACGAATCTGATGTCTTATATGATTGATATACAGGGTTGCGATTATGTATGGAACCGGGTTCGTTCTGCTAAAACGGTTTGAGCTAGAATCCTGAAACTTTAAAGAGACTTAGGACTCAATAAAAACTACTTATTAAAATTTAAAAAAAAATTTTTGATCCATAAGTTTTCAAAATGCAAAGCCAACTTGATTTTTTTTAAATGGGAACATGGGTTAAATGGGACATCGTTTTTTTTCATTTTTCATTTTTATTTTTTTTTCTGAAATTCTGTCAAACAAATCATCAAACCTATTATACCATTCAATTCGGAAAAAAATAACCTTTTAAACGATATCCCATTTAACCCATGTTCCCATTTAAAAAAAATCAAGTTGGCTTTGCATTTTGAAAACTTATGGATCAAAAATTTTTTTTTAAATTTTAATAAGTAGTTTTTATTGAGTCCTAAGTCTCTTTAAAGTTTCAGGATTCTAGCTCAAACCGTTTTAGCAGAACGAACCCGGTTCCATACATAATCGCAACCCTGTACAGTAATTGTACAACAAAGATGCAAGATATTTAAAATAGCTGGCTAATATATATTTCTTGCTATTTATTGTATCTTGTATCTGTATATTTTTATCTTTAACAGAATCAATGCATTTAACAGTTCTGTAGTTGTTTTTTTCAATATTCTCGTTTTCGTTTTACTTAAAATAATTTTAAAATATCTTTTATAAGACATATAAAATCAGTCAATAATACTTTGGGATCATTGTAGCCTAGATATGATAGGATTTGGGTGTAAAGAAAAAAAATATTATTCTATACTAATTTCACTGCTATATTATAGAACACAAATGATGTAAAATGGAATGCTCAGAATAAATATTTTGTTATTCCTACAAATTTTGTTTGTGTTTTTCATCCCTCTAAACCCTTTTTGTATAATTAAAATCGAGAAGTGTCACCTAATTGTCTCCACTTGTAAGATGTAGAAAACATGTAGTGGTATTACTCGTATAATAAGAAATGTAAAGTTTTCAAAAACTTTTTCAAAAAATCAATATTGGTCGAACTATAGATATTAACTATTTCTAAAAACTTTTTTTTAAGCTATTGAATTGAGTCTTACTTTACACTTCAATATTTAATGGCTAAAAGCTGTTACTGTAAAAACTTTTAAGCTTAAAAGAGGAAAATCAGATGGGTAAGTCTAGAATCTAAGGGAATAGTTTTAAATATAATTTTTCTATTTGCGTGTCCTAATGGCTTCATTAGTTCACGCAAAATGCGTGTCCTAATGAAATTTTTTAGAATACTGTAAACAGTAACATTTTATTTTTTAAAGTTGATATCACTGTTAGACAGCTGTTCTTAGAATGTCAAACTTATCTTATTTACGCAGTGAACTCTTATAACTGGAATGCAACACTTGCAAAACTAGTCCTGTAGGCCACATATTTTTGTTAACAAAAATCATTCTTTGCTGAAAATACTATTGAATTTATACCTCATTAATTTCTTTAGCAAATAAGATATTTATTCTATGAAATGAAATATAATTACGTATTCTTATTTCATCCAAGTTCTTAATTCATTAAGTAGTAATTATTTATGTCACAAATATATTGGCATACATTCTACTTTGAATTTATAATAATTTTCAACAGTATGTATAATGCACCTGAACGAAGTCCTGCTGCTTTTGAATATACTGCCTCTATGGAGATTGGAGGTTTTTCTAACAGTCAACTTCAAATGGACCTTTACATAATATATTCCCAATTTTGCTACCAACTCAAAATGTAGTTCAATACAGCTTGAAAACATGAACAATTTGAGATATATAATTCATTTTACCTGAAATTGGAGATTGCAGCCTTTGATATTAACACTCTTGTACATTAACAACTTTAAAGCGATTCAAGCAAGTCCAAGATAACTTTATAGGTCTCATTTCACTTTTTAATACTGATACTAAAGTTTTCTTCATTAGATTTTAGTTAAAAAGATAAATAAATAGGCCCATTTTTGTCATTTATTTAAAATACGAGTACATTTATTTACAATTTGGTTTCCTATATAACACAACAATATATTACAATAAGTAGTCAGTCTAGTTACAAACATAATTTAGTAAATACAAAAATAACTTTGTAAAAGATAAGGCTCGATTACATCACTGTTTATGGAATAAGGCTGCTATAATTGTATCTTAATATAACTAATAATAATTTTATCAAAATATTACAGCACGCAGAAGAATTCTCCATTTCAAGTAATCTTCTAACATAAAAAGATTTTCAAGTGGATCAAGGTTGAGCGTGGATAAAATCAGGTTAACATTTATTAAGTTAACCAATGAAACCGTTTTTATATCAGCTACTTGTCTATTATAAAGATATTATCATCCTTGTATTATTGCTTTCTGCAGCCCCTGTATTAGTAGTAGATATATACTTATGGTTATTAGTAGTCACTTCTACGTAGCATATACATGATTACAGCCAATTCAAGCCATATGGATCTGGCCTAATATCTCCGTTGCCGATTTCCCTTACTTCAACCATAATCATGTATTGCTATATATATATATATATATATATATATATAGAAGCAATTAAAGCCCTGTATAGATGTGCTTAAGTAATTATTATACAGAAAGCCATATTCTAAACGCAGTTAAAACGTGTCACAAACGAATTTTTTAATTACAATTAAAAACTAGTATATTGCTGCCCTTATGAAAACATCACATAAATCAATGCTATCTCCCTATTGTTGATTACATTATTGCTACTGAATTGGCAACTGAAATAATTTTGAATTCACCATGAAAATTGAATTATAAACTTCAAAAATAAGTATACCTTATGCATTTTAAAAAAGCATACCATTGTGATAAAACTTTTCAAATATATCTTATTACTGAATTACTTTCGTTATTTTATGTAACGTAGTATAATTTTTAAGTTAATATGTTATACAGAGCCATTTTTCAAAATAAAGTAGAAATGGCATTGGTAATTTCAGTTGCCAATATAAGTAATAAAATTGTTACTTAAAATTAATTTTAATTAATTCAAACTCTAAGCTTAAATTGTTCTAATGCCATTTTTCAAAATAAAGTAGAAATGGCATTGGTAATTTCAGTTGCCAATATAAGCAATAAAATTGTTACTTAAAATTAATTTTAATTAATTCAACCTCTAAGCTTAAATTGACAAATCAGTTCTGTTTATAATTTCTCATAATTAGTGATAAAAATTCATCAACTAAAACTTGTTCATTTTCTAAATACATAAAAACTAAAAAAGATGTTCAAAAAGTAGCAATACACTTTTATACTTTTAACACGTTTGCTGCAGAGTAGATTTTGAGATGTATTATGGAGCATATTTAATCCATAGTTTTGTATACTACGAGCTACAAGATAAGTATATCTTGAGATGATTCATACTATACTTTTAATTCTCTGAATGAATTTAATAAAATTAAATTTGGTGATCATGTAGTTAAGGATTTATATATCCTATTTGTATTTTTTTGTATTAAAAAAGCATGCAAGTATTACACATCAAATACTAGAACATTTATTGTTTCCATACACCAGTCTTTGTGTCTGTGAATATGTCCCATATTGCTGCAAACATGTTAAAAGGCGTTTTCTATACACTTACATATTAGGAAAATAAGACATTATCAAATGTTTATAGTTCATTTATTTAATGTAAACTTATTTAATAATTATATAATTAAGCATCACATTTGTATTTGTAAGAAAATTTAAAATAAATAGTTTATCAGAAAGTAGAGTGTTGTGAATATTTTAACATAAGAATATAAAATATGAAATATGTAAGATTTCCAAAACTAGAGATATACAAATAACATATTTTAACAAGATATAGTGTATTATGTTAAAAATGATATCAGCAAATATATTTGTTACATATTTTGTTTTAAAAGAGAATACGTAATAAATATGGTCTTAAAGCTTATAAAGCACATTCAGTACATTTCATAGTAGAGCAAAAGGAAAGACCACTGTACTTTATTCATCCTGAATCTGAATCAAGATTTTAGTCTTTTATTACAACAAATTAAACATTTCTAAATTTGAAGCCCTCCATGGTCAAATAATAGAGATCCTGCCTGTCTATCAGAGGGACATTGGTTCAAATCTCGGTTGCGACTGAATGTAAAAAAAATTAGTACTATCAAATTTGAGCCCATTAGGATAAAGTATGAGGGAGTGTAATGTACTTGCTACAATAACTCCATTATCTCCGTTGCACTCCTATAAGAGTTTGCGTGGAACCCCGACACTGCAAATGTGGTAAGATTCAAACCTCAATAAATGTTTTTAAACAATCACTAAAGTAAAGTAGTAGAAGCAACCCAAGGGCACAGAATTTTTTGCATTTTCTAGAGTAGATATGGTTGGAACATGCTTTGGTTAGAAGTTACTGTGCATGTTCATGTACACATAAGAACTCGTAACAAAAATGAAAAACCACTTCCGTTACTTAATTAAAGAATCAGTATTAACATTTATATACTGTGTTCCTAAAGTACCTCCACTCCAGCTTAACTTTTGAAACACTTGCATTATGACAACCAAACTTTAGGATATAAAATAAGACTAAAAATTATATTTTGTGAACAAAGAAAAAAATTTATGCTGTGTGGCTTCACAATGTCCAATGACACAATAGTGACACTAAATGGCATGATGAGTCAAGTGATAACTAAAAGAGTTAAAATTATTCCATGGTTGGGCATTGTAGCACCACTACAGTGTAAATCAATATGTTTAGTCTTATGTCATATCCTGTTGTTTTCCTAATTTATTTTCTTCAAAAATTAAACTGTAGGGGAGAGGAGGTTAACTTTAGGAACACAGTGAGTATAAATATACAGCATGTTCAAGATTAAGTTGTCAGTAACTGTTTTGTTATTATTGAATATACAAAGTTGGTTCATTTGACAAATTTTTAGTTTTTCCTAAATTTAGATTATAAAATTGTAAAAATAAAAATTAAGTGATTTTCCAAGTCGTACACCATGTATATCACTTCCCTCTCTTACTAACTGTACCCATGCTATTAGTTAAGATCTAACTCGTGGTCAGTCATTCCATCCATGAACACATTTTCAAAAATGTATACTATAATGTCACCACCAAATGTTTAAAAAATATATTTTTTAATTTTTGGTCCTAAATTGATGAAAAGTTTTCTAATATTTATTCAATTCAATATTTTATCAAAATTCAAAAAAAGTTTTTGTTTAAAAATACAGTAATGGTTCGATAATCTGATTTTCAGTGATCTGTACTTCACAGTAATTCGAATTGTCAAAGGCATTTATATAAGTATACTGTAATTCGAATTCAGGTAGATTCGCTAATCTGACTACAGTTTAGTTAGACAAAAATTTGCAGATTTCAATCTTCATTAATTTACAGAAACTACATGTACATTCCTTAACCACTTATACTCGTTCCTTAAATGCCCGGCATGTGATTTGCTTAATCATGACCGCCAAAATGTGCTCAAAAACATCATTATGCGAGAAAGCAGTTATATTATTAAGAACTTAAGAATGGAATTAATGAAAAAGTATTAGAGTTAAAAAAGTATGGCGTTGGGACGTCGACGATTAAACCTTGTCTGAAATAACTTGTCGCAAGATGTAAACAAACCATAAGCGATGCTATTGGTAGGTGCGCACGTGGTTTCATTAATGCTTAAGCTACTTTACCTACATGCGGAAACACGTATATGCAATCAGTTTTCGTTAACGTTTGTACTGTGCAGTTGCATTTGCTTCATTTTTTTTTCTATTTTGATTCCAATAAGAGTATTACTCAGGTTCATGAATGTTTTATGCGGAACAAGCCTCCAACACTAAGCAAGATACTGAAAGCCGTAAATGACTACGAAACCTTACCAAATTTTAAACTAGCCACTTTTTTAAAATACTAAAGAAAAATTTAAAATGTAAATATGCACGTCGATCAAATAATGCCATTGTTGATCGTAAAGACATTGTCCTGTGGTGGTGAAATTTTTTAAAAACCATTATAAAGTATCGGGAAGAAAGTCGACAGATTTTTTTTACTGATGAAACTTGGGTGAACGCTGGTTAGTTTATTTATGCTTACTTTCTATTTTATGAAATCTGTAATTATTGTCTCCAATGGAGTAATGATAATGACGCACGCCATTAGAAAAGAGAAAGTTATTTCTCTGAAAAATCAATTACCTACACATTTAATTTATTTTGTAAATGCAGGTCATACGCATAATAAGGTTTAGCAGTGTACAACTGTAAGCAGTTCAAGAGATGCATTTCTGCATGGCTTTAAAAAAAAACTTCGTAGTTTGCTGATGTAATTTTTTCGGTTTGCAGAATAAAGAGCTTTGCCACAGACACTGTTCAGAAATTGCCCTTTTTATCACAAGCAAACACCTCTTTTAAACTAGGCTTTGTTATGTTTAAATAGCGAGTGATGAGTCTGATTTAATTGTGGTGTATTTAATTTTCATCAGTATCATTTTCCATTCCATATTAAGCTGAAACCGTAAGAGCAAGTTAAGCGCACACGGTACGCAAACGCGCATCATCCTAAATGAAGCTTCAAGGGTCAGCTGACTGCAAGTTTGTTTACGTCTTGCGACAGGTTATTTCAGACGTAGTTTAGTAACCTAAAACAAAAACAAGATAACATAAAACAGTTAGAAAGTATTAAAACTTTTGTCACCATTATTCGATTAATTCGCCAGGAAGAAAATAACATCAATGTTACTAATATTTTAGTTTTAAATAAGCTTAAAGAAGTGGCGTTCAAAAAAAAAGCAATTCAACACTTTAAAGCAGACAAACATTAGCAATTTTTTTATTAACCTGTAATTAAACTGTTTAACATAAAATGTAGAAGTATTTTTCTTTCTTTTAATAAAATATGTTTTAGCGTTTTGTTTTACCTGTATGTCCTTAGAAAACTTTGATCATATTTACCATTTTGCCATGATCTTTATTTATGATCTCAAATCTTGGAACAGAATAAACATCGGACTTGGTTCCTCAATGAATATTAGGTAAATACCTAATATTAATTGAGGAACCAAGTCCAATGTTTACTCTGTGATTCAGTAATCCGTATATTTGGATACTGAGAATTAGCCTAGTTTTAATTGATCCGGATTATCGAACCATTACTCTATTGTGTTAATGGATGGATTACCCATATTTAACATTTTATTTTTAGGCAAAACTAGTTTAAACTATTAAAATTAATGAAGATATAAACCATGAAATAGATGTTTTTTTACAATAATTACACTATATAGTACATGTAAATTCATCGGAGCCAGAGAATTCCTATCAGGTACCAATTTTGTCATTCAATACGAAATCACCCTGCAATATTATTCACTCAATATTGCACCAACCACTCAAAAAACTATGTTTCAATGTAAAAAGTACAAATTCTTAAAATTTAAAGATTTAGAGACTGGAATATTTTGAAAACTCATAAAGATAAAGAGTTTAATCAAAGATTATTATTTTAATGATCTCACATTAAATCATATTTTGTGTTCACTTGGAAATTTCTGTAACTACAGTCCAAATGGCTAGACATGAAGCTTAAAAGAACAGGTTGTGCAAATGACATGAATTTCAGAACTTTTTGGAATAGTATGCCTCGGTCAGTAAGTCACACATGCCAAGTTTCATCGAATTGTAATGGGGAGTATAGGAGAAATTGAACCACATATATCAGTATTACTCTGTCAATGCTATTCGTTTTTTTCTCAGTTCTTTAGCTTACTTTTGGCCAGGCAGATTTTTACCCGCAGTAATAATGACAATTCAGGGGAAAAATAATAATCCTGAATAGGAAAAACTTATTAACTTCTCATTCACCCATTTATAGGTAATTTTTTAAATCTTAATTGGTGGATTTAAGTTCTTTTAGAAGTGTCATATGTGACAAGATTTTCTATAACCATTCTAGCCCAAAATGTCCTTTTTTTCAGTTTTGCATCTGTAAAAATTAGTAAAACAAAAATGTAGCTTTTCATGAGAGATGCGTTATTGTGATATATGCACCACATACATACAGTTGCAATGGCACTAATTTTTTTTTAAACGATACCCATAGACTAATGCTTGCTTTGAATAGGAAAAATACTATATGTAGTGGATGCTTCAATAACTTGGCAGATAACTAGAATCAGTTACTGAACAGTGTGTGTTGATTTTCAGTCCTGGCTTACCGACCACAGTCTCCCCAAAATCCACAAGTGAAATATGCATATAATGGCACAAAATAAATATCTGGTGCAGTTTTTTGAGTTCAAGATAGAATGTACATGCTACACATAAGGCAGATTTCTTCAGAACAAGACATAATTCTTAAGAAACAAATGCTTCAAAACATTTCCATAGAATTTAATCCCTTAAATGCCCTCAAAAGAAGACTAAAGAAAACAAATGTTTGAAAGCATAGGGTTTCTCTTCTATAACTCACAATAGACACAAGAAAGTACCAACAAATCAGAATTTTTGTAAAAGCATTTTTAAAAATTCTCCTGTTCTAAAATCTGTATAACTGATCGGTATCATTAATTTTTATTTGCATAATTTATTTAAAATTAAGTACAAAATCAAAACCTTTTGCTCCACTGTGCATTTTAATACTTTGGCATTCAAGTTAAATTTAGTTATTAAGAATGTTCATAAAATAGAAGAAGCTTGAACTAAAAGAAATATTTATCAAAAAAGAATGGAGAATATCCTTACATGTGTAATATGGTATTTATAAAATAATTAAAAGGTACATTATAACCGTCGTTGTATTGATTTACCATGTTATGTTGCACATATAAAATATTTATAAATAACAGTAGATACCTATTCATAGAGAACATAAGCATAAAAATCACACATTAGTTGCTAGTAAAATAAGTATATAATAAAACGGTACATATAAACTTTATCGACAAACTGACAAAATGGATTGGTAATTCATAAATCATTGTTTACAAGATATATTGCAACAACTCTTCAATGTTAAAATCTAAGTTTTTATATGTATTTTATTAAAGCTCAGTAGATATGAAATTTGGAAAAGAAAGTATATAATATGCATGTATTAAAAATTCAATCCAAAAAGATTCATTACATGGTTAACTCTCTTCACACAAAACAGTTTTGATAACAAAAATAATAAAACCTTTGGTATTTTTGGCAAGCTTTAACAGTTACAACAGTAGTCAAAGATTAATAACGAAAATAATATTAATGTAAACATCTACTCACAAACTAACTTTTGCAAAAATTTTGATTGTCAAATGTAAGACAAAATATAAAGGCATAGTCTCAGCTTAGGTGAATAGTTTTTATTGTCCATCTTGCTACACATATTCAAATATATTTATCGGTGTACACATAATGTTTTAATTATGCTGCATATTATTAAAACTGAGCTGAACTATAGACACATATGTTAAGTGTATAAATCTATTATGTCAGTTTATCAGTAAAGTATCCTTAGGCTCTAGAACTGAATAGATGAGTTTTTCAGATGTTTGTTTTTATCCACATAAATATGAGATATTTTTAGTATTGGCTTATATCAAGTGAAAGCAAATTACAATGCTTGTTCATATAGTTAATAGCTATACTGAAGATTTTAAAAGATTACAATTACCCGAAGCATAGTAAAGCACTTTCACCTATAAGGCAAAAATTCTGTCCTAAAGTCACATTGCATTAAAAGGCACGATGGTAGCAACTTCTATGCTAAAATATGCAACTATCTTTTGGAAATACAAACTGTGGTATTTTCTCTTGCATTCCCAATGTATGTATGTAAGTAAAGGAAGCACAAAATCTGATCAGTCAAAAATGTTTTTTTATGAGAGCTATAATTATATGTTTTATGGATATTATAGTTAATATTGTAAATTATTTATTTTTGGTTAAAATTCGTAAGTAAGCAGCAAAGAAATCTAAATGTGCTTCATAGTACTACATAATAAAACCACCAATTTAGTAACTCACAAATTAATTAATAAAATTAAAAAATCAAAAATAGAATATGAAAATTAAAAAATTAATATTTAGTAAATAGCTGTCTATGTATGAGCTGTCTTAGCAAAAAGTTTACTATATGTAATTCTTAAATTAAAGTTAACCAGGAGGTTCGTTGCAGTATAGCTTAGCTATAAACCTTTTCCTAACTTTAGAAAACAAGAGGAATAATTCATGAAACTACATTCTGAGTTTTCATATAGTTAAAATTCCCAAACTTAAGAAACAGATTTACAATATTGTACAATTTAGCAGTTCTACAAACAAGAGTGTAGACTGAAGAGAATTGTATGATTTTGTTAAATAAGACAGAGAGTAAAAATACGCAAAATAAAATCTGAGAAATCATGAAGAAAATTGCAGAATTCTGCAGTGCTTTGCATATTGTCTTTTAATAATTCTAATATGGAATTTGGTCAGAATTAATATACAAGATGTGGCTCCGATCGGTTTTAACAAAGTTGAAAAAGACATAATTAGCAGTTTTTAATAATAATAATAATTGTAACTATAAACAGTAGGAGATTAAATAGGATAGTAACTTACGGTTAATAGCAAATGAATCAATCAAAAGCTTGAATAATCATATTCTATTTGACTAGTCATTTTGTTACTACCAATGCAGATAAGTAAAATTAGGTCAGTTATTTTAAAAGATTTTTAGAACATCTATATATTGATCAACTAGACTTTAATTATTTTTATAAAAATGATGACATAAGCCAATACTAACCAAATTAGAAATTTGCAATTTTTAAATAAATATATTTAAAGTTATTTAAACAGAAATGTGAAAAAGGAGATGGGATTAATTACAACAATAAGCTACCTTTAATACTACAATTTAGTTGTTATTTAAAACTAAATCTACAAATTAGACGATTTCAACAAATTTTGTGAATATTTGAAATTACTAATATAAAATACACAGATTTGTTGAATTCACTTCAGTCATAAAAATTTATACAATACAATATTATTTTTGAGCCAATGTTCCTTATAAATAAGTAATAACATCACTTACAACTAAAATAATACATCTATATATACCTACAAATTTCTAACTTATATAAAATTTTATATACACAATAATCAGTTCCTAAAGGTTATCGATAAAAATTAAAGATCTAGGCAGTGAATCTTTCAATTTTGTTATACAGTGTGTTTTATTATTTTTGATTTTTTTAAATCTATTAACAAGACTTAACTGTACTTTAAAATTTCTCAAACAGTTCATTACAATAATCTTTATAACAAAAATTAATGAGTCATAATTATAATCAACAAGAGATATCAATTTAATTGATTGTGAATTAATAATAACAATTTACTAATACTTTAGAAGAAACACACTGCACACTGAATCACAATTAGAATTTTTGTCGTAATATTATTTACAATAACATCAATACTGATACCTTTATACTCTTCTTTCGGGAATATTTTCATCATCATGAATAAATGTCAATACTCAAAGATAATAGTTATAAACTTTCGAAAAGAAAAGTCAATAATAAGGATTTTTCATTTTAGTTTTGGAAAGATACAAGAAGTGATAAATGCATATTAATCAGACAAAAATATTTTCGTAGGCCATGTGAAAAGGAGTACAAGCTAATACTGGTTTGTAATTTTGATGTAGAGGTTAGACCATTCTTCGGGAACTCACAACCAAACTTTGCTCCAATAGAGTTCATAGTCAGGGGTGGCTACAGAATGCTATTTAATAAATTTTTTACCGTTACCACTATAGTTCCTTCGTTTTTAATGTAACCTTGATATTGATTAATTTTAGTAGTGTACAAAAATTTGGTTACAAATTCTCCACATTTTCCTCATTAATTTGAAATGTCATATTTTTATTTATTTGACAAGCATGCTTGTCATTGCATTTTAAAAAGTAAAATGGCATACTTAAACTCATTTCAAAACTTAAATTCATGCAAAGTATTTTATTGATTACATTTAATAATATTTTATATGAAGGATTTTAATCTAATTTTTAACTAAAATTTAATATTTTGCATTACTTTTCTTCAAGTTTCCCAGAAGCATTATCAACATACTAGATGAGATGAAACTAAAATTTCTAGTACACTATTCCAAAAATGTATATGCATGGCCGACCTACTCCAAATTATATTAAAAATAAATGAACTATTATAATGTACAAGGTGTAGAAATGCTTTTTTTCCAAAACGTTATTCTCTTAAGCCTGGATTCCACTACTCGTGTATTTGACAATATTCGTCACTTGGGGATATTTTCCAAAAAGTGGGAACAGTGTTACTCTATAAATGTTGGTCACTTGGCTCTTTTCCGTTGGTTGTCGATAAATATAACACAAATCAAAGACTTTTATTACTTTACAAATAAATTGTTTAAAAATGTACATCTTCAAGTACAAGTATTCTTTATTGTTTCAAGCCTTATTTGGTGAAACTCCATAATCATGAAATAAATAAAGCTGATTACTTAAAAGTTTCACAAATTTATTATGATCTACCTAACAATTGTCAAATTCACAAATATTGGGTATTTGCCAAGTACACAAGTAGTGAGATCCAAACTTTACAGTAAAGATATTCTGGAGTACTGCAAAGAAAAATATTAGATATCGAATGAGGTCCTTAGTTACATATTGACTTTGATTGCAACTGGAAAAACTATCCAACCAAACCGATTCATGTCTACAGCGCAATTGCAAGAATGGTTGTCAAATTTGAAAAAAACTAGACCACTGGTGAACAAATGCAAAGTACTGCTAACGAACCACAAAACAATCAAAATGAAACCAATCTAATATGCTCTTCAAGAAGTTTTGTTAATTTAGACCAGTTAAATTAAAATACTTTATTCTGGAGCAGTGTAATTAGAACAGAAGTACAACAGAAACAATTATAACTAGCTCAATGTAACCTTAAAAAATGATATTTTAGGTAGCAAATATTTTCCTCCATCACTCCAATGTTTCCTGTAACTGACTTTTCTCTTCTAAGTTCTATTCTCTTTACTTCTTCCAATTACGATTAAAGACCATCCATAACCAAGGGCATCATTCGATTCATCACTTGTTTTTTTTACAGTACTCTGAAATATCTTTACTGTAAAATAATTAGAGTAGATATATTTTTTTTTAAATTTATTTAAGTGCTTATATACAATCTACTCGCTTGCGAGTAATAAGTTAATGGTATATAATTTGGTCGATCCAGCCATCGTCTTCTCCCTGTATGCTGAACACTAAGTAGGTCTGTGTGGTTACACAAGTAGGTCTTGGGGCCACTGCCGTTTTAGGCGTCTTGTGATGGTCGGCTGGTTTGAAAGTTGGTCGATTAACTGGTTGTCGTGCCCTGCCAGGTGGTCTGTGTATTTTCGGGCGAATCTCTGTGGCTACATACGGAATATTGAGGTCTGTATGTAGAGTTTCATTAGTGACGTACCATGGGGCGTTGGATATGGCTCGAAGAATTTTGGACTGACAGTGCTGCAGAATCTTGGTGTGTGAGGCTTTGGCGCAGCCCCATAGTTGGATCCCATAGGTACAGATGGGCTTGATTACACATTTATATAGTAGGAGCTTGTTCGTAAGGGAGAGTTGGGAGCGCCTACCCAAGAGCCAATTCATCTGCTTAATTTTTAGGTCTATTTGTTTTCGTTTAACTTTGATGTGTGTACTCTATGTTAGCTTGGCTGGACCATAGTCCAGGTATAATCCAAGGTATTTGATTTCCGTCGTCTGAGGAATGGGAGCATTGTTGATGAGGGTTTGTGGGCTTACGATATGTCTGTTAGAGAAGGTGATTTGTGCTGATTTGTCGCTATTTACTGTAATCCGCCATTTGGTAAACCAATTTTGGAGGGTATCTAGGTGATCTTGTAGATGGGCTGTTGCAGTTATTGGGTTTTCGTTGATTGAGAGTATAGCTGTGTCATCAGCAAACATGGCGAGTATAGTATTGTCTGTTGTAGGTGTGTCTGAAGTGTATAAAAGATAAAGCAGCGGTCCCAAGATGCTGCCTTGCGGCACTCCGGAGGTAATTTCTTGGTAAGAAGAAAGTGTGTTGTTCACTTTGACTTGGAAAGTTCTCTCAGTGAGGTATGATTTGAGTATGAGATATAACTGGCCTGGGAAATGAAGTTTAATCTTGTATAGCAGACCTGTGTGCCAGACTTTATCAAAAGCTTTTATATCTAGGCATACCGTTGTACACACCTGCTTAGTCTCGAGAGTCTCCATAATACTGTTTACTATTCGATGCCCTTGGTGAATGGTTGAGTGGTGCTGCCGGAAGCCGAACTGATAGTTTGGGAGTATGTGGTTCAGATCTACAGTTTCGTGAATGCGTGTAAGGAGCAATTTTTCAAAGAGTTTGGACAGGAGGGGTAACAGACTGATAGGGCGGTAGGAAGCAGGTTACGTGGGGGGTTTGCCGGGCTTAGGAATCGTTATAATTAGGGCATGTTTCCATTGGGAAGAGAAGTAGCAAAGGCGTAGTATGCTGTTATATATAGTGGTGAGTAACACTAGGGCTTTTCGGGGAAGATGATGCAGAACTTCTCCTACGATAAGGTCATAGCCAGGTGATTTACGAGGGTTAGCTAAGGTTAGTTGTTGATGGACTTCGGCTGGTGTGAAAGGTCAGAGTGGTAAGGACATTTGGCAAGGCACATCAAGAAATGAGATTATCTCTGTGTCATCAACAGGCCCTAGCGGTTGTGGTGTTGAAAAGACAGTGGCGAGGTGGCCGGCAAATGTGTCAGCTTTTTCTTTGCCTGATCGGGCCCAAGTGTCATCGATTTTTTTGATTGGAGGTATCGGTACTATCGGTCGTTTAAACTTTTTGGTTGCTTTCCATATCGTATGATCGGTAGGTGACAGATTGGTGATGTAGTGTTGGAAGGTGTCGTTCCGGGCGTTTAGGAGTTCGGTGTGAAGTTGATGAGTGAGTCTATTATAGATAGTCTTGTCTTCTCGTTGTTTGGTTCGTTGCCATTTTTTCCGTGCTTTGCGTTTTTCTACCACAAGTTGTCGTATGTGACGTGGGATATTGGAGTCTGCCGTGAGAGTAGTTGGTGCAGTAGGTGTGGCTTGCCATGCCGCAGTTGGATCATTGTAGTTCGTGGGCGTCCTTAATTCGGAGAGCTAGACTCAATTCTTGGTCCAGGATAGTTCTAAATTGGTCCCAATTGGTGTTCTTGGTGCAAAGTTTTGGAGATGGTTCTTTGGTAATAACACAGGTACTGAGGGTAATTACAACTGGGGTGTGGTCAGTGGACAAGTCAATGTTTGATTCTACTTTGGTGTAGGTGTTCGCTATACCACGTGAAATAGCGAAATCGAGCAAATCAGGAGTTTTGGTCAGGTCCGTAGGCCAATAAGTAGGTTCACCAGTTGATAGATAGTTGCAATTATGATTTTGGAGTGCTCGAAGGAGATTTCGACCTTTAGTAGTAGTGAGCCTTGATCCCCAGACTATATTTTTGGCATTCCAGTCGCCTCCGATGAGAAATTTCGCATCAAGTGATTGAAAGAGTTCTGCATAGTCGTCAGTGGATATAGTGTGTCTTGGCGGACTGTAAACTGATGCAATGACCAGAGGGTACGGTAGGACTTGAAGTTTAATACTGGAGCTTTGAATTTTATCAGTTTGAAAGGAGGTCCATTCGTAGTGGGCTATTGAGTTTTTAATAATTACAGCTGTTCCGCCATGAGCCGTGCCATCTGGGTGGTTGGCGAGATATACAGAGTAACATGGGATTTTGATTACTCTTCTGTCAGTTGCATGGGTTTCAGAAACTAGTAATACGTCGATATCTTGGAGTTGTAAGAATAGTATTATTTCAGGTATGTGGTTAGATATGCCATTAGCGTTCCAGAGTTGGGCTGCTTTTTTTACGTTTTTTAATTGTTTGCCAAGTATGTTTAGAATTATTCGTTTTATGTTGCGAATCGTCGGGACTGTTGGGTTCAAACTCAGAGTCACCATCTGTATTGTTGTTTACGTTCGTCTAGAATTCTTCGGAATTAAAGTTATTATTTAATATATTTTGTAGTTGTTGACCTGTGTTATTTTGCACGGTTTGAGGAAAAGAGGTAGCTTGCGGATTTAATATAAAAGGAGATGTCTGGTATATTTGACAGCGCGCGGAATATGCGGGCTGGGTGTTAGGCTGATTATTGTAGGTATTGTGTTGTTGGGTAAATTGATATCCTTGTAAGTTAGGAATATTGAACGTGAATCCATAGTTTTCAGGGGATGCAGGTACGCTCGGAGGCCCAGGCCCGTAACCGTTTCCCGTTGGAAACATAGTTATAATTGACATCTAGTACAGTAGTGAATTTAAATTGTACGTACGATATTTGAAGTGGTATGACGCAGATTATCAGTTAGCTGGTTCAACACTCGGCACTTTCAAACATAAGCAGGCGTAGCAGACGTGTTTACAGTTTGAAAGTCAAATGAAAACTCAGATAATATTTAGGTTTAAAAAATGCACGTAAAGGCATATTGTATGTGAAGCTATTCTACACCCTGTATAAAGCTGGTTTTACTTTTAATGGAGATACCGCTCTTGTGAAGTCTAAATGTTTTGAAATTTTTTTGGTGGTAAATATATACCTGTAATTTGGTTATTTTGATGTAACCAAATTTGATTTTAGTCAGAGGCTTCTTGCTCTAGGATGAAACAAGAGAGCCAAGCTCGGGCTTTCAAAGCTGTCAATTTTGTATTTTAGTATTTCTAGTATTTCGATCTCTGTTGATTTTGTATATTATAAGTCTAGTATCACATTACGAAACATCCCATCTAATTTAGTCATAGACGTCAGGTTCAAAAAAGAATACTATTGACTTTTTTAATATGTAAAATTTAATCACTATTTCCATGAAAAAGGGAATCTGATGAGTGTTTTTTAAGAAATCTGTATTCTTAAGCAAACTTTAGAAAACGTAAAAAAGTACAAAGCAGTCTTCCGAAGGAACAAAAAAGTAGCAAGTGGTAGTACAGGCAATGGTCAAAAGCGTGTTGACAGATTTCTTACTTGCTCAAAAAGTAAAGCTGCCATTGAGAAACCCGCCATGATAAATATCCAATTATCAACAAACGACAAATTATGCAAAGACGTTATATGTGTATGATGGTTGGTGAAGTACACACCTTATTTTGTGAAGAACATGCAGAAACAGACATAGAAAGGAAAGTCCCTTTTTATCAGTTGAGACCAAAATATATCATAGTAATAAGTGATACACCACATAATATACGTGTGTACTCGCAGCATTCCAATTTTGAATTTATGGTCCAAGCACTTAACAAAAGTTTCCTACTCTACATGAAGTTAAAAACATTAACAAATTAACTTGCGATACCAAACCAAACGAGCATGTTCAACAAATGTAGATCATACTATGAAATTCAAGACATTCTGTTCCTTCACTATGATTGAAATCAGCATGTTTCTTGGAAATACTGGAATATCGTTGACATCAAGGATATCCCAGCAAGTTAATTTAACAACACACTCTACTTTTTCAATTACAGTTAAACAACGAACCACTTTTGTAATTTGTATTCTTGTAACAATACTTTCTCATTCTCTGACGGTATATGAACTCAGGGTGGCCAGCAAGAGTGGTATTTCTAAATTCAAGGTTTTTTCCTGGTTTTCCAGGTTGTAAAATATCATTTTTCCAGGTTTTTTCCTTCAATAATTTACGCATACATGGATATGCGTAATATTAATTCTAAAGTAATAATTTGATCATCAATATGTATTGGTGATCGAATTATTACTTTAGAATTAATAATAACGGAACATAAAACTTCACTTGAAGTCGTTTTTTATTGCCGGAGAAGCCTAAATAACCAAATAACGATCAAAAATAGATTAATTTAACTGAACTCTATAAAATAGTATATTAAAGTATTAGTTTCATATAACACGTTTTTAGCGCACGCGTCCAAGGACAAATGCACTAAAACGTCTTATGAAACGAATACTCAATACTATTTTTTCTATTTGTATTATTCTTTAATTATTTTGAGAAATAACTTACATTTTGTTTTAAATAAAATTTGTTAAGGAAAAACTTGTTTTTCAAATTTACAGCTTAAATAAGTTTGAGATTTGAACAGCTATTCAATAGTGATATCAACTTTAAAATATACAATGTTACCGTTTTCAGTATTCAAACGAATCTTTTTTGGACACACGAACTCATAATATATTAAAGTATTAGTTTCATAAGTCACATGTGACTTTATCCTATTTTTTCTATTTAGTTATTTTGTAATCATTTAAGAAAAAACTTATTAGTTAGTTTTTAAATAAGATTTGTTAGGAAAACTGTTAATTTTTTTGAGAGACTGAACACTGAAAATTCTAATTCTGCATTTGTTTTTCAAATTTTAGAGAGTAAATAATAGCGAATTCGACTGATTGCCCTGGTGTGCACCGAACAAGGTTCGTAAATTCGTTTGGTTTGACTATTTACGGTGTATTTTCAACAATACATTTGACTGGTTAGGGCGCTCGCTTCCAGTTCACATTAATTTGCACCATGCAACAGGAGCTTTGACAGTGCAACAGGAAAAACGTCAAAAGGGTGCTTTGTTTATTATTAACAAAATATGTAACCTCAAAATGTTGTCGTAATGGATGGTAAAGCAAAGATTGCTTTTATTAAATTTTTGTTTATTTGATGTTCTAGAAAGTAGCAGTAGTAGTGATAAAGTGGCACTAATAATATGAAGAGGTGAAAAAAAGACCAAAAATAAACAATTATTTTGATATTGTTAAAGAATATTATTAGGTACATTTAATTTTCAATTTAAAACAATTGCATTTGATTTTTATTGTCAAAAGTGAGGTTATTTAAAACCATTACATTTGATTTTCATTGTCAAAAGTGAGATTAGGATTGCTATTATTGCACTCTCACATGATAACGGTCAAAGGAATGTTGTAAAATTGGCGGTCGGTAATGCGATCACGTGACTGCACTAGCGCTGATTAAACTGATTCAAATTTTCGGTGCATCCAGTCAAATTCAACATAAGTTTGACATTTTAAGAACAGCTGTTCAACACTGCTATCAACTTTAAAAAATAAAATATTACAGTTTGCAGAATTCTTTTGGACATGCAAAATGCATGTCCTAATGGCTTCATTTGGACACGCAAATAGAAAATAGTATATTTTCATAAGACACGTTTTTAGCGCACGTGTTCAAGTTTAGAAGCATTAGAAATGCTAAAATGTCTTATGAAACGAATACTTTATATTATTTTTTCTATTTGTCCTTTAAAAAAGTTTCCCTATGCGAGTCGTTTTCTAAACTTGGACACGTGTGCTAAAAACGTGTTTTATAAAACGAATACTTCATACCATTTTTTTCTATTATTAGCATTAATTTGTAAGTAATCGTTTAAAAAAAAATAAATTAATTGTAAACAAAATTTGTTAGGAATACTTTGTTAACAGGTTTGATAGTTTGCAACACCGGAAATTCTAATCCTGCATTTGGTTTTTAAATTTGCGTAAATAAGTTTGACATTTTAGGAATAGCTGTTCGACAATCATATCAACTTTAAAAAATAAAATGTTACTGTTTCCAGTATTCTAATAAATTTCATTAGGACACGCAAATAGAAAAAAAAGATAACATAAAATATTAATTATTTTTGAAAGTACATACTATTAAAATTATTTTATTTTTTTAACTTTTCCCCGAAAAAATTCCCGACTTTGATCACTAATTCAAGGTTATTTCCCGGTTTTTTCCCGATTGTGCAAATTCCCAGTTTTCAAGGTTTCCAGGTTCGTTGGCCACCCTGGAACTTATTTCGTAATAATAAACGTGATACTACCAATGTGATTTCTTTTTACAGCCAACTTTAATATTCAACTTTACATAAAAATTTGCTATTAGCAAATTCTTGTTGTTTTCAATTGACTCCTTTGTTCCATCCTAGAGCCAGACGCCGCCTATGACTGAATAAATGAGATTTCTTTTAATGCGGTACTAGCCTTATAGCATACAAAATTTACAGGTATTGGCTACCTACCTTCAATAGATTCCGAATTACTAGCAATACTAAAATAAAAAAAATTTAAATAAAAATTGAAAGATGTTTCCTGAAATTTGGCAGAAATGAGTTTCTGAAGACGCTAAATAATAATATAGAATACTTTATTCTTATCTAGCAACTTTTAATAAAATTGTGGGATAAGAAAATCGTTAGTATTTTTCTTTTTGAAAATCTTAGAATATGGCGCCTATGATTAAAATCGAATTTGGTCACATCATAATAATTAATCAACATATAGGTATATATTTACCACCGAAATTCCAAAATATTTGGATTTCACAAAAGCAAGGTCTAAGGATGGCTCCATGAAAAATGAAACACCCTGTATAGTAGACAGCAATTTTTCTGAAAAGTTATACTAGCCTTAACGGAAAATTAACAAAGAAAATGACATTAAAGCATAACCTTTCAAATCTTTTGATATTTGTAGGTTGTATATGACAAAAAGCATATTGCATAATTTTGTAATAACAATTCTAATTCAGTATATTTTGGAGCAATATATTGCAAGATATAATTAAGTTGTGCAAATATATAAAACATTCCCCCTGTTCCAAAACAATCGTCACATTTAAATTGTTTATTCTGATTATTGCGTATTTTTTAAAAATTTTGATTCATTGTCATTTAAGAAACAAATGATTAAACTGAAGTTTTTTTAAAGTGCACCAATAGTCAATATGAATTTACCTAAAAAACAATTACACTGGATGATAATTTAAGATTAAATAAGAAGATATCTAAAATGAGCAACAGTACCTACACATAATGCTGTTTTGGATTATTTGCTGCAAAAATGAATCGGACACTTCCATTTAGCATTATAAGTAATTCTGAATCCTTGTTGATAATTAAACAGTGTTTTAATGACAATCAAAATCTTTAACTTTGAGTAAAGTTTATGTATAAGAATGCTAAAAAATTACTTTCTAATATATATTGGCTTGTTTTTATTTGTTATTAAATGTGACAACTATTTCAGAACAAAAGTGAAACATTAAATTTGACTATTTTGGGCTACAAGTATTTTGGAACAGAGGGAATAATATTTATATTTATAAGTGAGTTCGAATCTCTGCTGAGGAATGGATCTGGCCCATGGACGTTTGTCTTCGTGTTTGCATGTTAGATGGGAGTAATGGTCATACTAATCGATCCTTCATAGTGTAGAAGTCTATAAAAAATATTCATATTCAATTTTTATAGATATTAATAATCTCTATGCAATTTAATGAACTTTTCTCTAGATGAATATGAATGTTTTTAACTAATTCCATGGCGAAGGAAGAAGCCTCCCCTAATAGGTTTAGGATCAGTCCATTCTTCAAGAACTCAACTTGATCAAATTCATAGAAATTCAAAATAAAACAATATTTATTCTAACTTTCATAAAATTGGCTGAGCACTCAAGAACTGAACATCATAAAATTTTGGAGAATTAAGTTCATTCTTCAATCATTCAACAAAATTCTGTAAGATTCTATATTAAAAACAATTATTTTTTACGAATTATCTCTTTTAACCGGAATTGGAAACATGAATAACTTTAAGTTTTCTGTAACTATGAAACGATAGGGTTCAAGTACAGTATACTTTATTGTTGAATGATTGATTGAATGACTACTTTGATCACATTCGTTTGTTTAATGTATTTTTCATGTACCTGTTCTATATATAGATCAATGAATTGTAACAATCTCAAAAAGACAAAAGAAATAAAATTGGTAGTTGCTCGAGATAGTATTTTATGAAAATATTATTTAATAAGTATATGAAACTAGCTGAATCTGCTACTAGAATAAGTATATAAAGTAGTAATGATACATATTATTCTTAAGTTACCAGAATCATCCTCTCTTTCAGGTAGAAATGTAATTTTATACAATTTTTAGGTGACCAAATGCTACCATTAGTAGACACTTTGATTTATCAGTTTAAAAGAATGAGCAGCACTTTTAAGTTATTTTTTGACCCAGTTTTAACAACTTTGATTTCTGCTTATATGGTCATATGTCATAGTTAATTCGTAAGGTTATAATAAATATATAAATATAAAACTGATTCCATTCAACATGTAATTTAGCTTTCTAAAAAATGTTTGCTTCGTGTACTACTAATCTTTTTAGTTTTTCTACCAGAAATGTTGGAAAATTTAATTCTATTAATTTGTGGTGTAAAGGCAACAAAAGCACATGATCTTCATGGTAGTAACTTTGAAGAGTATGTTATCAGGAGTTGAATTTCAACTGCTTGTCATTCTACCAACAGTATTCAGCCATTCAGGAACTGATTCTATCTTATTGTTGTGTTGTGGATGACGGTTTATGAATTTATTTTAGAACATAATCATATCAATACATGGATCTATACCTTAATTTGCCAACACATATGGGCCACAACATAGGTTATGGATTGTAGCAATTATTATTATATCAATATGTTATATGTACGAATATGTTGATACATATCCATTTGTAGATATGTACTGGTATGTTGATACACATTATGTACCAATATGTTAATACATCAATAATTTTTGCTATACTGAAGGTGTTGATTCACTCTCTGTATCAATCTATGAATTTATGAATGAAATCTATGAATCTATATGGCCAGTACTAGTTAAAAGATGTACAGGTTCTGTGACTTTTCTAAGATTATACTTGAATGTAAACATTGTAGAATGCATTGCAAATATAATGAAATGAGGCCAAGCACAAACAAATGAAGAACCTGTACTAGTGTATATGTTACGGTAAAAGTATATATGTGAAAAATGTACAGATTTACCAGTAGATGTTACATGTTACTGTAAAAGTATAAATACCAGCAAATCTTAGAATGTACTGGTTAATACTAACAGTGTATTACTACTAGTACCTGATAAGATTTACTAGAACTTTCACAGTACTATTACATGTTCTATTCACTTTTACCAACAAGATGCACATGTACATTTACCACATACTAAATACATTAAATACTCCCCCATAAACACCATCTGTATATATAAGTATATAATAAATTTTTAAAAATTTTACCTGAATTATAACTATTTATATAGAACAAGTTACATCTACATAAACAAACAGAAGAATATCATATCTTTCCAAAACCTACATTTTGAGATACTTGAGTAAATAATTTCTTAAAATGACAAAATATGTACATTATTGGTAAAATCTTTTCAAACAGTAAATACAAAACCTAGAGCTACATTGTTTTTAAAATATTCGAATATTTGAGATTTTTTAAACACTACCTCTACTAAATAGTCCACAATTTACCCTAACAAAAATTTATTTATATTTAACTTTACATTTTATTTTGATAACAACTATAGCATCTAAATATGGAGTTGGAATTTTGAAAAGGTCCTTTTGGAAGTTGTATAAATCAGTATTTTTCAAACTGGAGATGGATGCCAAAATATTTGTAGTAAGTTGCTTTATTATGTAAATGTAGACATTTGTTTTTAAATTTATTAAAATGTACTTCTTATATCACAGTCACTGCCAGAGAACCTTGAAAAATGCTGATCTAAGTTATTTATTTAATTTACATTTACATGTTATCATGATCTATAAAACTAAAACATCAACATCCTCAAAAATTCTGTAGGATGTACGGAAGAGCTGATCAAGTTCTAACAGAAGTGGACCTACCTATTTATCTATAAATTTTATATTTTCAATTATTATAGTGTTCTCAAATTTATTTAGATGCCCTCGTTGTACATATAAAACATACATATGAAATTTTGTAGAGGCATAAAAACCCAAAATCTTGGTTTTTCATATTTAAAGGGTCATACTTGCACTTGATCCCCATCTAAATGGCGCTGTAGTATATACATAGATTTAACAAAATACAGAGATTATTTGGTAGAGGTAATACAGGCAAGACACCTACTTTGGTGACAAAAAACAAATTTTGATATTTAAGTAATCATCACAGATCAGGATTAGGTGCGATAGTAAGTGTAACAGATAATCCAGATTCCTTTATGAGATTCACAATATCCCCATGGCTTAAATTCATTATGTCAATATGATTAACAGCAACTATATAATCACCTACTCGTAAACGACCACATTTTTCGGCAGGACTATCTTCAATTAATCGACCTAAAACAATAACAAAATTAAATTTTTTCGTTTAAGTAATTACATCGATATTCCTTACCAATAGTTGAACCAACTTTATTGACGGATGATATAATAACAAAACCAAAACCTTCATTTTCGTTTCGGTTGACAACCACATCATAAGTATGAGCAGGATGTGTTGGAGCACTATAGGTTGGGGTTGGAATATAGTCATGTACACTTAAGCTGCCCATACCAGATGTGTAAGGCACATTCATTGCTGGATAATTGCGTCTTCTGAGAATTAAGTGAACTTGTCCTCTAGCACCGGCAGCATTAATCAATTGTACAACCTGGCGATGTGAAGCTTTTAATACAGAGTATCCATCCACACTAACTATTTCATCGCCTGTTCTAATACGGCCATCCATATCAGCTGCTCCACCAGCCACAATATGACCAACTGCTACCTATTTATGACAAATACTGATATATGATATATGACATATACTCATGTGTCACTGTTTTGTATATAGCAATAAGAGTAGTAAAAAACACACACCTCTCTTAGCATACGCATATGATAAAAAAGGCACGCATTCTCTATCGCTCTTATTGCTATAAACAAAAACTCATGAGACATCGTGTATATGCAAATTATCAAATATTTTTTAAAAAGTATCAAGAGTGCATGTGCAGCTAAATATTCAGTCATTAGATGGAAAAGCCAGTTGGATCGAATAATATAATAATGTACTCTCAGCCTAGTCTGATCCTTTTTTTTTCCAAGAAATAATGAACATACTTTCACATCCAAATCATTTGTTAAAATATGTTGACAATAACATATGTCCCTAGAAACTCCTTTGTTCTCAACAACAGGTGATATTTTCATTTTCTATAAAGTTTTGTGTTTTGTTGGTGTAACAGCTCCAGTGTGAAACAGATCTACTAAAACCTACTTGCAATGGGTTTTTTAAATCTTTAATATGACACATCTTCATAACTGGGATGGAAATAAATTTCTTCTATAAAATTTCAATTTATATAGATAATGTTGGAGAGAGTAACAGCGTGATAACCGTGCGTGCGCGGCTCAGCTTTACGTGAAATTAAAAGTGATATATAAATAAAATAAACGTCCGAAATTTAAAAAGTTGTGTAAATAGGGAAGTGTAAAGTGAAGTAAAAACAGTGACGGAAGTTTTAAAGTCCTAAATTAAAACAGCTAAAAGTCTTAAGGAAAATATCAATTTCGAAAACATAACCCAACTAACGCGATAAATTGTAAACACGGGCGTAGTGCCGTTTAAATAAAGGTGCGCGCGGGTCGAAGTATTGGTAGAGATTGGAATGTACAAATGCGATACGCCAGTATAAAATATGGAAACAGAGCGTTTGGAGAAATTAATATTATCATTACAATCAGAACACGAAAGTCTCTTAAAAGAACTGAAAGAACTGAAAGATAATACGACGAACTTAATTCAGAAACAGAGAAATGTTTTGAATGAACTAACCGAACTAAGGAAACAACAAAATAAAGCGGAAGACGAACGAGAAAAGGAAAGATTAAAACTAAAACAGGAAATACAACGATTAACAAATAAATTACAAAACTATGATCAAAGAAACGACAGGAGGGTGATTAAATATTCAGTGGGAAAACTAAAGAAATTGTCAAATCTGAAGAGGAAGGAAGAAGAAATACAGAAGTGGGTAAAGAGAATAGAAGAATTGGGGATCCAAAGAAAAGGAGAGAGTAAAGAACTAAAAATAGGAACATGGAATGTAAGAAGCACATATGAGGAGGGAGCATTAAAAAATCTAGAAGTAATAATGGACGAGTACAAACTAGACATACTAGCTTTGCAAGAGACAAAACAGCTAGGGAGTGAAATAATAAATCTAGGGAAAAAAGTCTTCTTCAAGAGCGGGGGGAAAAACAGATACTTTGGTGTTGGATTTATAATAAGTGAAAAAATAAAAAGATTAGTAGTGGACTATAAAGCGATATCAGACAGGTTATGTTACGTAAGAATACGTGGAAAGTATAGGAAGATAAGCATTATAAATGGACACGCTCCTACAGAAGAAAAGGACTTGGAGACAAAAAATGAATTCTACGAAAAAGTAAGTAAGATTTTAGAAGCTATACCTAGATATGACCTAAAAATAATACTGGGAGATCTAAATGCCAAGGTTGGTCGAGAGCAACTGTACCATAAAGTAACAGGAGGGAAAAGCCTACATGAGCAGAGTAACGAAAATGGGAAAAAACTAATTGAATTTGCAGCGGAAAATCAAATGAGAATAGTCAGCACATGTTTCGACCACAAGAACATACATAAAGCAACGTGGGTTTCTCCAAACGGTCTAGCAGTAAACCAAATTGACCATGTACTTGTAGAAAGCAAACATTTCACTACAATAAAAGACTGCAGAAGTAACAGAGGAGCGGATGCACATAGCGACCACATATTAGTCATAGCTAAACTTAGACAAGAATTACCAGTACAAAAACCAACTAAGAAAGGCAGACAACAGTACGACATCGAAAAACTTCTAGAAACAGAGGTAAAGGAACAACTAGAAAAAGATATAGAAAATAGGTTAGTAACAGAGAGCGCCAAATCCCAGGGTATAGAAGAGGAATGGGGGAAAATACAAACAACAATGATCGAATCAGCAAAAATTTGGTTAGGAAATAAAAAATATAAAAGAGGAGGTGGATGGTTTGATGAGGAGTGCAAAGAAGCCCTGGCCGCAAGAAACAAAGCAAAACTGGAACGAGATAAAAATAGGACCCAAGAAACGGAAGCAAACTATAATGGGAAAAGAAATTTAGCTAAACGAATTTGTCGGGAAAAAAAGGAGAAGCACCAACAGAAACAGCTAAAAATGATAGAAGATTATTACACAAACAAGGAAATAAGAAACTACTATCAAGAAGTGAAAAATTCAAGGCAACCTAGAACCACCCAGACTATTTATTGTAGAAATGAAGAAGGGTTACTTCTGGGAGAAATAGAAGGAAAATTAAGTAGATGGGCGCATTATTTCGAACAATTGTTAAATGAACAAGAAGAAGACATAGTACAACAACCAGTAGAAGAAGCTGAAAGATCACCAGAACATATGCAAGATGAAGAACAGGAAGAAATTGAAGAGCCAACAGAACAAGAAATAGAAAAAGAAATAAGAGAACTTAAGAACAACAAAAGTCCAGGAGAGAATGGGATCCCGGCAGAAATTTTGAAGCAAGGAGGACCACAGTTACACAAAAAACTGCAGCAGCTTATTTTGAGTGTATGGAGGAAAGAAACTATGCCAGAACAATGGAGAAGCGCAGTGATATGCCCGTTTTGGAAAAAAGGTGATAAGACGAAATGCGAAAACTACAGGGGAATTGCACTACAAGACGTGACATACAAGATATTAGCGAAAATAATACGCAATAGATTAAAACGATATGAAGATGCAGTGGTGGGAGAATATCAAGGAGGCTTTAGATCGGGGAGATCGACAACGGATCAAATTTTTACACTAAAAACAATACAAAACAATAGCTGTGAAAGAAAGCTGCCGTTATATATTCTCTTTATTGACTTTAAACAAGCGTACGATTCAATAACTAGAGAGAAGTTGTACGAGGCACTTATAAAGCTAAGAATACCAGAGAAATTGGTCAACCTGATAAAGATGACTTTATATAACACAAAAAATAAAATCGTAGTAGAAGGAAGTTTCTCACATCAATTTACAGTAAAAAAAGGGTTAAGGCAAGGAGACCCATTATCTACAGACCTGTTTAATTTAGTGCTAGAAGCAATAATGAGAGAAAGTGGACTCCAAACTACTGGAACACTGTACCATAATAAACACCAACTTGTAGCATATGCCGATGATATAGCAATATTAACAAGATCACGGCAGGAACTAGAGAAGACTTTTGCTAAGTTTGAAAAAGAAGCGAGGAAGTATGGACTACGAATAAACACAGAAAAAACTAAGTTTATGGAAATGCAGTCTGAAGCGACGAAAGAAAATAAATACATAAAGATCCGAGCAACAGAAATAGAATATATTTTTGAGAAGTCGACAGCTTTGAGTATCTGGGTGTAACAGTAACAAACAAAAGCCAGGAAGATAATGAAATAGACAAAAGGATCTTAAAAGGAAACAGAGCAGTCGGATCACTATCGAAGGTATTAAAAACAAAAAGCACATCTAGAGCAGTCAAAATTCATGCATATGAGTCAATAGTACGACCAGCCGTCCTATATGCAAGCCAAACATGGATAATGACCAAACAAAATGAAAATAAACTAGCGATATGGGAAAGAAGAGTTTTAAGAAAGATGTTTGGTGGTGTTAAAACAGCCGCAGGAATATGGCGTAGGCGTACGAATAAGGAGATAATGGAGATGTACGGGAAACCAGGAATTGTGCAAAAGGTTCGAGCACAGAGGGCTAGGTGGTTGGGCCACATCATCCGAATGCCACAGCAAAGAATTGTACAAAAACTACTGTATGGAGGAGAAATTGGCAAAAGGAGAAAAGGACGTCCAAAGAAAAACTGGTTACAAGAAGCGAAAAACGATTTAGAAGAAGCAGGAGTAACAAATTGGAGAACTAAAGCAAAAGATCGAATGAAATGGAAAGAAGTCATTAAAATGATAGAAGCCAAGGGCCATCATGGCCTGTAGCGCTGATATATATATATATATATATATATATATATATATATATATATATATATAAAGTTTTGAAGTGGCATGTTTTAACTGATGATGACACCAATAAAAAAAAAACATTATAAAGCACAAATGTATTTCTTAATGGAATTAAACTCAATGACAGCCTACTGTTACTGTTTGTCATGTTGTATGATCTAGCTGGTTAGCTTACTAGATCTGCAATTTAGTAATTTGAGAAATAAAAGAATTTCCATGAAGACAAAACTAAATAATTCATAGAATTTGGTGTTTTTAATAAAACAGTGTTTTTGAAAGAGGATGGTAGAATCCCCTGGAACACATCAACGGAGTAGGAGAACATTGGCCTAAAGGAGAAGCAGGAGATAATTAGAATTATAATAACTAGTGTTGTAAATGAAAGAACGTTCTGAAAATGCTGATGAGAACATTCACGCAGATAAAACCGTATCAAAAGAACGTTCTCTTGGGGAGTATAATCAAGCATGTTCGCAAACGTTCTCAGGAAGTTTCAGAATAATATAGCACAAATGAGCATAAACAAGAACATTAACAATCGTGAATAAGACCGAAGCTAAATGATCTTAAACCACATGCCCACACACAATGTACTCATGTTACTCGCAGCTGCTACCGGCATCGGGGGTTCAAAACACGGGAGTTTTTTTGTTCTAGTTATATATGAACTTTTTATTTAAATTTAATTTTTTTAAATTATTTTAAATTTATTTTTAAGCTGTGGACACTACGCCAACCCTTAAAATAAATTTTACTACAAGAAATATGTGTTACCACCCAGTAGCACCTCTTTTTTTTTGCTCTAGTTATATTTGTACTTTTTATTTAAATTTTTTATATTTTGTTTATACAAATACTGTCAAATGTTTGTAAAGTTTTTAAAATGTATTACTTGTGACACTACACCAACTGCAAGCGGTGGACAGTTTGTCGATCGTGGACACTACACCGACCCATAAAGAGCCATCCATAGTTATAATTCGTATGGGGATGTTAACGTAAAGTTCCAAAGCTAAAACTAATTAACCTGTTGATCGATTCTGATATGATTTTCACAAATATGATCTCTGTGATGTTTTCTACAATATAACTTTAAGTTAGGTTAGGTTAGCGTCCACGGTCGGCAAAATGTCCAGTAGCAAAATTTATTTTAAGGGTCAGTGTAATGTTCGAGGTTGGCAAAGTGTCCGCAGTTAGCATTGTGTCCGGTCAGCGTGTAAATATAATGGGGCGTATTCAGATGCCATGATTAAAGGTGTCTCTAACTAAAGTTCTAATTAAAATTAAAAAAAAAAGATAGCTTTATCTCATTCTGGACATTTATCAGTACAGAATTACACCTTTGAAAATGTGCAGATAATTAACTATTTAGGAAATTAATCTAATGTTATCTAAGGAATTAAAACATACAACATCAGCAAACCACTACTAAAAATCTAAGTAAAACAACAAAAATTAATTTTTACAAGACACTGATTAGACCTATCCACTATGCAACTATTACCTATGCAGTAGACTATTGCATTAAAAAAGCTGGAGAAGGATAAAAGTTAAAAAAAAAAAGAATGGAAAATATTAAGAACAATACTGGGACCTAATGTGACAGCTGCAGGAAAAAGAAGGGCAAAGACGACTTAGGAGACGGAAGAAGCACTGGAAGGAGAAAATATAGTGAGACACATAAAAGCGCAACGACTAAAAATAGGGCACATCATGAAAAGACCACCAACAGAAATAATAAAAAGGATAACATACTGCAAACCATTACAGTAAAGAGGAAAGGGAAGACCAAGAATAAGATGGTGGGATGATATTCAAGAAGACCTGAAAGTGCTAAAGGTAGAGAACTGAAAAAATGTATGTAGAAACAAGAAAAAGTGGAAAGAAGTAGTTTAAAAGGCCAGGACACACAAGAGCATATAACAGGAACAGTAGAGGAGTAATTCATCTCAGAAAATGGATTGTATCTCTCTCTCGCTAGGAGAAGAAGCCATAATCCCATGGATTGGAAAAGCATGAAGAAGAAGACATTACTTTTTTGACAAATTATTTCAAGTTCAACAAACTGCACCCGTCAGCATTATTATGGAGAATGTCAAGCAGAACGTGCAGGACCGGACTCAAAACTTAAACCTTAAATAACTTAGAAAGTAAACACTTTAGAAAAAAAAGTTATAGGAAAAGTTTTCTCCACACATCATCAACTATCTCGTATTAACATACTGTTTGTTATATTTGGGATACCCTGTATACTGTTAGAACGTAGGTTGAAACCCTTGATGAGACAAAAAAAAATATAAATAACTGAAAAGTAACAACTGAAAATGTTCTAAAATTTACCTGCGATCTATCTTCAATTCCTCCAACAATGCGAAAACCAAATCCATTCTCTCGACGATTTAAAGTAATGGCAGTTTCTATATAATCTGGATTATGTTGCATAACAGGCCACCACTCATGTACAGATCCTTTTTGATTATTTGTTTCATATGGACCACCATTTTCTATAGCATTTGATCGGTAATTATGGCAATCATAACACATGCAGTCGTATCTGTGTAAAGATGGTAAACGAAATGGTGGATATTTTTGATCTACTGCCATTGGATAATCTACAGGAACATTATTGTGAATCGTATTTTCAGTCAAATCAATTTCGTCATCTGCATCGGCATTATCAATGAGCGATAAACGTAAATCAGAAGGCATATCTTGGTTATAATGGTCGTTGCAATCACGCTTAAATAAATTACTATTATTAGAAGTAACTTCTTTTACTGGTGTTTTAGAGTGAGTACGTGTGTCTACTAATGGTGTTTTAGGACGGCTCGGTAAAACTTCTCGTTGTTGCGTACTGTATATATCTGCAGTAGGGGTTTTGCTACGATAAGCATTTCCAATATCTTTATTAACAAATCTATTGTCTAATTTACGAGGTTTATTTTTTGTTATAGATGATTTATTACCACAACCTCTTTGTACACATATAGTAGCTTCTGCATTATATGGACAATTTTTAAGAACTTGAACGACTTCATCATGAGACATATTTTGTAAACTAATATCATTTATTTCCAATAAGATGTCTCCTTCCATCAAATTCTTACATCTCTGGCGATCTAGAATTTTCTTCACACGTTGACCACATGCACTGTCTGCTATTGTAAATCCAAACCCCAAATTTCCTTTTATTATACGAACCCTTACTTCTACTTTACCAACACTTAAATTATTAACACCTTTTAATAAATCATCAATATCATCATTAGATTCTTGTGTATCTTCAACAATTTCTTCACCTAATTCATCTCCTTCTAAAAAATTATAATTTGTATCCAAATTTGCAAGTCGTTTGTCTGGTAAAACCGTTTGTAAATGATCATCTACTGCTACTGTTGTAACGACTTCTGTATTTGGGTCGTTTGGATCAAATGGTAAAGGATAACCGCGACATACTTCTAAGGTAACAGTTGAACCAACACTAATCGATTGGAAAAGTCTTACAATTTTATTATGTGTATATCCTAATACACAAATATCATTCACATACACGATAACATCTCCTGTTTGTAATTGTCCATCTAGCCAAGCTGGTCCTTTGGGAACAACCGATTTAATTTGTAAAAACTCATCTACGGTATCATCTCCACCAATAATTGTAAACCCCAATCCTCTAGATGATTTGATCAAAGAAGTTCGAAACCTTTGCCCACATAATTCCGCAGGATCTCTCGTGAACGATGTGCGACTAGCACGAGCAGATGCTTCAGCTGCAGCTCTTTTCGCTTGAATGACCGGATTTTCATATTGTGTTCGTCGATTAACATGATCTATAAAATATGTTCCGTAATGTGGGTCACTAATCTTTTCCCAACCATATGGCAACTCGTCATCCATACAATCTTCCAATGATTTCTTTTGAAATTTTGATAACCGTGGATCAAGCCAATGTGAAGTTCCTGTTGAATGACTGTAATAGAAAAAAATATAATTAGAAGGTAATATACAGTAACTCATAAACTATTCTTCCAATAATATTTCTTTATATACAATTATAATTCATTAAGTTGTAACGAATAATAATAATAATAATATATTTATTCATTAACAGGATTATACTTTCAACACATATCTATATATTTAAAACACAAGGCTTATTTTTGTTCCAGTTCGTTTGAGAGTTCCACCGGGGCCGATCTAAGCAATACTTTTTTTTATATTAAAGCTTTCACTGTGTAGATTAGTCAACATTCCTTAATTTTTATATTTTTTTAATGTTTATATTTTTAATTTGAAAAACTAAAATGTTTAATTTAAGACGGACGAATCGGACATTCACTTGGGGCACCCTGTCACTTTCTACAGTAGTGAGTTTCGTAACTACTCCCGCTTATAAATATAAAAGGGTGATGCAGCCGTCCACTTCCATCATGAACAAACAGTTAAGGTTTAAACAATTGTTAAGTTGCGTAGAGAAAACCCTCATAGTTCAAAATTATGGACAACAGGCAAATTATACAGATAATAACTGATGGCAATTGCTTATTCAGAGCAGTTTCATATTGTTTGTAAAAAACGCAGAAAATTTGTCAACACTATGTTTATGTCATGTTTTTGAAATATGTACTAGTAGGCTTTTTCAAGGATGTTTTAAACAAGATCGATTTTTGATTTTATTCTTATCATTTCGTAAGGTAGAATTTCCGTATGTATGTATGAAGAATAAACCGGCGGAGAGGGGTAAGCCAGAGAGGAATATATGTAGGAAGAGAGGAGACATGGAGTAAGTGCAGGGCAATACTTTACCCTAGCAACAAAAAACAGCCACCTTGTACACCAAAAGAAAATTTTGGGGAAAAAATGTGTGGTTACAGTTTGGGTTGCAGAAATTGGTTTTTATGGCCGGTATTTTACAACAATAGTGATTATTCCAACAAATAACTTATAACGTCGAAATTCACAACCCATTGTTTGTTTGATGGTCACTGTTTAAAACCAAGCTTCTCCGTAGTTTGGTTGTCACTGGTTTTCCCTTTCCTCGGTTTATCGTAAAGTCATACCTGCGCGGTTAAGCGCTCTCTCGATAGTGCCGTTGATAGAACAAAATGGCTGGTTTTGGTACGAGAAGTTGAATGTGCGAGATATATTAGGAAATTGGTTTTAAATGTTAATTCGCTTTAGCGGAATAAATCTCGCATTCAACAGAATGATCGCTTGATTAGTTATATGCGATCAATCGTCAATTAGACGGATTAAGTTCTGGTGCAAACCATTTAGGTAAATTCTTTTCGTTAAAATCTCGTTGCGCTAAAATCTTACAAATGTCTTTTTATTTTAGGTAATATTGTTTCCCTAGCTGTCACCTTGAGGGAATTGTATTGTAAAAGACCTTTCAGTTTATAGAAAGGTAAAAATCTTCAAATATTTAAAATTAATATAATATACAGGGTGATTTCTTTGTAGGTCTTTTTTTTGTTTTGGGTTTTGTTGTTCGTTGTCGTTTATTCTTGTTCCTGCCTCTCTGATCGTGGGTTTATTTCGAAGGTCCTTCCCCTTTGGGTCCGTACCTACATCTGTACATGTACCGGGTCGGAACAAAACAACAGATATCGAAGGGTGAAGTAAAACCCCTAAGCAAGGCTTTAAATAAAACAGCCGTGGGTCTCCGAATGGTGGGATGTTTGTGAAAATTTGTATGTATTCTGTGTCATTTTATTTATGTATATGTATATATTTATTCAATGTGTTTACAATTTATGCGTGCATGTTAATTTTAAGGATAAAACGAGATCTCGAATAGTGGAATTGTTGTAGGGTAGTTTTAAGTACAACCAACTGTGATACAAATCACCATTCACCTTTTTTTTATTTAACATTTAAAATCTGCACAATAGTTACAATTAAAATAAAGCCCTACTTAGAAAGTTTACATTTCACTACGTGTGTTTTATTTATTTATTATTTATTTATTTGTATGATTTTAATATTGCTTTCCAGTTCGTCATTTGTAAGTATATATGTACGGTACGACCAAAATATTGGAAGTTGCCCATATTTTAATAGAAGATCTATTTCTTCGTTTGTCTGATAAGCTTGAAGCTTTAGTAATAAGCATTGTTTTTAAAAGAAGTGGCGCTTGTTTTTTTTATCTTGTATTACCCCGCCCCTCTCCGACTTATTGGGGGTTAGCCGGCAAAATACTAAAGCAGTGTTGTTTGGATCAAGCTGATACTTCCAGCACAGCTATATTTTGGGTAGGTTAAGTATTTATTTATATAAAAATAGCCTTTGTGTTTCTGTAGGTTATAAACTGTTATAGACTTGCTGCTTAAAGCCTTAACCCATTTAAAACCACTACTAAAGAAGAACTACAAATTATTTTTTTTTGTGTTTTGTTATTTTTATTAACATTAACTGAAGCTGTTTAATCCAAAAAAAAATTAAATAATATATTAGAACATAAAAAAACTTAACGTTGCGTAAACGCAACATTGGGAGGATATCACTTACGCCAATGCACGACGCCGACCGGGGACACAATGCCCACCATGGATACTACGCTGACTGGCGGTTTTGAACACTTTGCCGACCGACAACACTACGCCGACTCTTCAAATAAATTTAGCTACTGGACACTTTCCCGACCGTTAGACACTTAGCTGACCGTGGAAAGTACGCATCCTGTGGACACTTTGCCAATTGTGGACACTATGCCGACTGCAAGCAGTGGAGGTTTTTCCGACCGTGGACACTACGACGGCCGCAAATGGTGGACACTATGCCGACCGCAAGCGATGGACACTTTGCCGAACTTGGAGCCGACGCCAACCCCTTAAATAAATATCGCTGTACACCTCGCCGATCCTCGACACAGCGCCGATCACAAACGGGAGACCCTTAAGAGCCGTCCATAGTTACAATTCTGATGTGAATACAAACATAAAGTCCCACAAAAGCTAAAACTAATTAACCTGTTGGTCAATTTTTATACGGTTTTCACAAATATAATCTCTGAGATGTTTTCTACAATATGACCTTAGGTTGTGCACGATTGGTAAAGTGTCTACCGCTTGCAGTCGACATAGTGTCCATCGCTTGCGGTCAGCATAGTGCCCACGGTCGGCAAAGTGTCCACCGCTTGCGGGCGACGTTGTGTCCATGGTCGGAAAAGTGTCCGCGGTCGGGGTTGTGTCCGATCGGCGTAGTATCCTATATCCTTTTTCGAATATAAATTTGCTTCTTGTGCAAGTATTTACTAGCACAAGAAACAACACTGTAACCACAACAGATTTAACCCATTTCACCATTTAACACCAGATATGCAGAAACTTTTAACAATGCAGGATATGTACTTTTGTATTCCTCATCAAGCCAATGTTGCGTTTACGCAACGCTCTAATTTATAATCACGTTTTTTCGAAACTATATAAGTTTTTTACTTTTTATATCAACAGTAACATTTTTTAATCTTTCCAGAGCCATTCTAGATAAAAATTATAATTTTTAATTGTACGAGTAATTTTTTTAACGACGTTTCTGTCACCCATGTCACCAAAATTCAATAAATTCAGGCTGTAATTTTGATAAAATAAAAGCTGAATTTAAATAGAAGAAAATATGCTACATTTAATTTCATACTATAAAATCACACAGAGATTATAAAAACAGATATAAATTGGACCCAACATACTTAAAAAAATTTCATTTGGAGTGTTGCGTTAAGACAATATTTTATGGTGATAAGTGATAATAAAACTTTACTAGTCTATCTTTATAAAATTACTATCTACTCCAGTGCAATTCTGTTTTATGGGATAATTATAATGCAAATTATTTTTAGATGGAATGCACAATATGTAAACAAATTAAACAACCAACTAAGGAAGTAAAAAATCCTTGCTTTGCTTGTGATTCATGCAAGAGCTTAATATGCATAGATTGTTGCGGTCTAACACCATCTGAAATAAGATGTATTCCCATTCAAAAGCGTGTACTCAAATATCATTGCCAAAAATGTAGAAAATATGAATTTGTTGACATATTACAAAGCAAAATTGATGATAAAAATAAAATTATTAAAGAACAAGAGGAAATAATTAAATTGCTGAAAGAGAAGATAAATATACTAAAACAGAACAAGCTTGAACCTTCTACAAGTAGCGTTTCATATTTAGATGTAGTCAAAGGCAATACACTAAATAAAAAACTAGTCAATTTTCCTAGTATTATAATAAAACCCAAGCAGAAGCAAACATCTGCTCAAACAAAAAAAGATTTGGATAATAATATAAAACCTTCAGATATTAAAGTTGGAGTGAAAAGTATCAAAAATGCCAAGAATGGAAATGTAATTATAAAATGTCAGTCTAAGCATGAAACAGAAATCTTAAAGGACACAGTAAGCAGTAAGCTACAGGACTATGAAGTGAAGTTGACATCACTGAGAAAACCAAGAATAAAAATTATAAACGTAAGTCAGGAATATACCAAGGATGAAATTCAACAGTACATAAAAGAACAAAATCAAATCCAAGAAGATCTAAATACTACGTTTGTTAAAAAAAACAGAAATGGAAAAAGTACCGTTTTTGGTGAATGTTCACCACTAGTGTTTAAACAAGTTATTGATCTGAAAAAAATTTGCATTGGTTGGGAAAGGTATTCTGTATACGAAGATCTGTCAGTTCCCACATGTTTTCAATGTTGAGGATTTTTCCATAAAAAAGACAACTGTTCGAACAAGATCGTGTGTCCTACCTGCTCTGAGGAACATGAGAAGATTGAATGCCCGAAACAAAAAATCTGCTGTAATAATTGCGTCTTATCTAATTTAAATTACCAAACTACATATGCTACTGATCATCCATCAACTAGTAGTGAATGTTTTACGCTCAAGCACCATATTAAGAAGCAGAACTGATTACTCAATCAATTCTAATAACGATTAAATGACTGATTGCTTGTTGTGATATGGCTAACAAAGGTAAATCACATTTAAGTATAGCTCACTTAAATGCAAGATCTTTGTTACCGAGTTTTCTTAATTTTCATCAATTAGTTTTTGATTCTTATGACATAATAGGTGTTACTGAAACATGGCTGAATAGTTTAATTGATTCTAATGCTGTTTCTTTGCCAGGTTACAAGTTTCATAGAAAAGATAGATTAAATAGAGTTGGGGGTGTTGGGGGTGGCATAGGTATTTACATTAGATCATCTTTTTCCAGTGAAATTATTGATGTTTTTGAGTCTGAGGTTGAATACATGTAAAATTGCTTTAGCTATAATTTATCGTCCTCCTAATACTAGAGTTAGTGACATGTTAAATGCATTCATTGAAGTTATTCCACATCTGTTAGCGGAATATGATTACTCAGTTGTTATGGGCAATTTAAATGTTGATATGCTAAGACATAATTCATTGTATGAAATTTTTAATACCTATGGGTATAGTCAACTCATTAATGAGCCTACTAGGATTACAGCAACTACTGAAACTTGCTTGGATCCAATATTTATTAACTGCAAAGAAATTTGCAGTAATAGTGGTACTGTACATTCTGACATAGGTGATCATAATAAAATGTCATTCTGCACGTTGCATATAGTTGTTAATAAACCTAAACAAAAATTCATTCAAATTCGTGATTACAAATGTTTTAATATTGATAATTTCAAATTAGATTTATGGACTGTACCTTGGGATGACATCTTTTATATCGATAATATAAATGACAAAGTTAGGTATTTGGAGGATAACATTATATTTCTTTTTAATTTGCATGCTCCATATAAAACAATTAGAGTTAGCAAGTTGCCAGCTCTTTGGTTAACTGACAATTTAAAGTTAATCCTAAAGGGACGGGATAGATCTCTCAGTAAGTATAAAAATAATAGAACGCTGGAAAACTGGAAACGATACAAAGAATGTCGTAATTTTGCTTTAGCTTCAATTAGAAGGGAAAAAGCAGCATATTTAGCCAATTTGCAGAATGATAGAATGGAAAAAAAACTTTGGCAAGGTCTGAGTAACTTAAACATTAAAATTTCTAAAAACAACAGTGAATTACCTAATAATTTGCATAATTCAAATGAAATAAACGATTATTTTATTAGTATCTTTAATAAATCTCCTAATTGCATCCCTAAAATTGAATTTTATTCAAATAACCAGTTTGGTGGTATTGATAGATTTAACTTTTCGTTAGTCACTCAAAATACTACTCTACAAATAATAAACAGTATCAAATCTAATGCTGCAAGATATGACGGAATATCACTTCATATGTTAAAATTATGTTTACCTACTATCCTGGATCATATAACTCATGTAATAAATAGTTGCTTAGAGTGTGGATATTTTCCTAGAAAGTGGCGTGAATCAATAGTCCGTCCAATTCCTAAAATTTCTATACCTAATAGTATCCAAGATTTGCGACCTATTAGTTTATTATCAATCATTTCAAAAATTCTAGAGAGATTAGCTTATACCCAACTATATGTTTATCTTACTAACAAAAAGATTTTACCTGTTGAACAATCTGGGTTTAGGAAAGCTCATAGTACAACTACAGCACTCTTAAATCTTATGGATAATATTATTAGTGCCATCGATCGAAAACTTGGAATTGTTCTAGTTTTCTTAGACTATTCCAAAGCATTCAATTCTATTAACCATGATTTATTAATTGCTAAATTAAAATACTATGGTTTAGACAGCACTTCACTCTCCTTCTTTAAATCATACTTATGGAACCGCACCCAACGTGTTTGCATTGACAATAACTTATCAAACCCCGGACGTATAGTCTCTGGAGTCCCTCAGGGTTCTATTTTAGGCCCGTTACTGTTTCTTTTGTATACATCAGATTTGCCAAATGTGATATCTGAAAGTGAAATTCAGCTCTATGCAGATGACACTCAATTAATACATTATTTTGAACCTAACTTGTTTCATAATGCTTCTAATTCTATCAATAAAGACTTAAAGCAAGTTTTGGAATTTTCTAAGTCACAACTTATTAATCAATCCCAATAAAACTGTGGTGCTTTTGTTTGGAAACAAAAATCTATGATCAAATATAGTAAATGACATTAGACTTGAATTAGGGAATACACGTCTTACTATATCTGATTGTGGAAAAAGTTTAGGCTTAGGCATTGATACCTCTCTCAGGTTCAAGAACCATGTAAATGCTCTGTTACAGAAATGTTACCTACGTACTAGGATGTTATATGCCAGCAAGCATATTCTTAATTTTAAAATGAGGAAAAAGCTTTCAGAAACATTAGTTCTATCTCTGCTAAATTACTGTAACATAGTTTACTACCCCTGCCTTGATAAAGCAACTCAGCACCAATTACAGCGTGTTCAAAATACGTGTTGTAGGTTCGTATTTAATCTGAGGAAATATGATCATATATCTCAATATATTTTACAATTAAATTGGTTGAAAGTGTCTAACTTATTTCAGTTGAATCTTCTCGTTTTTCTGCACGGATTATTTAAATCCCAAAATCCTCCATATTTATTTAAAAAACTAATCTTTAGAAATACTATTCACAATCGTAATATTAGACGTACTAATGTCCTTACCATGCCACAACACACATCTATATTTGAACGATCTTTTAGATATAATGCAGTTAAAACTGTTTAACTTACACAAACCGGATTCGTCTGTCACTTTACAAATGTTTCTCAAAAGAACAAAAAGCATATTGTTAAATCAACAAAAATAATTTTAGCTTATTTTTCTAATTTCTAATTGAATGCACTATTTACAATTTCATTTCAATGTACTTCTATTTTTTTATTCGTATATATTGTTTCTTTTTTTTACATTGAGTTTGTAATTTTAATCTGTAAATTTATTTAAAAAGGAAACATTACAATGCAAATTTAACCTAATATTGAAATTTTCCACTTTCTATGAAAATTATACTTTGAAGTAAATTTACCCCAAAAAATGCAGGTAACACCTTCATTTTTTAGGGTAGATTTACCGGTAAATTTTTAGAGTGCTTATACTATGAATGCTTTTGTTCTCATAAAAGTATCTATGTGCGTTTGTCTTTTGACAAATTTAAAGAATTTAATACATAGACTTAATATTAACACAGCCTACCTTAGTAGTTTAATTCTTATATTGACCTTGATATTTCTTCTAAGTCATATTGTCTCATCATTAGAAGCTTTTGATTTCATCAAGATCTACTTTTTTGCTTTGCACATAAGAGATACTTTCATCATCACAATTATTTGATAAATGAATAGCGTGACAACTAAGAATGAAAATGAATTGCATAATTTTAAAACAATATGATTCAAAATGCAATTACACCCAATACATAACTAAACAACCACTCACATCTAAACAGATAAACAAGATTATACCTTTTCCTTATACCTGTAGGAAGTAATGAAATTCATTTAAATGTTGATGCTTGCATTGGTCACATACGTTCTAGATAAAAAATAAACTTATTAAGTTTAAAATGAGTTATTGAAAAGATAATGCAGGATTCCATATTTACTACTCTTTTTACTAATAATGATGTCAAAAACAAATGAATTCTATAGTGTCATAAAAACTGTAAATACATGTTTGTTTTTACAATGCTATACAAAGTTTTAAAATTTATGGTCTATGTGGGAAGTTGTCTTTTTGTTATGTATTTGCATTTTTGTTGTTGTTTTAAAATTATATGTTAGTAGGTTCGCCCATAGTGTTCCTGTAATCATATTTACGATAGTAAGGTCAAATAATTTATGTATGAATAGACAACGGTTTACAATTAATTAATTTTGAGACCCATTAATGTTTGTTTTTGGATGTTTGAATGCTAGTGAGACATAATATTGTTTTTAATCATGAGTACATGATATAATATGGTATAAACATACTAAGTAAGGTTATGTTTCAAGTCACAATTACACTTATAAAAATCTCACATTTTTATCACAAATTGTGCAAAACATTCATCATGTTATTTTCTGTTTCTGTTTTTACTTTTTTGGAAACAGTTCTTAAGTTTTATTTATATGTTCGCTAAAATTGTACGCTATCTAATTTTATTATTTTAACAAGTATAGAATAAAACTTGTAGATGTGAATGCTGTATGCTATTTAAGATGTTGAGGTTATGTTAGTAGTCTAAATTCAAAACCCACTATAGTCATCTCACTTAACTTTTTGGGAGAATGAATATTCAAAACTGATATAAAATACTACTTACATGATCTACAGTGTGTTGCAAATTTTCCTCAAAGATAGAACACATTATGCTTTATTTGTGACCAAAAAACCATTTACCCTCTTCAAGTGCAAAGCCACCTGCAATACCAAAACAAACGGAAAAAGTCAAAAAATCATATTAGAGATTTTTTGACATTGTTCAGAATTGTCCAACAAGCATAAATCCAAAATTTCACAAAAATTTTTTAAACTTTCTTTAAAAAATCCAGTAAATTTAAAAACAATGTTCTCAAAAGTTGGCCATGGATTTTCAAGAATAAAAACGAAAAAATAATTATCAAATCATCTGTCAAATTGTGTTTCTCAAGTTGTATGCAATTAAATTTTTTTTTTAATGAAGTTTTGAATTTAAGCTTTTTGGGCAATTCTGAACAACTTTTGTTAGTAAAATTTTCAGATAAAAAAATGCCTAATATGTTTTTTTCATTTATTTTAGTATTGCAGGTGGCTTTGGATTTGTAGGGGACAAATGGTTTTTTGATCACAAGTAGAACATAATGTGTTCTATCTTTGAGGAATATTTGATTCAAATGTGATAAAAAATAAAAAAGATGGAAGGGTGAGCCTAATTTGCAACACACTGTATTGTTACCCATTCCATGTTACGGTTCATTTTCCAACAGTAAATTCGTCATAGAAAAAAATTATAAGCAATTGTTTTTGTCATTTTAATTAAACAACATTAATTGCCATTGGAACCATTTAAATTCATTTAAAAATAGAAAAGTTACAAAAGCAAAATAGCGTTATGAACATTTAACGAATTTTTTGTATCATTTTAAAAAATCCAAAACTTATTAAAATCTCTGGAAAATAAGTTAGTTCTGTAAAAAAAACTGGTTTGTAACTAAAAGGTAATGACTAAATTTCAATGAAAAACTATTTATTTAATTATTTTAGCACAAATAAATTAAAAAATTAATTTCCGTTACGTCTCATTGTCCCAAGCATTACGAACAGGGAATATGTTCATAAAATGATCTAGTCTAATTACAGTATTTATTGTTTTTTTGAGTATCTTAATTCACATTACGAAATATAAAATCAAAATCATCGGTGCAAATATGAATTCCTTAAAAATAAGTACAAAATTAAAAAACAACCCTATTTTTGCTAAAAATTTTAAAAATGCCTCTACATGGAAAGATATTTAAATATTCTAAATTTCAGTTCATTTTGTGAGCATTTTATATAAAAAAATTAATTGCATTGTAGAAATAAAAAGAGTGCCTTTAAACGCAGTTTCATTAAGGATATAGCTGGTTTTTAACTTAAGAGCATAAGAAGCATTCACACTTTAAATTAATTTATCTTAACATCTTCCTTATTCTATTTCTAAGAAAAACATCTATAAAAAAAAAACATCCCTAATGAAACAGAGAAAGGCACTCAACTGCAACCGGCAACCGAAGCCCCCAGCGCCGGCCATGAAATAGATACAAAAAACATAATCAGTTGCCCAACTATGTTTTTATAAGAAATGAGCGTTATTATTTTGATGTTATATGGACGATTGTAAATTTTAACCACACAACAAATATCTAAAATTTGACACTATACGACAAAGATAGTGCATTAGCCTAATAACTGAGGGCAACTGAGCAAACTTTAATTTCGTGAATGTTATGTAATTAAACAAAATTTGCATAAAATAGAAATTTGGGTAGCTACCTAGAGTAGAGTGTTGTAAGAGTGCACGGGAGATAAGAGTGCGCATTTGTGAAATTTCGGAACGCACCTACAATCTGCAGCTATTTTCAGTTCCTAACTGTCAAATACGCTGTTATACACACGCTTACAATTTGTGCTTGAAAAAATCCAGATATTTAAGTTTTGAGGTAAGTGTACATATTTCAATGTTGATATAGTACGCCATGCAGCCAAGCGTCTATGGTACAATTAGTCGTGTTATACAACAGAGATGGCGACACTTGCATCGATTTTAACAATCCTGTCTGGTTTGTAAGAGTACGTGCGCACTCTTACAAACTATGCAGATATTACAGAACAATTTGCGTTTAGAAATAACGTTATTTGTTTTATTACAGAATGTCAACACGAAAGAGAACCTCTCAAAGAACTTTATGCTCGTCAGAAATTTTGGAAGAGGCTTGGAAAAGAGTTGAAAATGGTGAGAGTAAAAGGAAAGTTGCAGCATCACTGGTTATGGCAGAGAGTACTTTTAGTAAAAGATTAAAAAGTGGGAGGTGTAGCTACAAATCTGGGAAGGTTCAACATTACATTTACCAAGGAAATAGAGGTAGAGCTGAAAAATTATATAAAAGTTGTAGACAATATGTTTTACGGATAAATGGAAAAAGCTTTAAGGAGCTTGGCATATGAGTTTGCAGAAAAGAATCACATATCACATCGTTTCAATAAAACATCAAAAATGGCAAGCAAGGAATGGTTACGGGGATTCCTAAAACAAAACAATGATGTTTCCTTAAGACAATCTACTGCCACAAGTCTTGCTAGAGCTATAGGGTTTAATCGGCCGCAATGTCAGAGATTTTTCAACAATCTTCAACAACTGATGGAAACATATAGGTTCCCACCACATGCGATATACAATATGGGTGAGTCGGGATTTTCTACAGTTCCCAATAAACCTACCAAAGTTCTATCTACAAAAGGCAAAAGGAGCGTCAACAAAATATCTAGCGCTGAGAGAGGTACAAATGTGACTGTTGTCTGTGCAGTGAGGGCAAGTGGACAGTTTATACCCTACCTTTATATATCCCTAAAAAGAATGAAGCCAGAACTTTTAGATGGTGCGCCGCCATCCTCAATTGGAATGGTATCTGACAGCAGCTTTATTAACAGTGAACTTTTTGTTGATTGGGCAACCCATTTTAGAGACCATGCAAAACCCACAAAAGAACAGCCTGTATTATTGATAATGGATAACCACACGTCACATTGTTCCATTGAAGCTGTTGATTTTTTCCGAAAAAACAATATTAAAGCACTTAATCTGCCACCCCATAGCAGTCACCACATGCAACCCTTAGACCGGTGCTTTTTTAGCCCGTTAAAGAAATTTTATTCAAACGAATGTGAGAAATGCCTAACGAATCATCCAAGGCGGCTAATAACAGTTTATCAGATTGCTTCAATTTTTGCACCAGCATACTTTACAGCAGCAACTATGGTAAATGCTGTTGAAGGTTTTAAAGTAACGGGAATATGTCCACTAAATTCCGATATATTTACTGAGGCTGATTTTATGGCCAGTTATGTCACCGAAAGGGAAAGCCCAGCAACTACAAAATCAGACCAAGCAATTACAAACTCAAAACCCAGCAACCGCAAGTTCAGCTACAGTGTTTACTGTAGAAACCGAATCGTCCATTATTGTCCACGAATCAAATGCCGTAGCTTGCACAAGTTCTGCTGCAGTAGCCATTACCATGACTGAGAAAGAAATTGTACACATAAAGACGTTAACTTTCCAAATGAAAATGCAGCTGCTGAACCTACTCACTGAACCCATCAAGCTCAAAAATGATGCTAGTGCCGTATCTGAAACCTTCGTTGTTCCGTTCCCACCGGGTCATCCCACGAAGAGACTAAATTACCAGAAGCTTCTTTTGTATCATTAACTTCAATATCATCGTTCCCAAAATCATGCACTGCTCGATCAACAAACGAAATAAATAATGACATGAAATAATCACCAGCTCGGCATTCATAGATTAGTTAGAAGCAAAATAACCTCGATTTCGATTTTTAGTTATGTATTCGATATGCCAGACAGTTCAAATAAAAAAAGTTGTTTTAAGGAAATGTTATTTTAATTATTAAATTTAAATAAACGCTAAGTGTGTCTCTCACAACACTCTACCCTACATCTTTATAGATTATAGGCAAATACTTGATGCGGTTCAATTAAATGTAGTTTAGAAATTGAATGTTTTAATACATATAGTAACAAAATTTTGTTTTGAATGCCATTTGTTTACACAACTATTACAAATTTGTTCAGTTTAACACAGTGGCGTGCGGTGAGAATTTAGGCAAGGGAAGCAATCATAATTTTAATTTTAATATACCTAAGTACAATAAAAAACAGTGTTATAATTATTAACCTTAAAAGTTTTCAAAGAACAACTTTTACACTTTATACCTATTGAATTTATTGACTACTATTCATTATTCAAAAAAAGTACAAAAGTAAAAGTTTCATTTAAAATACTACTTACTTTTTATTTATAATGCAACTGGATTCTCCGGTCTTTTTTAGCAAACACATCGATAACATCTTCGTAAAATCTTGGTTGCTCGGCCAACTGCTTAATAAATTCTTTTTCTATAGATAATACTGATAGATCTGACAGTCTTTCTTCACTTGTTGAGTTTCTTGCAAAATTCTTGATGCGCTTTAATGCTGAAAAACTACGTTCGACAGAAGCGCTAGTAGCAGGAATTGTTAATACCAACTGACACAGTTTTTTAGTTTCGGAGTACGCATTGTCCAGGCGGTACCGATGAATAAAATTTAACAATTCACAAGCACTGTTATTTTTGTTTACTTCTTCTGTAGTATAAACGACATTAAGTTCTGAACGTAACGCAACTATATCGAAATAATTTATGTAATTGTCTTTTAAGGCTTGAAAAGCTTTCTCCGGAAAAGATGTGTTTTTAAATTCATGAAAATTACATAATTCTAAAAATTTTAGATCATTAAAATTATTAAACCTTTGCCTTAATTGCTCCATAATGGTGTCGATAATTTCAGTAAAAAGTCGTCGGTATGAAGCTTTAATTTCTCCAACATTATCAATTCGCATTCGTCTTCTTTGCGGTTCTAAGCCATCACCCATATTCACTGTTTTTTTCCAGAATTTATTAAACTGATGTCTTTTATTGTTAATAACACCTTTAAATTCGTCAATTTTTTTCACACAAAAACCAATATCGTTCGATTTAGTTTGCAATATATCGAACAAATGATCCGAAAAAGGAAATATTTCCGAAAAAATATTTAACATAAAATTGAAGTTAAAATCTCGTTTTAATAAATCTAAATAACCTCTTGAACCATTCAAAGTCTCGGAGTCCCAATCAGCACCCGACTGCAAGATATTTTCGAACAAGTCAATTAGAGGCTGTCGATATTCTGAAATCATTTGTACTAGCCTCCCATTATAGTTCCACCTTGTAGGTGCAACTCTGGGTAACTTTTTCTGCACCTCTAAGTCTAAAGCTCGAGACCGTTTTGAAGATTTTGAGAAAAATGCAGCCATTCCACTTAAAGTTGAGAAAAATATCTTACATTCTTTAATGTGGGCTACCGATTGTGAAAGAACTAAATTGAGTCTATGTGCAAAACAATGTACAAATATTGCATTGGGAAAGGATTCTTTCACTTTGGCTTGCAAACCACCTAATTGTCCGGCCATTACCGCCGCTCCATCATAACTCTGAGCAATCAATTTAGAATTGCACTCATAATTTTTGACGGTATCACATACTATTTTATATAAGTCTTCTGCCGTTCTCCCGGTCGTTACATCTAAGAATCCTAAAAACCTTTCTTCTATTTTTCCGTCTTGTTTCACATACCGCAGCACCGTAGATAATTGACTTATGTTTGTGATATCAGTTGTCTCATCCAATATAATTGCAACAAACATAGTTTTTTTTACTTCCTCTTTAATTCTTTCTAAAACAACTGCTGCTACAGCAGAAATTAAATCATTTTGGATGCGATTAGATGTACCTCGAAAAACAACCGACGTTTCAAGATGATTTTTTAATGTATCATCATATCTCGATAATAAATTTACCAACTCCATAAAATTGCCTCTGTTCGTAGAACTAGCGGATTCGTCATGACCTCGGAATCCAAGTTCATATTCGCCAAGGTAACAAACAATGTCAATGAATCTTTTTAATACTTCTCGATTTTTTTTTACTAATTGATTATGTTGACTGTGACTTATTTTTAATTGATTATCTAGAGCGTGTTCAATTCGTGATTTTCCAAACATTCTTTCTTTAACGACCGCTTGTAGATATCGAATGCCTTTTGCTAACTTTGTGAAAATTATTTAAATCAGAAAATCCAGACTTATTCCAAACGCCTTTTTCATTAGTGAAAAGAAGGCAGGGCCAACAGAATAATTTATTTAAACTACTACAGGCTGTAAGCCACTCATTCTTTTTGTAAGCGTTTATTTTAAAATACCTGGTGCAGGCTTTAATCTTTGTTGTTAAGTTTGGAAGTTCAGGTTCCGGTCTGCCTTTCTCAACAATTTGTAATTTTTCTCCAAAACTGTATGCTGAAAAATCTTTCCCTAATAATTCACAAACTAAACAACAAGATCGTAGCGATTCAGACGTATCGTAAGTGCTCGAACGTTCCACCGAAGTAACTGATTTGGCAGTCATGACGATACAGCACTTTTAAATTTGCATACAGAGCAAAATAATAAATAGAGTTATTTGTCTTTCAAAAATTCAACTTACATAAATTGCAATACTAAAATATTCCAAAAGCAGTTTCTCATTCACAGATTTTACATTGCTTAAACAATAAACTTTAACGAACACTAACTCGAATAAAATAATAACCAAATTATAATTAAACATCTGAGCACGGAGCACACTAATAAATACCTTGGACCTTACAGTGACAACTGAATTATCGCGACTGAATTATTCACACTTGCCCGCTAAGTAGCGAGGAGAAGGGCAAGAAGCATCCAGATATATGCTTATATGTAGCGTAACACATTTGAATTGGCATTGCCTTTCCGCGCGAAGTTTAATGAGCCTAATGTAATTTAAAATAGTACTCAGATTTATTTTTTGCTGTACGGAATTGATATTGAGCTTCAAGTTGATTAAATATTACTTAATAATTTTATAAAAATATTTTTGTTAGCATTGTTTTTCTTTTTAATAAATTCGTAAGGGAAGCATTGCTTCCAATGCTTCCATGGACCGCACGCCACTGGTTTAACATCTTTTACACATTCTGTAACTATTTAACTATTCAATTCATTTAATTTTTGTTCTAATAAACATTTTCTTTTTGTTGTATTTTTGTATTTGTATTCTTTTAAAAATACAAATAACTCAGTCTATTTCCTTCTGATGTTTCATATATAGACGTTAGTAGAAGCAGTACGTGCCTTGTAATGATTGTTTAATGTGGGATAAGCGTGTCCTATCGCCTTAACGATAATTCGACTAAAAAGATCAGCATTTTCTGTACCCAGAACCATGTTTAGCTCAAAACCGCCAAAAATGTGCTATAGCAGGTTTTCAATCTAAACGACTCATGTATTCTGCAGCACACACACTGTAAAGTTGATTATGTGTACTAGTAGTCTATTCTTCATGCATACTGAATAAGCTTTTGTTTCATTAAACAATATTTAGAACTGGTTGCATAAAATGTTTTTAGATTAATCACAAGATTAAGTAACCTGATTAGATATAATTTAATGCAGTTGAAAAACCAATTACATCATTGCACACATTAACTTACAATACGAGTTAACAACACAATAAAATAATCATATGATCAACAATTAATTCTTTATGCAACCAGCACTACCAATAGTAAATCATTTTTGATGAGCCATTAAATATTTTCCTCAGAAACATTTTGTTTTGATCATAAAAAGGCAGTTTATTTACAGTACTCTCTTGTTTTGATTGTAAAATTATACTTTATGTATATTAGGTACTGTTTCTGTTTATAAACAAGGTTAAAATATAAAATGTTTGTAAACATTTAACTACTTTTTTTGTTATCAAGGGTAATATAAAATCCATAAAATCATGATTTTCAAGGATTTCTTGTTTGTGCATATTTTATTGATGTTCAATTATATTAGCTGTACTTTTTTTTGTTTTGAATAAAAGACAATGGATTGTAGTAAGACATATAAAATTAGGTATGCATTAAAATTTAAGCATAATTTAAAGAAGCTACATTATAGACGCCTAGCAGGATTTGCAATGTTCCATTAAATTTTGAAAGATAATACATAATTAATATTTAAGTTTTACATGCATATCAAAACGCTTGTAATTTGTGATAGCTACGACAACAAATGCCTACTTGTCCAATGTAGGCTGCTTGAGACATAAAGATAAAAATACTCATTCTCTTTACTATCGAGAAGTGCTTAACAATGCTTAGGTAAATATTTACACGATTCTCCCAGTATATTCTACAGATAATGAATTCCATATCTTCTGGTACGTTATTGCTGCAGTCAATACATATTTTTCTGTAAATTTTTGGGTCACAATAGCCCTAATATTCTCATTTATACAATGGGACTTTGATTGCCAAGGTTTCAATATTACTTCCGAATGTGTATAAATTGTTACAAAGTTTAAGGCTATGTTCTTATAGAACCATGAAGTACTGGTATCTTCAAACCACATTATTATCATATTCTAGCCTGTATTGTCTACTGCTGGAACTAAGTCTCTCTTAATATATCCCACTTTGTATGGTTTGAAACATTTTGGATCCAGTTCGTAGAGATCCTTTTTACATCATCTGTCCATCGGGTTGGCCGTCTGCCTCTGCTTCTGAATGCTTCGTCTCTTGGATACCATTCTAGTATCTTTTTTTATACATCTGAGTGTGAAATGTGTATTTGGAGTGTGAAATGTGTATTTTATTCGTGAATAGACGTATAAATTTGCTGTGCTGCATTTAAATTCTTTCTTTATTTATTATTAAATTTCTTGCTTTAAATCATATCAAAAATGCCTGATTCTGTACCTAGAGTTACTAGATCAACTACGGATGAAGAAAGCTTAATTCAACGTGTGGTTGAAAAAGTGCTAATTTCACAAGTCTTTTTAGATACTTTAACATCCAAGATAATTGATTTGGTTCAACAACAATTTAATAAACATTATAAAGAATTGGAAGCTAAAATTAAAACCTTAGAAGAGGATTTATTATTAATTTAAAAAGAAGATAAGGAAGAAAGGGATGCCATGGAGCAATATTCACGCATCAATAATTTACGTGTGTTTGGCGTACCAGAAATTAAAGACGAAAACACCGACGATGTAGTGATAAACATGTGTCACGAAAAGTTGGGATTAAATATTACACCAGCAATGATAGATTGCAGCCACAGACTTCCCAATCAAGAAGGTCGTCATAAACCCATAATTATAAAATTAGTTAGTAGAAATATTAAAAACATGGTATATAACAAAAAAAAGCTACTTAAAGGTACTAATATTACTATCAAGGAAGATCTCACTAAATTAAGGGTGCAGCTACTAAGAAATGCTGCAAATAAATATGGTATTAAAAACGTTTGGTCTCACAATGGAAAAATACTCGCTAAGAACGGGAAAGATATTTAATGTATCAATACGACTGATGATTTGTAATCTATTGCAGCTATCGGCATTTTGGAATACTCACATATCTTTTCGTTGAAAAAGTTTTGGTTTATAGTTTATAGATAATAAGTTTTTGCTTGTTTGCATTTATATTATCATTTACAACTTTTGTTTATTAATCGTAATTTTATTATTAACTAAAAGAGAATATATACAAATAATTTGTTTCAAATATATAATTAATATTACTGACATTATTATAATTATTATTGTTAAGAAGGTAAATCTAAGGAGTTGATTATTAATTTGAGGTTTATTTTCAAATTTAAAAGTAGATACTAGGTAGTGTAATTTTTATTTGTCTACTAATTTCTATTAATTTTTTATGTGGTTTTGATTAAATTATCATTGACAACTTATAATCATTTTCTCATTTAAAAGTAGATAGGTAGTCGCAATTTTTATATTTGTCTACTAATTTCGATTAATTTTGATGTGGTTTTGATTAAATGATTGTTTACAATTTATAATTATTTTAATTTAACAAACAAGGAAAGGTATACCCACAAGTAGTTATGTTTCAAATATATGATTATTATTACTGCTATTTATTTGAATAAATTAGTTTAGTGTTAGTTATATCAGATTTTGGGATTTTTATTAATTATTTTGTATTATTAATACTGCTATTGTATAGTTACATTTTTATTGATATTGTTATTATTGTTACTGCATTTTATTTGCTTTTAGGTGGACAGACATGAAAATAGGACATTTAAACGTTCGATCACTTTTTACGGGTTTCAATAATTTGGCCAATTTAATCAATTATCACCAATTCGACGTTTTTTCTGTTACCGAGACCTGGTTATCAACTGACGTGCTTACAGAGGCAATTCATATACCAGGACACCAGTTTTTTCGCAAAGATAGAGATGGTAGAGCCGGTGGAGTTGGTGTGTATGTGAGAAAAAATTTTAATTGTGAAGAGTTATCTTTCGATTTTCCTATTTCAGCAACCTTTGAGTACGTATTTATTAAAATAAAATTACATTCGCAAAACATTGTTGTTGGCACAATATACAGACCACCCAAAACAAATGTAAATGATTTTATAACTAGTCTTGATGACTTAGTATCCTCTATAATACCAACTATTAATCACTTCGTATGCTTAGGTGATTTTAATAATTTAGATTTCTTTAATGTAGATAATCCTGTAAGTTCATGTCTGAATGCATACGACTTAGAACAGATAATGAACGAATCTACTAGAATCACAAAAACTGTTAGTAATCTTTTAGATCCGATCTTTGTAAGCAATAAATCGGTAATTAGTTGTTCTGGTACAATTAATGCAGATGAAATATCTGATCATGAAGCTACTTTTTGTGATTTGAAAATTTTGTTATATAAATATAAATCCAAAATTATTCAAACTAGATGTTTTCGTAACTTTAATCACGACTCATTTTTAACTGATTTACAATCTTTACCGTGGCATATTTTCCTTCGAGAACCCGATGTTGATAACAAAGTCTCCATTCTCATGTCCTTTATTTTATCGGTTTTTGACTTGCATGCCCCTGTAAGGCATGTGAAGGTGTCAAAACCGAGAGCACCTTGGCTGACCGATAACCTAAAGGTAATCATGAGGGAGCGTGACAGTGCCTTGAGAAAATACAAACGTACTAAATCCGCCTCTGAGTGGATCAGGTATAAGGAATTGAGAAATTTCACTGTAGCTTCTTTACGTTGTGAAAAAAGAGCATATCTTACTACTATTACACAGAATAAAGATACTCAGAAATTATGGACTGCTTTGACTGATCTTAATATAAGATTTAATAATAGTCGTGACATTCCTAATACTTTATCTGATCCAAATTCAATTGGGAATTATTTTAGTTCATTTGTTCATTCTACATCAAACAATTGCAATACTAAAATTCAATATTATTTAAATAATCAAAAGGTAAAATCGCAAACCTTCAAGTTTTCTTTAACTACAGTAGAAGAAGTTCATAAAATACTATCCAGTTTGAAATCGAATGCACTTGGTGGTGATAATATTTCTCTAGTGATGTTAAAGTATTGTAGTCCGTTTATAGATAAATTTATAACGCATATAATTAACTGTTGCTTAGAATCAAATTATTTCCCTTTAGCTTGGAAAAGTGCTATAGGCCTTTCCTTGCCTAAAACTACAAATCCTATATCATTCTCTGATTTACGTATAATTAGTATACTACCCTGTGTTTCCAAAATATTTGAAAAAATTTTATACAAACAGATCTATTATTTTTTCAACAAGCACTCGTTATTACCTGCTTGTCAGACCGGCTTCAGGGGTGGATATGGTACTGTTGATGCTCTAGCTACTGTCATGAACGATATCGTCAATGCAATTGATAACAGCTTACTGCTTTAATACTACTCCACTACTAATGCTACTAATGATCTCGCTTGTGCCAAATTACGTTGGTATGGTTTCAAAGTTAGTGCTGTTGATTTAATAAAATCTTATTTATCAGAAAGAACTTTAATAATTAAAAGTAATAATCAATATTCTAATTCTTTTTCTTTCACTTCTGGTGTGCCGCAAGGCTCAATTTTAGGACCCCTACTGTTTATTATTTATACTGCAGACATTTTAAAATCCTTAAAATTTTGTAAAATTCAAGCATACGCTGATGACACACAAGTTCTTAAATCTTTTTACTTTTCTAATAGAGCACAGGCCTACGAAGAAATCAATAGTGATCTTAATACAATTCATCAACTGTCTTTGGAGCATAACTTAATACTAAATAGCAGCAAATCGCATTTACTATTTTTTGGGAATAAAAATCAAATTACAACTGTCAAGAGTGATCAGAATATATGCATAAACAACCAACTGTTACCAATTACTGATTCTGCAAAAAAACTTAGGTTTAGTTTTTGATAGTAATTTACCGTTTAAACATGTTTGCAAATTACTTCAAAAAGCTTATTCATCTCTGAAGCTACTGTATGCCAACAGAAATATTTTAACTTTTACTCAAAGGAAAATGTTATGCAAAACTTTAGTTTTGAGCCACTTTAATTACTGCAATCTTGTTTATGGTCCCTGTCTTGATGCTAGTGATAAATATCGGATTCAAAAAATACAGAACTGGTGTTGCCGTTTTATTTTTAAGTTGCGTCGTTATGATCATATTTCACATAAAATTAAGGAATTAGGATGGTTGAATATGGAAAATCGTTGGAAGTGCCAGTTGGGATCGTTCACACATGCTCTACTTACATCGAAGTCTTCTACGCCTCTTAGCTATGAGCTGGTACCTCGTTCGTATGTGCACTCAGTGGGTACTCGCTATAACTATACGCTTACCATTCCACATCATACATCTACCTTATTTCATCGAGGTTTTGTCTACAACGCAGTAAAACTTTATAATACACTGCCAGCAGATATAAAGAACTATACTTTAAAACAATTCAAACGCTATTTAAGAAACTATTTTTTACATTTACAATAAATCCTTGTGTCTAATTTCATCTCTGTTTTACCTACTAGAATTGAACACACATTATGCAAATTTAATGTTGGGAAAATTTGAAATTATTAGTTTTCTGTAGGGTCTCTTGGTTAAACAGAGTAGCCTTTGGCTAGATTTTGCCAGGAGTCCCTACACTTACTTCACACTACAGTAATTAATTTACCTTTCCTATTTTAATTATTTGAATTTGATTTTTGTAATATTTAATTTTTTTGGAGATTTTGTAAATTGTATTTTTGTTACTGTCCAATAAAGGCGATTTATTATTATCATTATTATTATTATTATCTATTGTCTGAGATTCCTGGCCTGCCCAGTTCCCCTTTAAACATGTTATTCTTTCAGCAGCATCTGCAACTTTGGTTCTCCTACGCATCTCCTCATTTGGAATCCGATATCTCAAGGTCATCCCCAGCAGACTATTCCATAGCTCATTCAGTAACTCTTATTATGTTGACAGAATTATAAGTCATTATGGAAATTTGTTCTGGACCACTTGGAAACTTAAATGGATATGCACTTTTAGTAGTTAACATTTAAGAGTAAACAAAATTTTGTTGATTTTCATGGCATTCTCTTAAACAAAAATAGAATAATCTTAATAGTATTCTAATAATGCATTTAAAATGATTATTATTATTCAAGACTTTTCAACGAAAATTTGGTTTTATGGTTTTCAGGTGGTCTAGAACAAATTTCTGTAACAACTTTTCAAGTTAAACAAGGATTACTACATTTATTCAATTATCTGCATGATTGTAGTCAGCTGTTGGCTATAATAACTGGGGTTTCTAATTACACACAAATCTTTTTTAAGAGTTTCAATAGCTGATAAAAATTTAGAATTGATTTGACTATAAATGACAAAGATATAGAGATGTCAAACTGTAAAGTGAAATACACCGTATGGACTGATAATGAAACAAGCAATTTTTCAATTTTTGTGGTTTACTTACATTTACAGCAAAAAAACTGTACAGGCTGGTGGTTACTATAGGGGAACTCGGTTATTATAGAGAGAAAAATTGATTACACATTCTCGATGATTTTCCAAAACAAACTCAATGCTTAAAAGTAGAATTGGCTATTGTATTTTGTTTTTGAGTTATAACCAATAATTGGATTCATCGACGTTTCGATACTGGGTGATATCTCGGTTATTTGTGAAGCTAGAGAAAAGTTATTTATATGTTTTTGAGGCACTTTTTTGGGCAAAAGAGAACAGTGTTAACAGAATTTGAATAGGTTTATTGAATCTGGAGTTATGATATACCAATTTGCTTTTTTAAATAGAAATCATAGTTGGCTGTGACCTATTTAAATAGAGCCCTTCCATTTCCACCCTTTTTAATGATATACATGGCCGGTTTCACAAAGCTTGATTAAATTTTGATTAACTTAATTGTGATTAAATTTGAAAATATGATTGGATAAAATTCAAGGTCTGTTAAATTTCAGCCAATGAAATGTCTGAATTTTGAATTTAATGACAATTAAGTTAATCAGGACTTAAGCTTTCTGAAACCGGCCAACAGTGTCACATTTAAAATGAATACACTCCCGTAGTTGCGTTATTTTAAAGAGTAGAAATTTGAATGTTTTGAAGGACTCAACTTAAATGTGAACTGTAAACCCAACCTACCACGACCCTTCAAACAGGGCCCATTCCCGATATTCCGCTACACGTTGGAGATATTGAAATAAGTTATTAGAAAAAGTTGTTTAGAATTCAATTTTGATGCTTAGTAGCAAGTTTCACACAGTTACAAAATGACGATTTGACAAAAAATACATTTAATTTTAGTAGGTTTAAGTAAAAAATATTAAAATAATCAATTTTTTGATATCTCCAACGCGAAGCAAAATATCCAGAATTGGCCCCGTTAGAAGGTTCTTGGCAGGCTGGGTTTACAGTTCACATTTAAGTTGAGTACCTCAAAAAATGCAAGTCGTGAATATGTATCACTGTGCCAACATTCAAATTTTTATTCCTTAAAATAACTATGCTAGTGTATTAATCTTAAATGCGACACACTGTACATAATGTGGGGTTAAATTTTATTATTTTTATCACAATTTTTTAAAAACTTGTTAAAAAACGATTTTTCTTCATACCCTGCTCATTTAAATAAAAATCATCATTGGCTGTTCCCCCTTTTTAATGGTAGTATATATCATGTGGGGTCAAACTTCTTATTTTTATCAGAATCTTTTAAAAACTTGTTAAAATCTGGTTTTTCATATACAGTAGAAATCTTTAATCCGAACCTATAAATGCAAGGCTAATTCGTATTAACGAGGAATTTGGATTACTGGATGTACGAATATAAACATTGTTTTATGCCATGGTACTTTATTATAAAGAACTTAACTTATGTAATTTACTAAATTTATTACAAAACTTTTATTTCTAATTAAAAAAATCAGTAATTTCCTTGTTTTAAGTTTTTCTCTTTCTCCTTTTATAGCGATGTGCTCTCATTTCATGATCTTAGTTTTGTTTTTCTTTATATTGCTGGCTGTTGATTTACCAACACCATATTTTAAAGCAATCATTAAACACTAACCCAACATTTAATTGTTGAATAATTTCTTTGATAGTTTTAATGATGTATGTTTACGTTTTGGCATTTTTTTAAATGAATTTTGAACGCCACGAATACAAATTGTGTATTAACAAAATTGACTGAAAAAGGTTTAAAGGTAGATGATGTCATTACATAAACAATTGCAGCAAAACTGCAACGTCAAAACATCTAGGGCATCTTTTTATTATATTTATAGCTTATTTTTTACATCTGTAGCCTTCAGGATTTTTATTACTCTTTATATTAATAACAAAAGCGTTTGTTGATCTACGTAGAATTTGTTTACACTTCGGGTTGTAACAGCATCAGCCAACAAACTGCATCCGCAATCTGCTATAATCTCATTTATAATTAATATTCACCTTCTAAGAACTCTACATATTAAGATTTAGTATGTACATAGAACTTTCTTGTTCGGATTAAAGAGATTTGTTCGAATTAAAGAGGATTTTGGATTAAAGAGGTTTGTTCGGATTATAGCTTGTAAATGTTGTTGTTTGGATTACTGGATGTTCAGAATACAGTGTGTTCGGATTATGGATTTCTACTGTACTTCTCGTAGTATTATATGCATGTATTATTTGGAATTATGACAACCAAATAAATCAACTATGATGTATTAAAATGTTTTATTTGAAATGATAGCAAATCATTGATGATCGAACATACTAAATAAATAAATACCTAATTACAAAAAATTACAACATTGAATAGAAATAAAAATCATTTAAAGTAAATTTTCAAGTTGCTATTCATTTCTGGCGATACATAAATTACACCTCTCTGCAACAGTCATGACCACAAACACGTGAGTGTTCTTGTATAAATTATTTTTAATATAACCGCAAAAGAAGTTCAGTGGCGTCAAATCAGGAGAACGCAGTTGCCACCTCACTGGTTCCTATTTAACTATTTCCAAAATTGATATTTAATAAGTTTGAAATGATTATAATATTTTATTATCATTGTTTACATTTACATTACATGCATACACACACGACATACAAACCAAACACCTGTCTTTTAAATAACTTGAACTAGTGATGGGATCTCAGTACTACCTGAGTGTCGCGACAGTTGGAGTCGAAAAAATTTGCCGTGTGAAGTGTTGACTCTTCACGATACTTTAACGACACTTCGCATTTACATCATGCATGCGCTAATAAGAGTGATACTATTCAACACTCAAGACCACGAATAGTATCATGACACCCAAGTTCTCATCACTAACTTGAAGTCGAACACACGTCATCGTTTGGGTCATTGCCACGTCTGCACATAATCACATGATGCCTGTTTGACATTTGGATCGGGCAGTACTACCTAAACTAATAAATTCTGTATATTACTTTTAAGAATTCACCCAGCACGAGAACAGACCTCAAGTGGTTGGATTCACAGCAGATTTGCAATTTAAAAAACTGAAAACTCGAAAAGTGAAAAAAGTGTGATAAATCTATGTAATTTAATTTGACACACAAACATTGCTGTTCAGTAAACTGAAGAATTTCTGCATGCTGTTTATTTCTCTTTATCTAACTTTTCAGTATATATAAATTACAATAATTACCTTATATGTTCCGTTATCATTTACTTTTGGGTTCAAAATGAAGGTTAGACCTGGTTTGACCTCTGTGTTTGCTTAACTCTTATAACAAATATATACAGGGTCTCCAGTACTACTCAAACAGTAGTGCATTGCACATCTCATTTTTGTGACGTAATTATTATTATGTTTAGATAGAAATAAATTATTAAAAAGAATCTGAACTTTCTTTCGCTTCCATTACTCTTCAGGTTCTTCTAACATATACTTATTTAAATCTATTAGTAAATTATGTTACTGTTTAAGATTCGGAGTTCCCAATCTTCTGCCCATGAGACACAAAAACACTATTTTTAACAAATTTTTTAAGACTTGTGATAAAAATAAAAGATTTACCCTACATGATATATATGATTAAAAAGGTAAAAAAAGCGATATTTAAATAGGTCACAGTCAATTATGATGTCTATTTAAAAAAACAAATTGATATAGCATAACTCCAAATGCAATAAACCTATCCAAATTCTGTTAATACTGTTCTCTTCTGCTCAAAAAAGTGCCTGAAGAACATATCAGTAACTTCTCTTTAGCTTCACAAGTTACCGAAATATAGCCAAGTATCGAAAAGTTGAAAAATCAAATTATTAGATATAACTTGAAAACAAAAGACTATAGTAAAAATAGTAAATTCTGGTTTAAAGCATTGAGTTTGTCTCGAAAAAAGACATCAAGAATGTGCAATCCATTTTCCTCTATCTGTTATAGTAACCGAGTTCCCCTACAGTAACGAGCAAATTCGGCCACCCTGTACATGTTACAGCTTTTTTGCCATTATTTTCAAATTTAGCTATAAAAATAGGTAGGAACAGGTATTTTCGTTTATGCTATCAAAAAGAGTTTCCATTTATTGGTCAATGTTATTATTGAGAAAAAAATAGTAGAATTTGTTCTGAGATATAATATTCATAACTCAATCTTTGAAGTCTTGAAAGTTTACACCTCTTAGTGTTCTACATTACAATTTATAAAATCATGAATCATCTTCAGATAACATTCTAAATTCAAACGTTGCCACTGACGCAGTCACAAAGGCATGTTTATTACTACGTGCCAATAAATTCAAAAGCAATGATACTAATAAATAATCAGTAAGACTAAACATAATGACAAACCATTCCTTAATTTCATAAAAAGAATAGTAATTCTTTGTATCGCAAAACATAAAATATTTTAATTAATATTCCTCTTCTATTTGCATCCAAATACTTTCCCATTTCTTGTAGTAACATATTACACTGATTGTAAGTAATATTAAAAATATTATGTAAAGATTTTCATAAAATAAGCAAACTAGAGTGTAGAACAATATGTCATAACATTAAATTATTATTTAAACACATGAGATTTTTATAAATAAATAAATGCAGAAACATGCAAACAAACATTTTTCCTGCAATATTTATATCCATGACTTTTTTGTTTTAACAGAAACTGTATTTCTGCTAATTGTAAGTTAAAATGTATTGATGTATCCTCTGAGCCGCCTTAACTGATTTTTCAAAAAATTGTTTCTCTTTAATAAAATCGCGTATTTTAAACATATCTTTAGTAGAATGCAAAAACTTACCGCTTGTGCAACATCCACTTCTCCATTTCTTCTGCTCACCAAATTCTTTTAATAAAACTACTGACACGGTGCGGAGAACCCTATGCAGCACTATCTATGCATATCTAACTGTGAGAAATTTATTCTTTTCTCCCCACCCTCCACGGGTGATGGCAAAGTGACTTTTAGAACAAACATTGTTCATGATTACACCCACTCATGAACTTTGAAAGAATTCACCTTATAGATAAGCACAATATAAAAAAGCAATTTGCTTTGTCTTATTCCCACAACTGTATTTAGAAGCTTTGTTGTAAAATTTTGCAAACCAGGAAATCTGATATCCCTAATTAGCCAAAATACACAAAAGCAATACTCTGCATTTTTGTTCGTGCTTCTAAAAGCTGAAAACTGGAAGGGATCAATTCTAGAACAAAATTTAGTCAGAAAGTTTGATGCATGCTATATGATACATATAATTTGAAAAATTTTCTGTGTTATTTGATACTCTAAATTTTCTACTGAGATTTATGTGATCGAAGTCCATGTGATACTATTTAAAAATATTATTTTGTAACTGAAAATTAATATAAAAAAAAATTTTCAGTATAGACAGGCCAAAATAGGGACTAAGTGAAAAAAATTCTGATTTTTCTAAACGGAAATAAATTCACTTATTTAGATTTTAGTGCGTACACAAAATTAAAACATTACATGTTTACGTAAGCAAATAACTTTGTAAACTTACAACAATGTATATGTTGACAGAATAAAAATTTCATCAATAATTTGAATTAATGGTCAATAAAGATTACAATTTCATGATATAAAATCTCTAAATGCTTCAATTATAACAATAGGTTAATAAAAAACCGATTCATTTCGGTATTGAACAATGCATCAACACAGGAATTTTCTGATAAGTGTATGTCTGTTAATGTTATGATTCAAACCTTCAAAAATACAATATGCAAAAAAATTATCCTGAGCATAATTGCATGCACTGCATATAGATAAAAGTCTGTAATTAGCTAATTTTGTGCATCTCAAAACAATAGCTTAATGAAATTTCAACAAATTTTCCATAATGATTGACATTAAATAGAAAACGGAGAAGATTTTTAAATCACATTTATGGATTTAAAAGCTGTATTTGACACAGACAATAGGAAAATTATATGGAATTGCCTCGAGCAATTATTAGTGCCTTGAGAAATTAGTTGAAGTGGTTAGAAGTATATATGAGGGAATTTCAAATATATTTTAATATTTAAAGAATTATAATATACTAGGGAAACCTTGCCAAGACATGACGGTCAAAACCATTGAAGGATTTCCCTATATACAACATTCGTTGTGTCATTACAATCCTTTGGATTTTTGTGAGTGATTATTTAAATAAACGCAACCAAACATAATCAGTTCTAAGCCTAGCACCCGTCTCTCCCAACTTACCCACCTCTCTTCTGATATATCTTCCTCTCAGGCTTACCCCTCCCCTCCACTTTATTCTACATACATACATATGAGAATTCTACCTTGCTAAATGATAAGAATTAAAATCAAAAATTGATCTTGTTTAAAAATTCTTGAAAACGTCTATTAGTAGATATTTCAAAAAGATGACCTAAAAATAGTGTATTTTTTGGTAACCTTCCATATGGAAATATTTCCTGAAACTTAATGAAATGGCAAATGTCAAAAAAAAGTTGATTCCCAAAGTGAGTCCATCGAAACCTGGGGTTTCGTGGAAACATTTTGGGGTTCCGCGGAACCAGTTGTAAGTCCTGTATATAACAAAAGGATACCACTTGCAACACTTTAGAATTTCCTACAATAATGGCCTAATTACTATTTTATTTGTTGGTGCCTTTTGCTACCACATATTTATGTGAAATACAAAAACAAATTATCGCAATAAACTGGATGCTTCACAGCGAAAGCTCAAACAAACTGGAACAAAAATCAGCCTTGCCTTTTAAATGTACCGATTTATTTAATATAAAGTATTTACAGGAATAAATTCCAAGAACAAATACTTATTTATGAACACACAGTATATGTAACTAACAAAGGCTAAGTGAATGAAACATTTAAGTAGTAGAATTTTCATAATTATAAAAATATTATGCTAATATGTTATTATTATTATTGGATTTTGTTATTAATGCATATGCGGTTTAAGAATCGTGATAAAAATCGTCGTAAAAATAGTTCCAAAAGCTACCAACGCTGGGAACTGAGAGGGCGCTGCAAGTAGATATTCCTTCTTTTGCGTATCAAAATAAATGTTTTAGAATTATTTATTTAAAAATATAAAACTTAATGAAACACAGATGTTAAGTAGTGTTGACTAATATACAAAACGAAATCTTCAATATAAAAAAAGAATCACGTAAATCGGCCCAGTAGAACTCTCAAACGAACTGGAACAAAAATAAGCCTTGTGTTTTAAATATATAGCTTTTACATATACATATTTAGATATAAATACAGAGAGGGCATGCCACGATGAGTTTTGTTAGGAGTTACGATTTGAAGTTTTTCAGTTACTGGTTTCGGGTCATGTGCTTTTGTTTTAACATAATTTCATATTTCTGCTACTTCCGGAAACATCAGAAATGGATGTCAACTTCCTTATTTTATATGAAACACCCCAATTTATTTTATTGATATGTATTCCTGAGGCACATTTGAAGTTAATTTGTCTAACAAACTATGCCTCTAAAATTAACTAATTATGAGATATTTTCAAAAAAATTGACAGCTGCGGGCTGTTACAAACAACTAATTTCCAAAAAATGTATGCATGTACATATTTAAAATTTTAGGTAATTACAGGGTGTTCAAGAAAGAATGCCAAACTTTGTATCCAATATCTCGTGATTTTTAAATAGCAACCTACATTTTTTCAGTTTTATTGCATTCTACTTCAAATACTTCCCTATAACTAAATGTTATAGTTTCAGAGTTATTTTGGAAAATGTATTAATTCCCCTAAAATTATATTTTACAAAATCTGGCAGGTTATGGAAATTGGCACAAATAAATAAAAACAAAAGAAGTAACTGTTTAATCAATGTTTAAATCAAATACTCCTGTAACACAAAACAAAACACGGCAACAATAATAAAAAAACAGTGACGAAATACTAGAGCAAATATTCAAACACATCACCATCTCTATTCAAGACTTTCCTGTTCTTTTCAAAATGCTCATACATTTAGCACGCTGAATCATTTCACCATCTAGAACATTAAACATCCCTCGAACTCTGCCCATTATGTCATCTTTAGTGATAACAGGTGTACTGCACGCTCGATCTTTAACATACCCCCAAATAAATTTATCTATGGCTGTTAAATCAGGTAATCATCCATGGTGGACATTATTCGCGATCCACTAATCATAAAACAAATCATTTAATACCTATCTAACTGCTTGAGTATTATGTACTGGCGCATCATCCATATGAAACCGTGCATTACCAGTTTCATGTTCCGGGATAGTATTCAAACTCAAATTTATGGTGTTCCTTAAGATGGAAATAAATTCTTCAGTATTAAATAAAAGTACAAAGCAAATATTCTGTCATTCATGACAGCACAAAATATATTAAAACTCCAAGATTCTTGAGAATGTTGTTCTCTAATTACTCGAAGGTTATCTTCAGATCAAAAATGGCTATTGTGTCGATTAAACAATCCAATTTTGCAAAACTTTACTTGGTCCGTTCATATGATGTGTTTAGTAAAGTCTTCGTCTTCCTGTGATTTTGTTAAAATCCACTCACAATATTGCACTCTTTTGACAAAGTTGGCTTCATTTAAATGCTGAGCAGGATAAAATTTCTACAGTTGCCACTTGTTTTGTAGAATTCTGAGTATACTCTTTTTGGATACACCTAATTCGATTTTTGCATCTAGTAGGGAATTAATAGGATGTGCAGTAAAATACGCTAGTGTTGCTTACCTGTATATTTTCACAATCTACAGGTTTTCTTTTGGTTGTTTTTGGCAAGAATGAACCAAAAGATAACCAGTTTCTTAAAAGATTGTTTAAAATACTCTTTGTGAGTCTTTGACGATTTGGATACTTCTCTGCATAAACTCGGCATGTTCAATCAATTATCCTATTACATTCACTGTAGGTAATAATTAGGTTTAAAAAATGATAATGATAGACCACGGTTTTGTAAGAGAGTCTATACCAGAAAAACAAATAACTAAACAAACAGAACTAGAACAACCATCAACTAGTGGCATTTCTAATAGTTTAATATCTCCTGAAGCAATTGCTCCTTATCCAAAAGCCAGTAAAGAGGGTGCACCAGAAAAGAAAGCCAACAACAAAATGGGTAAGGCTACAATACCTACAAGTATCGCTTATAAAGAGGAGTTAGAAAAGTCCTTGTCTGAGAAAAACAGAAAAAAAGAAGGCAAATAGTATGAAATCAAATAGAACAAAAAAGCCTGTTCCAGGTCAACTCAACACAGTCATAAAGCTCACCATCTCAGATTCTCATGAAATTTCGCTCAGGTGTGCAATTTATATTGACTTGCAAAAATACCAAATTTCATTGAGATATATGTCAACTCGTTTAATTAAAGCTATGTAAAGTTTCAAACATTTGCCCAAAAATCTTTCCTGTGGTATACAACATACTATAGGCTAATACTAAAAGATTTTTGTCGAAATCTAAATAAAGATTTTAATTTCAATTTTTTCAAAAAGTACATATTTTAAAATTTTCAAGTTAATTCCATAAATAGTTAATATTGTCGTAAACCCCCTGGCAAAATATAAATTTGGGATGATAATGGGTTCATTGTTAAAATAATTTAAAACTAAAGCTTGTTTTTCATTAATTCCCTGTATTTAGCAGAATAACACAAGAATGTTAATTTGGACAAGCCAATAGGTCACCATCCTTTTGTATTGTATTGTACGGGAAAACAAAGTTGAACATGTTAGTTACGTTGTTGTTTCTGATTGCCTACAGCACAACACAGTTGCTGTTTACACGTCTTTAAAAAAAAACTCATATCGTTTCCGACATCCAAATTTCAAAACCTCCAAACATAGTATATTAAGTATCAAGAACAGTAAGGACAGTTTACCGATCGACGACAATGTTTGGCGACTGAGCGAAGCGAAGTCGCCAATATTGGAGGAGATCGGTAAACTCCTTACTGTTTGAGATGCTTATACTATTTTTTGTACGACCATTATGAATACAAAGGTATTAACTAAGGAAATATCCCTGAAAAAAATAGATTTAAGATAATTTATTTTTGCCCTGTATCTCCACCAAACATTAAGTAGGTTTTGTCGTTACCATGGATACGTTTGTAATTACTATTATTTTTGAATGTCACGATATTTGTCAAACTCGTGAGAATGAGTGAATCTGAAAACGAATATAATTGGGATATTGAAGAGGCCTGAGCAAATTTAAATAAACAACATAATTTTTTTAAATAGTCCAATTATTTAGAAAATAAATGATTTCTCGCGAAAGAGACATCTAAATATCATGCATTTATTTTATAAATTACATATAATTTACTTACCGTTCTGTTTTTGACAGAACTGAACGGTAAGTAATTACTTACCGACGCGTTTTTGCTTAGCAACCAGTAAATATAACCTACTGTTCTAAAACCAAGTATGGTAAACAATCCGAAATAGCATGGTCATACAAAAAAGTCTTTTATTTTTCAGATGGGTCTGCCGCCCAATACAAAAATAAGAAAAACTTTTTAAACCTCTGCTTCCATGACGAAGATTTTAAAGTGAAAGGAGAGTGGCACTTTTCAGCCACAGCACATGGTAAAGCACCTTGCGAGAGTAGGGGTTTCAGTAAAGAGACAGCTCGTGCTAGTTTGCAAAGACCCTATGAAAATCAAATTCAAACCCCACGACAACTTTTTGAGTGGGCAGTAGAAAACATAACCAAGGTAGACTTTGCCTACTCAACCCAAGAGGAATATGCTGCATCAGAATTGTTCTTGAAAAGTCGCTTTGATCAAGCATTGACTATCCAAGGAACATGCGTTCATTCCCAAACCTACATCAAAATTATTGGTGAAACACTTTACAGATGATTTGCAGGGTTGGGAAAAGGAAGTGTCAAAATCTCCAGATAAACTTAAATTAGAAGACTTATCCGCTGTCTAGGAAGGAAACTGGTGGCTCGGGTATGTTTTACAGAAAAATGAAGAACTTGATGAAGTAAAAAAAAATTTCTTCATCCATCCGGGCCATCTATATCATTCTCATATCCAAGAAAAGCTGATGTTCTGTGGTTGTCAGTAGTGAACGTCCTGACAAAAGTAAATCCTGTGATCCCACTGGAAGAAGTTATGTTCTACTTGAAAGTGATGTATGCCAAACAAATGAACGATGGTAAAGTGCTACGTTGTGTACAGAAAAGATAGAAATTTAACAAAGGTTAAAAAAGCAGACGGACGGGGTGTACTTATAGCAATTAAGAAAAAGCTTCTTTCTTGATGCTATGAACCCCCAGAAGACTAATCGGTGTTTATCTTAATCTTCATTGTAGCTTCTTCGCTTTACTTTGTCTAGCTGTGCCGTTTACATAACACCTGTCTCACCTTTACAAAAATATCAAGATTTTTACCATTCCATGCAAAGAAATTTGGTTTACTTTAATGAAAATCCTAAATTGTTAATTTTAGGCGACTTTAACCTACCTCAGCTTGATTGTAATTTACAAATAACAACAGCAACTTTAAAAAGGAATTTATGAATTTTGTTAATTTTCTTGACTTGATACAATTTAATCATATAAGTAATTGCAATAATCGAACATTAGATCTTGTGTTATTTAACGAAGATATTTTTGAAGAATGAAGCAACTATGAATTAGTAAATGTAGATTGTGTATGTATAAATCCTCTTGAATGCAGACTAACTTACACCAGTCATTTAAGGCATAACACCCAAGCATACCAAGGGTCGCAATATGACTATAAACGTGGAAGTTTTTTTCAGCTATATTTATCTATAAGATTGGAATGTTTTAAATAATTATGATAATATAAATGAAATGGTAAGTGCTTTTTACGATATTTTCTACACTATACATATTAGGATCAGGAACAGGAAGAAAATGCGATTGCATGATAAACTCAAACAGTTTAAAAATACATTGGATAAAGAACGCTTTATGGTACTGCGAAATGAGATTAAAAGAGATGTTATCAGTGCGTATAAACAAACCTTTATAAACAAACTCTGGACAACATAAGAGATATGATCGTAAAGCTGATCAGTAACATAACCCATCTGAAATACAAAACGCCATAAAGCAACTCAAACTGAAAAATCATTTGGTCCTGATCAAATACCTTCTTACATTTACAAAGCTTGCTCAGAGATCCTAAATTATCCTTTAATCATAATTTTTAAAAAAATAATATCAAATTCAGTTTATTCTACTGCTTGGAAGATGGCTCAAGTATGTCCTATACATAAAGGTAGTAATAAATCCCAGATTCAAAATTATAACTATGAATTACTAAAATACAAAGAAAATCATATTCAAGCAACATCAATAAAAGTGCGAACTCTTCCATACGAAATAACAATCACAGCAATTTATTGTCCACCCAGACACAGGTTAAGCAAAGACCAACTAGTAGACTTCTTCGATACATTAGGACCAAAATTCATAGCTGGCGGCGATTATAACTGTAAAAACATGCTATAGGGCTCGCGCCTCACAACCACTAAAGGTCGAGAACTAGCAGAAGTCCTTCAAGACAAAAACTATTTGTTTTTATCTACTCGATCGCCAACCTATTGGCCCTCCGACACTAACAAGACACCTGACTTACTGGACTTCTTTGTAACCAATGGAATCTCTCAAGCTTACACAGATATCACTTCCAATTATGATCTGAGTTCAGATCACAGTCCCTTAATAGCAACAATAAGCATGTCAGTAATAATTAAGAAAACGACGCATAGGCTACACAATTCCAAAACAAATTGGGACGCATATAGACAAATTTTACATGGAAAAATAAACTTAACAGGAAGACTACAAACAACAGACGACATTGACGAAGAAACAGGAAAATTCATTGAGCTACTACAAAATACTGGCAAGCTATCTACTCCGCACATCGAATCCCATAGAACGACCAACAAACATACCATGCGAAATTAAAAAACTATTAGCAGAAAAGTGAAGAGCCAGGTCAAGATGGCAGCGAACTCACACCCCGGACTGTAGGAGAAAATACATTCAGACAAGTAACAAATTAAAAACTAAGCTACAAGAAATGGGAAATCAAAAAGTATGTGTCAAACTCATCCAGACATGATAACTCAATCTTGAAACCAATAAAGAACAAAAACAAACCAAATTTAACATCACCTCCTATAAGGCAAAACACTACTCCACCAGGTCCTTAGGCAAAAAGTGATAAAGAGAAAGCCACTTTATTTGCAGAAATCAGGATTGAAATCAACTAATTAAATGAAAAAAAGGCACCAGGTATCGACCTAGTCACAGCCAAAATGCTTAAAAAGGTTCCGCGGAAAGGCCTACTAAAACTGTTGTACATACTTAACCTATAATAAGACTTGAGTATTGGCCTAAATTATTTAAAATGGCGCAGATAATAATGATACCAATGCCAGGAAAAAACCCGACAGATGTATCATCATATCGCCCAATTAGCCTATTGCCAATACTATCTAAATTTCTAGGAAAACTTCTACTTAAAAGAATCCAACAAGACCTCAATCCTAATGACTGGATACCAGATCACCAATTCGGATTCCGACGGAATCACACAATAGTGCAACAATGCCATCGACTTGTACACTAAATCAATCAAGCTATGGAAAACAAACAGTATTGCTCAGCAGCGTTTCTAGACGTAAGCCAGGCCTTCGACAAGATCTGGCACCCAGGCCTACTGTACAAAATTAGACAAATTCTCCCGATTAAATACTTCAACTTACTAAAATCATACTTACACCAACGTGACTTTGAAACAAAAATCAACGGCGAAAATTCAAATCGATACACTGGCCAATCAGGGGTCCCACAAGGGAGTATCCTCGGCCCCCTTCTCTACGTGATTTATACATCCGACATACCAACTTATGGAAATACAATAATCGGCACGTTTGCAGATGACACTGCAATACTTGCAACTGAAAACGATCCATTAGTTGCCGCCTTCCAGCCTTCAACAGCATTTGAACCTCCTAGAAGAGTGGCTACGGAAGTGGAAAATAAAGGTCAATGAGACAAAATCATTACACATAACTTTTACCCTTAGAAAAAGCAACTGTCCGAACCTACACTTAAATCAAGTGAATATTCCACAACAAGAAGTAGTCAAATATCTAAGACTACACCTAGACTCAAAACTCAACTGGAAACAACATATCTTAAAGAAAAAGAAACAAATCGACTTGAAAATGAAGGAACTTAACTGGCTAATAGGCCGTAAATCCCATTTATCCACTGAAAACAAAATACTCATCTACAAAGCCGTTATCAAGCCAATATGGACTTATGGAATAGAACTCTGGAGTTGTGTATTACTCTTGGTATTACCAACCTCACACTACATGAAGACCTCGAAGTCCAAACTGTAAACACAGTAATACAAGAACGAGCCACCAAACATCATGCAAAACTTGAGGATCATCCCAACCAAATACTAAGACACCTCTTACAACCAGTAGAAACCAGAACACTACGAAGGCACTGGCCACAGGACCTTCTATGAACCAGAGGAGAAATCGCTGGATGATGTACCTCTTCATGCCAATATCCTGTACATTATAATCTTAAAATGTACGCTAAATCAAATTAGCTTATGGAATGTATATTTTCTGATTGCTAATAAAGTTAATAAAATAAAAACTAGAAATTGAAAACCATCCACATGGAACTAGTAAAAGCATTGCTTTGGACCACAATGTAAGCCACACTTTAGTTTTAAAATTTTTGAAAGTTCAAAAATTTCACCCATATAAGCTGCAATTGGTTCATGAGTTGGCAGAAGATGACTTTGATCGTAGACAAGAATTTTGTGATCAGATAATGGAAATTTGTCTTCGCAATCCAATGTTTTCGCAGCATATTTTATTTTCGGGTGAAGCAACATTTTGTTTAAACGGTACGGTTAATAAACAGAATTGTATGCATGAATTATTGGATGCAGGAAACTCATGCTCAACATCCTCAGAAGCTTAATGTATGGGCGGATGCGGGTATGGATCATTGGTGACCATAATAAATGGCCATAGGGCCATTTTTTTCGCAAATAATTTAACTGGAGAAAGATACCTGCAATTTTTACAGTTGTAACTGATGCCTGCATTAGCTGCATTATTTCCCAAGCTACCAAACAATAGCGTTTGGTTACAACATGATGGTGCTCCACCTCATTACGCAATTAATGTACAACACTATTTACACCAAGTTCCCCCAGAAAGGTGGATAAGAAAAAGAGGTCTGATGGAATGGCTGGCTAGATCCCCTGATTTAATGCCATTAGACTTCTTTCTATAGGGGTAGTTAAAAAGTAAAGTGTATAAAAATCGACCCAATAATTTAGAAGATCTCAAGCAAAGAATTCGACATGAGATTAGATTAATATTACCTGAAACTCTTCAGAATGTGAGAAATGAATTTCATAATTGCCTTGGGTATTGTCAGATGGTACAGGATTGTCACTTTGAACATCTAGTGTAATAAAAACTGTTATTTCTGTGCTTATTTTTGTAATCGATGTTATTTTTATTAGTTTTTTTTCTAGTTAATCAATTTAGTTTCTTTTTAGTCTAATTAAAATTTTAGACTGTTTTTATCAACTTTTTTAAATGTAACGTTTTTTATACGGTGACTAGATTCATTTTGCAAATTTAAAGAATGTTTATTATTCAAACTTTAGGGCAGTTTTTCTCAATTTTCTTCAAATGTAACATATTGAAAACTGTATACAGTTGAAAAGAGAATAAAAAGTACTACCGATATCGATAATAAAAATATATCGATGACGTAACAAGTTGAAAATGGTACAGTATAGCGTCAAGTAATTAAAATCGCTATACCTCTTTGAGATTCTTTCCAAAAACTTAATTTTAACGAAGTTATCGAATTTGTCCGCTACTTTATTTCCACACTGTATATTATTCTATATTTTAAATGAACATTTGTTTAAATAAATAACTAAATTATAATATATCCAACAGACTTTTATTACAGTTACTTTTTTTATACGTGGGGTTAAACATTAAGTATCCCATTTTAAGCAAACCTCCCCTATCTATTTTTTGTATTCACCTTAGCGACGTGTTTGTTTATATTTATATCACTAGATCATTTCTTCTTTATACATCCATGATTTAAATCAATGATTAATTAAAAAGAACATACGATTTATATCAACTGATTTTATGGCAACAGTTACCAAATGTTTATTTTATTGGCATATTTAGTAAAAGGTTTATAATTTAACTGTGCTTAATACATAAAAAAGTAACGATACATAAACAACAGCAAAAAGAATAAACAACTTACTCGATAAAATAAACTTCTCCACTGTCAGTGTAGGCTTTTTCCCATTTAGGCGGTAATGGTCCAAGTGAATCTACATCAACATCACCATTATGATTATAATTTTCTTTATCATCTTCAAAATATGTAGAACTACTAGGCCTACCACCACTGTTTTCTTCAGTTTCAACCATCAAGAATTGGGACAAATTACTTTTGTCATTTTTATGAGTCATTTCGAATAATTCTCTCCCACAAATTTACTAACATTTATAAACAATATTTTCACAAAACGTCACCTGCAGACATGAAATCACGTATCAATTAGTTGCTTGGTACTAAAGTTTTTAATTTAATTTAAACTTACAAGCTGGTTTAAACACCCTCCTTTAAGGTCAAAGTAAAAATTTCTTGATACAAAGCCTTCATACATATCAAAGGGCTTTATGGAACACGGAAAAAATCGAAAAGCCAACTGAATAATATAAAAGTATGTTGCGTAAACATAACACAAAATAATATTTACTATTTGTGGTTATACAGTGTAACTATAGCAAAATTGCATAGCAGCACATACATTTCTACATACTACAACTAAAACTGTCAAACCCAAACTACTTTTATATTTATAAGCGCCATCTAATGGTTAAAATATGCTAGGAATTTCTTGTTGTATAGGATGCTTCTAAAGTTGTCTTATTTCTGATTATAAAAATACTAAATAACAATTAATAGTCATGTAGTCATTAGCAAAAGCGGGGCAACGGGCAAGGCGTGGGCGATGTGGGCCACCACCTACGGCTTCACACCGATATATAACAAACACTATTTACTATAATATAGGTAATCATATTCCCAAAATACTTCTGAAATACCACAAAAATAAAAACAGATCTATATTTTCCAAAATCGGACGCCTATGAAATCTAAGTCTGGAGCTTGAATATAAAACGTTAGGAAGAAGCCTTCCCCTCTGCTGCAAATGCTAAAAAGTGCGACGGAAGTTGCCATTTTGAAAGGCCACGTATGACTCATTTGTTGTGCTCTTTTCGTGGGGTAATTATATGATATCCTGACCCCTATAGAACATGCTTATTTTAAAGATACACTTACCAAAGTTGTTCTATTACATTTAAAATACTGAAATATCGAGCGCTAAGAGGTTTTCGTTAGAAGAACGCCACAAAAACAGGTAAGAATTATAAAATCTTCTTGACATATGATACAAGCAACACCATTTTTACGCCATTTCACAAATACAGCCAACTATTCTACTAACTGTAACCTAACATCATAACATTCTAACCTCAAACTAGCGACTTTGGCGTTGTTTTTCTCATTAATTACGGACGACCGCCACGACTATTATTCAGATTTCTGTTCTCTGAGTTATTCTCTATAACCTAGCATCATTTGTTTAGCTGGGTTGATGGGTGGTCACGATATCATATAATTAATTAATTAATTTCAAAATATTTCCTTACAACATAATTCAAGGTTAAAATCAAGGTCATAGGCGTAATATAAATTATTGTGCGGGGGGGGGATTGAGCTTTTCCAAGTGTAATATTGTTTTTTTTGGCATAAATGTAGGTACTAAAAGCTTCATTTTATATCATGAAACTTTAAAATACTATATATAACCCAATATGAATGTTCTAAATGAAAAATCTTGCAAATAGACCCACTACTATAATTTCATTTTTAGTTTTCCTAAAGATCCACATACAAGAGGTGCATGGATTAACTTTATAAAAAAACAGAATGGATACCAAAAGGCATGAGCTACCTATTCGCAACATTTTGCAGCAGATTGCTTTGATCTGTCATCTGAGCTAAAAGTGAGGCTAATACCAACTGCTCTCTCTACAATTAAAGTGAGCCGATTAAAATATGTAAGTACCATAAGGAAATTTATATGAGTAATGAATAAACCAGTAACCAGTAGGTAAGGACTTTTAATCCAGTTCATACAAGAATGGTAAACGTAATTGATGATGTTTCTCGACTTTCTGTGACAACTGTAGAGGAGGTAAATGTGATGTGCTGGTAAATTGTGTGGCGTTAGTATGTTTAAAGTGAATTCTCAAAATAAACCAGCAGAATAAATTATTAATGAATCTGTATCGAATCGTTTAGATACTGCCATTGTAGAGGAGGACACTATGATTTCAAGTTTTGTGGATGACTCTGACTATGTATTTAGTTTTAATTCCTTATCCCCATATAGTCGTAGTTAACACATATATTGCTATTATTATCATATATAACATAAGCCAAAAATTACAATATGAAGACTGTATTTTTCAATTAGATGGTGATAAGGAAAGACTTTTTGCAGTCCTTAATTTATCATAAATCTAGGGAGATTTTAAGTTATCCAAATAAAAATGTAACGCATATATGTATTCATTGTGGAAAACTTCGAAGGATACAAATTCAAAACAAATATAAAATTGATAAAAAAATTGTACCCTTAGAAATTTTGGAATATTTTCTAGAAAAAGATAATTTACAAATATGGTAATGCATGACATTACACCAATTGAAAGCCATAAAGTGTTATTGCTGAAGTGTATTTGCGATTTGTATTTTAATATATGTATTAATTTTATTTGTAAATAATTCAGGTGAAGGTTTTCGTGTAAGTAAATATTACATCAATGTTAAGATGCTATAATAATGTAGAAAAATTATTACCCCGGCTGAGAATTGTACCCAGGATTTCCTGCTTTACGGGCAGCTCTACGTTGAGCTCTATCTGAGGTGATTTAGCACGTAGGGCCTCCTTAATAATAATAATCGCCCCCACCCTCCCGCACAAGCTTATAGCTTCTGGGGCCTAGTTTCCAGGTTATGGGTTGTAGCAATTATTATTATTATTATATTATTAGATCCACTTTTTTAAGAATAGAATAATACATATCAACTGGAGAACAATTTGACAATGAGAATAGTAATAAAATGCACTTAACTATATAAATTTTTAAATCTAAACAACAATGGTAACAAAAAATTAAAGAACTGTAAAAATTGACGAAATATTTTTCATGTAAGTATCCTTCCGAAACGGTACGCCCCTGTTTGACAGGAAACAACTATCTGCCATATGCAAAGGCCATCCCGGTCACACATATTAATTTAATATATGCTACTTCCTAACGTTTTATATTCAACGGTCTGGAGTGAACATCTTCACTTCGTCATCGTCAAGGGCGGATATAAGAGAATTTTTGAGAGAGGGAGCGATAATGTTTTTTGAGAAGAACATATATGTTTCCAAGATAAATCAATAAAGGGAATTTATTTTATTGTAACATGTTATTTATATTATACAGTACGACCATTACAAGTAGACAAAGACAAGACAAGTGAATGAGTGATTATTCTGCGCAGACGGAGAAAAATAATACTACAGCAGTGATTCCAGAATGGGGCGGGCGACGGGATTTTCCTCGGTTCGTTTGGCTATTCCTTATTACACACCGGCCGGAAAATGTGAATTATATATGACGGTTAAGAAATTCTTGCTGAAATCGTTTATTTCATTACTCCTGTTCATATCTATTTTATTAGGTTAAAATCAAAGAATAGAGAAGATAAGAATGGAACGCTACATAAGAACTATATGTAAACATCCGACCTTATTTTACAGTAATAGTTACCACCTGACACGTAAAGATGGCGTAATAATCGCTAGACATTTTTAAAATTTCAATACATCAAAAAATAATATATAATACTTTCCATAAAAAGATCTATCTAACAAGTGTTATTAATTGCGAAATGTTTACTTATTAACCTATTTGATTCAACACGTGTCAATTTGCATGCAAACTTACGTTAAAATATAATCATCTTCCCATCAGTTAACATCCAACACTCTAGATGGCGTTACTATTTTTGAGGTCGTTAGCCTTCCATTCTTATCCTTCCTATTCTTTGGATTAAAATGATGTAAAACATCTTACATTTGAATAGCAGTAAAAACTTAAAAAAAATTTAATAATCAAGTAAGTTATTTATATAATAAAAATGTTAATATACTGCGGTGATATTAAAACGAAATATAATATGCCCAGCGCTCCAAATAAAACATAAATTATATACGGTGGATTAAAATAAAAATACACCACAGATATTTTTCTTTATTCCAATAAGCCAGCTCAGGGTTAGTCGGTAAAGCATAAATTATTTGAATTACGAGACTCTTCTTAACTCTTATGCCTGGAAAAGAAAAAAAACTTATGTTGTAAACGCTAAAGCTCCTGCAAACTGGACAACCACTGCTAAACTCTAAATTCAAAAAGAAAGAAAACTGAATGCTTGTATATGCATCAATTAAACACATAAGTAAATTTAAAAACACATAAACTTTATTTAATGAATAAATAAAAATTCAAATGGAAAGTAAATGGCAAGAAATGTTGTTCAAATTAATACAATTAGCAATTGAGAAATAAATTCCCAGGCTTGCTTAAATGTGATAAAAAGTTGTAATGGCCTGACATAGGGCCAATACGGTCATTCACTTGAACAAACCAACACAAATCAAAAATTGTTTACAAATAAAACTGTATATCTTAATGAAAAAATAAATTGAAATAAAAGAAAGTGAATTGTTTTATTTCCAAAGAATAAATTCTTTTAAAAACCTATAAGGTTAAAACAAAGTAATTTAGAAATTATTGAAATTAAACTTTACAAATTTGTATTATAATAAATAAATCAAATTTATTTAAAAAACCTTTTATTTTGACCAACCTGGTATGTTACAAGAATAGTTTCCTTTTAAATAACAATCTTCAATTGGTATCACTGTGACAAAACCTGTCAGCTGATTTCCTGTCTTTAAAAACATCAATACGTAGATTGATGAAGAAAAAATAAATTCTCTCAGAATTTATTTACATAATCACGTTCACTTTAAATAATTATGGAACAACACTAAAATCTTCTTTAAACTTTAAAAAATATTCAGGTAACACTTTAATTTAATTCAAACTTCGTTCATATATGACATTTACGTCAATCACATGGTTAAAATATCTAACCTCAAATTAAATTACAGATTTTTATCCGGAGTCAGGCATAGCTTTGCCGTGAACGTTTTGTCGACTGCCTTTGTTAAATTTGGCTCCAACTTATATAAATTTTGTTGAAACAAAAGCCTGCACTGACATTTTTCCAAAACAAAAACAAATCACGTAAGGTTGATGACGTAACTAACCCGCACAGCTGTTCATAATTATCACGAATTTTAATTCTATGATTACAGGATTGTAGCCCTTAAAACAAGGATTAAAACAATGTAACACACTTGTATCCTAAAATGCATCGTAACGAAGATACAAGACGAAAACGGTTGACAATGTACAAATCTCGTTATAGCTTGATTACATACAAAATTGGAATAGAACAGGTTTATCCTTTACAAAATAGATGCATAATTAGACAATACAAGTAATACATATAAATTCTCCACAGGAACATCTTCACAATTTACAACAAACATAATTTTACAGTGCGATACTACATTGAATTAACCATGCATTTTCAAGTTCCAGCTTAAATATTAATTCAAATAAAATCAATTTATGATCAAAATGTCCAGCATACAGTTCTCCAAGTGTTTACATAAAAACAATGGTGAGAAAAAATAGGATAAGAGTCAATAATCGTCACAATGAAGCAAAACGACAAAATTAAAACCTTCAATAATAAAAATGGTCAGAATTTTTATAACAAAGTTTAAAAACTAATTGTACTATATAAGTCATAACAAGATTGACCTAATTTATCTGTTCACAGTTTACTGACAGCGTGAAACTGAGTTGGTCTCTTGGAAAGTAGAAAAATTTACCCTATGTTAAAGTTCGTAGCCTTTAAATTTAAATAAGAAGATTATTTCTTCTTTACAAGTGGAAAACCCATCCCAATGTGTAACTTGGGTTGCATAAACGTGTATTATGATAAAACAATCTAACTGATTGATATCCATTTTAATAATATGAAACCTTTTATTATGCATATGAAACTTAGGTTATGTTTGCATGAAATTTTTATTCTTGATTACTATTTTAAATATTGATTAGCCTAACTGTGACCCTATATGTAGCCTTTATATTAATTATGCCTATCACTTAGCATGTCCCTCTTTTAATTTAAATTCAATGTGTGAAATATTTGTTTTGATGTTTCCGATCTATCGTTAATAAAATTTTCAATGAGGTGATTTGATATCACCGTAATACATTAGTACACCTACATCCTCGAGGATTTGTTTGTAACTCGGTTACCCTCCTCTAAACCAATAAGCAGAATAACCACTCGTTCATTTGTCTACTTGTAATGGTCATATTGTATATACTCTGTTGAAACTGATGTTAACAACATTATTAGGTATATTATTCAGGTATACGTACTAAATAACATTAGTAAAATTAATAATTGCAATAATATAGAAGAATCTTAAGAAAACAATAAGAATATTTTTTTGTAAAATATCCCATATTATGTAAAAAATATTACTATTTGGAATTTATCAAATATGTGATTCAATTTGTTGATAGTCTAATAACACTGCAAACCACGTATGTCTTCCAAATTTCCAAATTTCCATGGAAAGAAATTTCCATGTCTAATAATATATTGTTTCAAAACTAGGTATCATCATCAAAGGTAAATATCTACCTTTTATTAGTTTATTTCTATTTAATTTCAGAATTATGGAGTTTCATGAAGTAAGGCTTAAAATAAAAAACTTTGTAAATCAAAATAAAAACATAGACAAACACCCTCGTTTTATAATTATGTATTATAAATAATATAAGAAAGTGCTTTATTGGAAATTTATTTCGACGCAATAGTTATTATAAGATCCTTGGAGAACTTGAAAAGCATTTATATATAATTAGGTAGTCTCATCTTCTTCCTGTATAACACCCTTATTAATAGTATTCTATATTTTATGCGGTTCCCAATCCTATAACATCCAATAACAAAATCAGTTTTGAAACCGGGGAGCGGACCAAAATTGGCCGAAGACGCCGTACTTTTTCTCTTTTTGCCACAGGAACACCGAGAAACGATTGCAGAGGTGGGAAGCGGCGCCGACGACCGTAACCGTGTCCCAGACACATATCACAGTTGAACGTTCACAACCAGAACAAGATATCTCGATAGGTAGCGGAGCTATAACCAAAAATTCTGGCAAGTAGTTTTCCGCAGCGGCAGTCAAAAACGGAAGTGGCGCCTGTCGAGAATGGATTCAAACGACGCGGGAGGCGGTCATACCTCCAGAATTGGTATCCACTTAGGAACCCGATGAGATTGGTGGCGACGATATTACTTTAGCACGATTTTCGGTTGCAATCAATCTCAACAAATCAACAATTTTGAGTTTTTTGGGTGTAATTTTTTTTTGGTTTCTGACGGCATTTGAAGATAAGACTTTTTAAACATTTTGAGATTGCTCGTCGTTTAACTCCAAGATAGTCGTTTTGGGTCCTATAGTTTCCGAGACGCCGCTCCCCGAAAAAAATGTAAACCTTCCTGCATGCGCCTCCGGAAGAGTGTAGGCAATAAAACTTTTCCGACAGAACCGATCGGAGGACGTCACTGGCAAAAATTCCGTAGTCTGATTATTGATTTGGCATACGGTAAGGCTGGCGCTCCCAACATCCCAACGCATCGGCACACAAAGAAAACCGCTTTCCAATTACCTATTACTAAAATACTACCCCACCACACTAGGACGAAGCTGACGCGATATATTACGTATGTACAAACCCAGTCACGCATGAATTGGAGACCACTGCATGTTTCTGTGATTAGTATTTAATATTCAACAAATAATTGTAAGTAATTAAGCGATTATGTTTTTGATTGTGCATGATATTAGCTCGAGGCAAACAAGTAAATGAAGAATCTAATCAGGAAAGCGAGAATGTAAAATGCATTCCGAAACAAACGGTAATCGTGTGCCCGCCAGGCTGTGATCTAAATGATAAGATAAACAGCTGACATTTTTAACACAGACAACTTTGCACTCTTAAATTGTTTATCTGATTTCACCTTAAAACGGTATTATTTAGACAGCTGTTTATTACGTGTTGGCCTAGGTTCTTGTTAAGGTATACAAATAATGAAATAAATCGCATTAAGTCGAGATGAAATAAAGAATGTCAAACAAAAATTAAAAACCAGATTTATTGCGTGGTCCAATCATGTGCAACTGGGCTCGTATGTATATAGCACCGGCTCCGTATGAATTTATTACAAGTTTACTCTTGGAAACTCCGATAAACCATTTGACCCCAGGTTAACTTTAACATAACATGAATTAAAAAAATTCTTTCAGTAAAATTTTGAAAATTACTGTTATGTATCTCTAAGAACCGGCACCGGTCTGGCGACCGGCGGGTGAGAAGCGCTGATCTAGAAGCCGCGCTTTCCTTAATTTATTATAAGAGAGCGTAAAGGAGAGCCTTTCAAAAGCAGTTTTTCTTTACATAATATGCGGAATGCGGCCTGCAATCAAAGGGGGGACCTCGCGAATTTCATCTTGCCAACTTACAATTTTGGGTTTGCCCGGCCTCTGGTCATTAGTATATAGTCATTGTGAGTGAAGTTTAGTAAGATCTGACATACGTCAAGATGTAGCAGTCGGTGCCAACTAATAGATTAGGACCCGCGTTACAAAACTCATTATTATTTATGTATATATATATACGAGTCTCATTTAATTTGTCTAACAGTTTACATATACAGGGTGTAATGATTTGATAAGTAAAACTCTGCAGTACGGTATTCTACAACGAGAACTGAGTTAAAAACTCTAATAACATTTCCTTCTCCGATGGCTCTTTTAGGAAATAATTATAATCACTTTTAGATACCTAAAACCTAGAAATAATGTAGGTGTCGTTAACATAATGATTAACTAAACAATATAGTAGGCGTCTATCTGTTAACGGCTATTTTAAGATTTTCAATAACAACTGATACTAAAATTTAGTATTATCTGTTAACGGCTATTTTAAGATTTTCAATGACAATTGATACTAAAATTTAGTATTAATGTTTAATTAAGATGAGTTTTGATATAACAGATTTAGTCTATTAGAAATTGCTTTATTAAAACCATGATTAGGTAGGGGTTGACATATTTGGGAGAACTTTCTTTACTGCGAACAGTATAAAGTTTTACAGGAACTTCTGGAATCAGGTATATAAGCAATTCAACAAATATATATATAATGCTGTGTTAAGACTTATGTTAGTTATTTTCCTAACCAATGAAAAGTCTAGCAAATAATCGTGCTCCCGAAACCAGGAAAATATATACAAGAAGTTGCATCATACAGATCAGTAGTTCCTAACTGGTGGTCCGCGAGAACTAAAATATGGTCCGCGGAACAAATAATCAGGCATTATAATATTGACACGTAGAAGACTGCGGGGACACAGTGGCCGTACATATTAATATAAAAGTGGTCAATGTTATCAAAAGTAGTGCCTTAAATACACGGCTTTTAAAAAAAACTGTGCACTGAAATGGACTCTAATCATGAGACGCTTCTTTTTCACACCGAAGTTCGTTGTCTGTCGAAATGTAACATGCTAGGAAGATTATACGAATTAAGAGAGGTTGAGTTGTTTCTAGCTGAGAAGAAAATGAAAGATCTACTAGAGCAGTTTTCTGATCTGCCATCTCAGATGCAGTTGGCTTATCTTGTGGATATTTTCACACATTTAAATAAGTTAAAATTGCAGTTACAAGGTTCCGGAAACAGAAATTTAAAAGGCGTGGCAAAGATTGATTTGAAGATAAACGTCGCTCCTTTATTTGCAAACTTCAATTATGGATGGGTAAAGTTGGTGAAAACAATTTTTTGTGTTTACGACATTAAAACGCTCGTCGATGACGAAAAATATGATATGACCAGTGCGAACGTCAAACGCCATCAGCAAATGCTGGTCGATGAATTCAGTCGTTATTTCCCGGAATATAATCAAACCGAAAAAATTTAATAAAATCCAGAAGGTAACTGTAATAAACATAAACGCTTTTAATAAAAACGGCTATAGCAGAGTAGAGGAAGTGATCCGAAAGCAGGGATTTTTTTTTGTCTCTACAGCAAGGATCGAACCTCATCCATCTCTATAAGAACCGTCTGTGATCTCCAGGGTGGGTCTTTGTGTCGTCTGAAAAAAGTAATCGTGCTAACATACAGACGAACGCGTGACAAAGGAAAACCATAAAGTAGCTTCCGCTATTGATAGTAATTGATGAAAATAACAAAATTAACCAGATAAACAAAACGTACTCAGAATCAGCTGATTATTGCAAAAACAATGTTCAATAAAGAACCAAATTATACAAATAAAGATAACGCAAAATTAGTAGCAATAAAGTGTGTAATAAAAAACTTAACACACATAAAGTGCAATGAAAATAATAATGTTAAGGTTAATAACGCAGATGTTTAAGAAATCGATCTGCTTAGTGATTCCGTGCGGAAAAACTGATTGATTTTACTTCGTCAAAACATAGGAAGATTAAACAATAAACTCGAAACAATTGGCATATTTTTAGAAGATAAGAAATGTGATATATAGTGTTTTTCTGAGATTTGGATCAGTGCAACCCAAATAAAATCTTTTATGCGGAGTCTTTCCTACCTATTGTCAATAAATTCAGGAAGTGATTCTAAAAAATTATTTTATTCCAAACCGGTTAAAATTAGTTACAGACCTGTTAGGCTGTTCCAGAGCAGTTAAGCGGTTCCAGGCCGGTTAAAAGCGGTTGAAAACTCGGCCTGGAACCGCTTAATCGATTTGAACTGCTTAACCCGTCTTGAACCGCTTTTAACCTTTCTTTTTTAGATTTCTCTTTTATTTTCTTTAAAATGAGGTGCCACAATAGGGAGGAGTACCATTTAACATTTTAAACTTGATGGAGTCGGGGGGGGGGTTAGATGCAGTATTTTGACAGTGCTATATTTAAATGTCATCGAAAAATAAATTTACGTGTTTTTGCTGAAATCGGTATTTTGTATAGTTTACGAGATATACTAAGGTGGGAAGTTTTCAAATGAACACACTGTATAAGTAGCACAAAAGGTAACTTCTCGTGAAAACGCAACAAATACGGAGGGGGCTCCAGTGTTACCAAATGTGACGTATTTTCGGTATTTGTGCGGAATTTTAGCATTGTTGCTGTGTATCAGAGGCAAAATAAAATAGGTGTAGAAAAAAATATTAAGACTCCAAAAAATTCATAAAAGAAGTTGGGTCCCAAGTTATTATTAAAGGTTGAGAACCGCTGATTCTACTGCATTGAGAAAGAGAAATGTTTATTTATTTATTTGTCCTTCACTTGCAGCGATGTAAAATATACTATTTTAGTTTTAATAAAATAACGTTATTAAATTATTTATGAAAAGGTCCACATAGTTTTGTATTTGGTATGGTGAAAACTACAATCTTAATAGACAGTCAAAGCTAAATATCCGTGCCTAATATAAATAAAAGGTAAGATTAGGGTTGCCAACTGACCTTTTTTTCGGAAGGACAGTCCTTCTTTCTAAGAATGAGTCCTTCCTCCTTTCTTGTTATAGGAAAGGACGGGTTTTGTCCTTATTTAAAACAATCGATGAAAATTATTCAATTATTTTATTATTCAAAATCAATCAAATTGATATGAGCTGTATTAAGTTAGGTAATTTAGTGCATTATTGTTGTTAAAACCCATTAAAATGAGTTTTACAGCTACAGATTATAATTTACCATACGATGAAGAAAATGTGGTTAAAATCTCAGGAAAAAAAGAAAACCTATGTGTGTATAGTATAATGTATTAAACCAGCCAATCTCGAAAATCTAATAAACTTCAACTAACACAACCTAACAATTAATCTACGGCTTATTAATTGAGCTGCGTTAGTTATTAATGGTCAAGCAGCAGTTGAAGTTTTACATGATGAGACTGATTGATCATCCATATATACTACAATGAGCTTACTAACTGGGAATAAAACGGGGGTTTTGAAGTCGTAAATCCAGCGCGCCTTCCAGTCGGCCATACTGTCTGTACAGTATACATTCTGTAATGAATGTTATTTATCATCTTTTTTGTTGGTTTTTTATTATTAATTACTTTTTGATTATGTTTTACAATTACTAATAACAGTTAGTTCACTTATTAATTGATTACAGTGCTTAGTAAGTATATTTACAATGACGCCACAAAAATAAGTTGCCTGGAAGAGCTGCTAATTCAGATTTTCAAAAGTCTGTAATTCCGAATATCGGCTTTTATAGTATATTAAAGTATTAGTTTCATAAGACACGTTTTTATCGCACGTGTCCGAGTTTAGAAAGGAGTTTCTAAAAGACAAGTGCGCTAAAACGTCTTATGAAACAAATACACTATTTTTTTATTTGCGTTATTTTATTATTAAATAATTAAGAAAATTACTTAGTTTTAAATAAAATTTGTTAGGGATATTTTGGTAAGTAGCATGACAGTTGGCAACACTAGAAATTATGCAATTGTTCTTCAATTAGCCTTGTTTACTTTTATTGTTGTTGTTTTATAAGGTAAAAATATAAAATTTTATGAAACTGGATTTTATTACGTTACGTTTATCGTGAGCATGTTGCACTTATACACAACAGAATGCATCCCATGATGACAGTATCAAAATTTACAATTTCGTTAACAATAAAGTAAAAACCTAAGGTAAAAACTATTACGTCCGTAACAGGGCTATTTATACGGCGCCTGCAACGCTAGTTTTGCGAGCGTTGCATTCCAGTTGTAAGGGTTCACTGTATAAATAAGATAAGTTTGATATTCTAAGAACAGCTGTCTAACAGTGATATCAACTTTAAAAAATAAAATGTTACTGTATCCAATATTCAAAAAAATTTCTTTTTCTATTTTGCGTCTATAATAAAGCTGTTAAAGCACCCAAAACAGTGCGTTAATAGCTCATTTGAGTGCTTTAATAGCCCAACTTTTTAAAAGTTGGTAACATTGAAAAAATAATTGAAAAAAACAGAAAATTGACAAAAACTTTACTCAATTTTCTGTGTCAATCAATGAATTTTCAATTGTCACATCAGTGTTGTCAACTACCACAAAAATCCCTAAATTTTGAAATTGCGATTTTTTTATTTAAAAATGGAATAAATGACGCAAAATAGAAAAAATAGCATAAAAAAACTCGTTTCATAAGTCATTATTGCACTCGTCCTTTAGAAAACTAGCTTCAAGCGGCTCGTTTTCTAAATTTAGACTCGTGTAATAAATCTTGCCTTCAATAACTAACAAAACTCGATGTAGCGCGATTCTATAACTAACAATAATTTGGAAAAACTTTGGTTTATACAGTGTGTTTTTTGTAAACGATAATATAAGAAATCCAATGGAATTTTATCATTTTCCTCCTAAGTTTGTACCCTTGCAAATGTAAGTAGAAATACTGGTATCAATCAAAAGAAGAATTCATTTTACGTCAAAAAAATATTAAACTTTAGGAAGAAAACCAAAATCGATTTAGAAAAAGACTTAAATAGCTTATGGATTTATTGCTTTTTGTAATAAGCTATTAAAAAAAGCTGGAAGCCGAACGCCGATTGGTGTAGCGGTTAACGCTTCAGATTTCTAATCAAAAATCGCGAGTTCAAACCCCATCATCGTATACTTTTTTTTTAATTGTATTGCTTACTAATTATTATTTTTAGAACTTTATTACAACGATTATTAGTTTTATGCCCTTTTTTCATTTGCCTTTTTGATGGGTAGTTAAAATTGTACACAAAATAACGGTAAACCCCCGTAGCAAAAATATCTAACAATAAAAAAAATTAATAATCGTTGTAATAAAGTTCTCAAAATAATAATTAGTAAGCAATACAATTAAAAAAAAAAGTATACGGTGATGGGGTTTGAACTCGCGATTTTTGAATGGGAATCTGAAGCGTTAACCGCTACACCAATCGGCGTTCAGCTTCCAGCATTTTTTAATAACTTATTATCAAAAGCAGTAAATCAATAAGCTTTTAAAGTCTTTTTCTAAATCGATTTTGGTTTTCTTCATAAAGTTTAATATTTTATTGACGTAAAATGAATTCTTCTTTCGATTGATACCAAAATTTCTACTTACATTTGCAAGGGTACAAACTTACGAGAAAAATGATAAAATTCCATTGGATTTCCTATATTATCGTTTACAAAAAACACACTGTATAATAACATATTCCTTGAATTTATATTAAACTCGTGTATATGCGGAGAGAACCGCTTCGCGAGCATTCAAGAGAGCCCTTAACGACATTGGCTGGTTTACTACATTGACGTTTCGTTTTCATTTAAATGGTAAATAGCATTCGAAAATTTTTATTATTGTAAATGATTATAATAGCATTTATAGAAATTCTTGACTGTCCTTATTTCCTACTTTCAAAAGTTGGCAACCCTAGGTAAGATAAACATGCGTTGCGGTTCTCAACAAGAAACTATTTTAGTTATCATCAATGACATTAGCAAATTTAAGTATGATGCATATATTTTTGCGTACTCTAAAGTTTTTAAAACTTTAAAGTAGTACTGAAAGTTCCTGCCACCTGCCTGGAACCATTGCTTAACACTTACTGTAGTATTGAAAGTAAAACTTACGTTTTTGCTACCCAGGAAAATCACTTTAAAGTAATTTTTCATAGACTACTCCACCTCCATATTTATTTGTAAAATGTTGGAAGCCATTAATTAATTTGCAATTTGTTATGATTGTTATTAAATATTTTACATAACCTTCAATAAAAATAACAAATTTGCCAAATTGCGCCTTAGGAATTGTTATGTAAGTAACTTGAAGTTGGCAACATTTATTTGTAGTGATGTAACTAGCCAATCCTGGCCCGTCCGTCAGTACCACTTGAGTCGGCTTGGAGGACACACATCTTGTACAGTGTATGCATTGTGTATGTAATGCTCCCTGCTCACTCAATATTAATAACGTTAGTTAATGCCAATAATTGAGTATCTTTTATTTATTTAAAAAAGGCGCGTTGTTATTTTTCGACCTATCATCATCACATTCAACAGAAAAGTTGCAATGGTTTATAGTTTTGGTTTATTACTGGAATGACAAAAGAATTAAACAATTCATCGCTCTTTGTATCATTAAGTACGTATTACAAATAATATAGTAATCTATTTTGTGACACGATCAATAGCCTAAATTCTCACCGCACGCCACTGAGATGTAGTCACTGTTGAGATTTTCATTTGTCAACAGAATATTAAGACAATTAGAAGTGCAGAAATAAAAACCAATATATTATTTTATCAATTATTACAATATACAAGACAATAATATCTTATCAAACTTTTCTTAGCAAACTAATAAAACCACCTACATATAATACCTACGTACTCTGTATATTCGTGTAGGTGTGCCGTATAATTTGTCATTAAATTCATCTTTCCTTATATGTTTTCGTTAATAATAGGTTCGGCACTTCTACCTGCTATTATCTCAGTGGCGTAACTATCATGTGGCAGTTTGGGGCAAAGCCCCGGGGCCCGGCGACTTTAGGGGCCCATTGTGATACCTGGAAAGATTACAAAAAAAGACTTAAAATAATAAATAAGTATAAATAATACTGAAGTAATTGTTGATAAGTTGATATAATTATTTATTATTTATCACTCCTGTATAAGAGTAGTTGTTTTAATGATTTATTTTTAATCTTGTTCTTAATTTTACTTTTGTATTACTGGATTATGTTTCTTATTATCCTTAGGATGAATTTTACAAAATGTGGAGAACAGAAGAAAATAAATCGTATCCTAGCTTAGTTTAGTTACTAACAAGACTTTTTGGTTACCAGACACCGTGAAACTGATCCTAATTTCCAGACTTAGGATCCAAACTTAGAAGGAGTAGCTGAGACAAGCAGATTTACATATAGCTTAATAGAAAACATTTTAGCGGCAAATTTGATTATATATATATATATATATATATATATATATATATATATATATATATATATATATATATATATATATATATATATATATATATATATATATATATATATATATATATATATATATATATATATATATAATAATGTCTTTATTTACAAAAATAAATTATATACATGTGTACGTCAGCGAATTACTGGGCGATATTACATATAATACACGTTACATACAGTACAGATTAGATACAGTGAGATCAGAGTCAGAAATTGTTGGCAGTCCTTAAAAACAGTGACCAATAAAAATTCATTGGCACCATTAAGGATAGATGTTGGGATACAAAAACATGAAAGGATCCCGCAGAATCTTTATGGAAAATAGCTTTCACCCGATTTCCCTGAAACTTTGCTGAAAGATATTTTTCGTTGTGTAGATCAAAAATTGTAGTTTTTGAATTACAGCCGTTTAAACTAGACAGCTTTTGCACTCGGTAGAACCTTATGGAAAATGGATCTCGGCCAAAATTCTTGAAAGTTAATTGATAGTCCGTAATGTTTAGATCAAAAGTGTCAACGGACACAAAGCTATAATTTTCGAATTACAGCCGTTTGAAGTTGAATAATGCAAAAATTAATGCTAACTTCAAACGGCTGTAATTCGAAAACTATAATTTTTTGAACTTTGTGGCGATTGACATTTTTGATTTATATATTAGGTACTATCATTTTTTACCAAAGTTTCAAGAATTTTGGCCAAGAGCTATTTTCCATGAGGATTCTTCTGATGAAATTTAAAAATTATCAACTTCAAACAGCTGTAATTGGGACGCGCCAAAAACATTATGCCTGAACGTAAACAAAAAAAACATAACCTAATTATTTTTGTTGTTCTTTATTTTACATTGAAAATTGATGTATTAAATACATAATTTGTATTAACAGAAATGAATAATGAATGTGAAATTTACAAAAAAAACGAAGGATACTATATACGAACATACAAAGAACACGAGAACACATCATCTCGCACTAAGGTATTGATTGTAGTTAACAGAAGTGTTGAAACATACGTTATAGAAATATCTTCCATCAGGAAATATGAGGTAAGGGCCAAGATAGAAAAATTCAACTTTTTTCTTTGTAATAAAAATACATACCAATGTCTTATTATTGAGATTGGATTTTATTTAAATTTTTCCTCTTGTTTTCGCCCGTGTGGGGTGCCCTAATAATTATCTTGCCCCGGGCCCCAATACCCTCTTGTTGCGCTACTGTGTTATCTGGTTGTTTATCATCAACTCTCACTTAAAAGTGTGTAAATAACAATCAAGAAAACAGTAGAACTGTTTGGTAATCAAATTAATATCAATTTAAGATTATTTTATTTATTTCACGCCTACACTACGAGGGAATAAACAGCTAAGGTCATCTGTCCCCCATCTAACATGCAACACGAATACCCACACCCATAGTTGAGGTGGCGGAATTTTCCAATTAGAAAAACCCCGTCACCCCAAGTGGGATTCGAACCCACGACCCTTGGAACACAAGTGATGCACTGACACCACTCGTCCACCGCCGGCCCTTCAATTTAACATTATTATTTTTGAATTTGTAAAGTTTTATTGATTTATCGAATAAACTGCTCCACATAAGTTAGGATATTAAAAACATAGAAAGGTACGATATTACATATCAAAGTTAGAAATGTAAATATTTCTAATTAGTTAAAAACTGTTTTCTTGTAGGTTAAATTATAGTTATTTGGTTATCTTTGCAACATATTTCAGGCGTGTTTAACCAGGTCTAAGTCTGGAGAACGAAGAGTAAGAAATGTAAAGTAATGCATTATGGCTTGTTGTTTCACCAACAAAAACTTAGCATAGATTTAAAAAAATATTGTATTTTTCAAAAATTTTACATTTTACTAAAGGGGAAAAAGATTTATGTATCAGACGCTTTCTTAGTCAATAAACATTATAGCAAAGGAACATAGTGTGCATTATCTACTGCATCATGTACCTAGATAATACCATGTAAATAATTTTTCTATATAATTTCTTTTTATTTATTTCTTGGTTATGAACTAGCTCACTTCTAGATATTATAAGGTCAGGACGTTAATACCCTAGACAGAGAGGGTACTCTTTGCAACATGGGTTCAATTGAGATAATACTCCAACAAATATTATTAACATACACTTATTCAGCTGAAGAAGGGTTGGAAGGGTATATTTCGACACGCCATCACGATTTGACATCGAAATGGCAACAAAATTTTACTTTACCAATGAAGAAGATGAACGATTGATTGAATGCGTATCTAATTAATTGTCCTGCCATATGTACAACAGTGGTTACACACATTATAAAAATCAAACAATACGCGAAAACTTGAGGAAACACGGTTTTCTCCGTTTTCTTCACTGATCTCCGACAATTGTTGTCGCTCTTTTACTTAATGCTTCCGACGCTCATTGGAAAACACCGAGATGTGTCTGAACGTAGCGCCTAAATTCGCTTAAGCTCGACGCACGCGTCAAACGCAAACGTCAGACGTGTATAGGAAATCCCACTTTTACAGCTTACAAATACGCGCGTTTTCTCTGCTGCTGTAGTCACACCGATGTTTCCGTGTCACTTAACGACTGGCAAAGCAAACTCTTACCATTTAACCTCCGTAAATCTTGATGACGTAATTAAAAAATTTGCAACTCCAAAATAGGTTGCTACCAACCTAACCTCCACAAAAACACCACTACCTAACCAAACCGCTATGCAAAAGCAAATCCCAGTATTTTCAAGCTAACCTAACTTCACCTAACTTAACTTAACCTAACCTAACCTAATCCAACTAAATTGTGTAACTGTAAATTGCACAATTTGGCAAGCATAGAAACTTAATATTATTGTTATTTATATCCATGGAGATTAAGTATTTTTTTACTTTTGATCTCCAAATTTGGGGCATTCGCCCCAACAATGATTTACATATTCAGAGTCAGCATTTTTGGGGGCAAACGCTCTTAAACCTCCAAAATCTGTTGCTACCAGCCTAACCTTCACAAAAACGCCTAACCTAGTCTAAACCTAACCTAACTAAATTGTGTAATTGTAAATGGAAATCATAGAAACTTAATAATATAATTAGAATTCATTTCCATGGAGATTAAGCATTTTTTTACGTTTGATTTCCTTTGGGACATTTGGGAGTTCGCCTCAAAAATGATTTCTGGAAACCAGTTTGGTTAAAAAATCTTTGATGGGGGAATTCTTTAATTATACCTAATATTTAATTTAGGAAATGCTGTTTTATGTTTCCTTTGAAATCAAAACAGTATTACAGATTTTGGTTAATTAAGTTTTTTTATTGTTAAAGTTCGTTTCAAAAAATTTTGTGCAAAACTCGATGCGCGAGGTCATCTTCGACGCATTCGCGCAAATGAATCATTCGCTTCTTCGTCGCTTGTGGTTCAAATAATGCACGGCTTCGCGTACTTCGTAAATAACTATAATGCTACTTTATGATCTTATTGTAAGAATGTGTTTATTAAATAATTTATTTAGAAGTTGTTTTAGGCTAAGTGCATTTTTGAACCCGACCCCGCAAAGCTTACGCCGGCGCTGCTCGAAAACAACCATTAAAAAATATCCGGCAAGATCTGAGCTCTTATGGTATTACCGCCGATAATTTCCAGGATTAAATAGACAACTAGCAGTGTTGTAATGTATCTAGATACAAGTATCTAGATACAGTATCTAGATAATTTTATGGTATCTAGATACATATCTAGATACTTTTAAAATTTTGTAACTGTATTTGGTTCTAGATACATTTTCTGTAGTATCTCTGTATCTGTATTGTGCAGATACTATTTTCATATTTTTATAATACAAAAACTATCATAAATGAAGTGGGTGGAATTTTAAATTCGAAATAAACCACTTAACATAAAACGAATAAGAAACTAACTTTTTATTATGGATTTGCTTTGAAATCTACTATACCTAAGCCATAAATACAAGAAATGAGTCATCACAAATCACCTGGGCAACAGCGAGAAACTCTCTATCTCAACTTTTCTATTTCCCTAAACCTACAGCCTTATTTTGTAATTTTTTTTTGTTCAGGTTATCCCAAATTTTGAATTATCATGGTTCAGATTAACACAAATCCACTGTATTATATATTACTATGCATTAACAAAGTAAGTAAAAAGAATATACAAGTCATTACAATTTTGTGTTTCAGAGAACAAGACAATCAAGCAGTTGAGGTGGAAGGAGCGGATGATACAAATGATAAATAGCAACAAATGATAATACATTCTATAAATATATGATTTATAAATAAATTCTGTCTGTTTATGTTTTCCATGATCGTTGGTTTAAAGATTTTCAGTTATGATTGCTAAAATGTAGTAGTATTTACTTTGTTTTAAATGTATTTTTCTGATTTCTGATAACAATATAAAAACCAAGTGAAGAAATTTGTTGTAAAATTTGTATAAGAACTTCCATATAATATATTCTATAAATATGATTTATAAATAAATTTTGTCTGTTTATATTTTCCATAATCGTTGGTTTAAAGATTTTCAGTTATGATTGCTAAAATGTAGTAGTATTTACTTTGTTTTAAATGTATTTTTCTGATTTCTGATAACAATATAAAAACCAAGTGAAGAAATTTGTTGTACAATTTGTATAAGAACTTCCATATAAAATATTCTATAAATATGATTTATAAATAAATTTTGTCTGTTTATATTTTCCATAATCGTTGGTTTAAAGATTTTCAGTTATGATTGCTAAAATGTAGTAGTACCATTTACTTTGTTTTAAATGCATTTTTCTGATTTCTGATGATAATATAAAAACCAAGTGAAGAAATTTGTTGTAAAATTTGTATAAGAACTTCCATATAATATATTCTATAAATATGATTTATAAATAAATTTTGTCTGTTTATATTTTCCATAATCGTTGGTAGTATTTAGTTTGTTTTAAATGTATTTTTCTGATTTCTGATAACAATATAAAAACCAAGTGAAGAAATTTGTTGTAAAATTTGTATAAGAACTTCCATATAATATATTCTATAAATATGATTTATAAATAAATTTTGTCTGTTTATATTTTCCATAATCGTTGGTTTAAAGATTTTCAGTTATGATTGCTAAAATGTAGTAGTACCATTTACTTTGTTTTAAATGCATTTTTCTGATTTCTGATGATAATATAAAAACCAAGTGAAGAAATTTGTTGTAAAATTTGTATAAGAACTTCCAATAGTTGTTAGTACTAAAAATTTACTTGCCAAAATATTCTCAATGTAAAGTTTTTGTTTCAATCCTTGTAACAATGGATAATACTATATTTTTCATAATTTTATAAACTGAAATAAAAATAAAGTTTATTATAGATTTTTGGTAAATATTTGTAATAAATGTTTGGTAAATATTTGTAACAAATATTTGGTAAATATTTGTAACAAATTTTTGGTAAATATTTGTAACAAATTTTTGGGAAATATTTTTAACAAATTTTATTTTCGTAATTTGCTGAAAGTTTGCAGGGACAAGTTTTTTGCAAATATTTTGAACAAATTTGTTGCAAGTTTGTCAACTTCAATTTTTTCCGAAAATTTTATGCAAATTTTCATGTTTGCGAAGACAACTTTTCTGCAAATATTTTGGTTTGCAAAGGCAAATTTTTTAAAGTTTGCTGCAATTTTTATTTGCTATGTGGGAACGTACCATAATTAGATAAAAATGTACCACAATTTCAGATATGGAGAGAATTCATGTAATAAACAGAAATCATTCTTTATTACATGTAATAGTTACTTAATATTTACATAATAAGTCTGGAATGTATATTTTACTGGACTTGTAGATAAGTACCATGACAAGCCATAGGTGAGTCCTCTAAGTCTGCGAGTACAGTAAAGGGCTTTGTTACACACTCCTATTTTTCTGTCAACAGTCAATTAGAGAACTTTCAAAGTAAGAACTATCCTAATGAAGTGATTTTGAAAGTATGATAAGGAGTAAGTACAATCTATTCGGTGACATGAAGGGTAACTAAAAGCAACCAGATTTATTGTTATAGTGTGAATCGTATCAACACCTACTTTGAAATTAGGTTATCAGAAATAATATCTAGGCTATGTTTGTTTCTGTTGAAGTGGTGAAACATTTTCTTGGTTTTCAAAAAATGAAAATTATTGGAGTTCATTCAAGTTATTAATATTCTGCACAATACCAAGACTGAGGATAGAAAATCTACACAAGTAGCATGTTTGGAATGCTTTAATAATGATTTATTTTATATTTTTATTAACAAATTAACGCAAGTTAAGTGTGAAAGGAACACATAATAATTCTAAAAAATGGAAATGTTTGAATACACACTGTACTTAGTTACTGGTTTCTGCTTAATAGTTATCCATTTTTAATATGTATAAATTTTACTATTACTAAACTAAACTATTACCGGTACAAAAAATTGACTAGTAAGTTCTTATTTTCAGGGTGATCACAGTAAAACAAGTATCTTCAAATGTATCTAGATACATTATGTTAGACTTTGTATTTGGATCTAGATACTTCACAGCAAAAGCATCTGTGTCTGTATCTAGGTACCTTTTTCTGATAGTACCTATCTGTATCTAGATACACAAAATAATGGATCTGTTGCTGACACTGACAACTAGATGTTTATAATTATTTCGTCAAATTAATCTGCGTTCTTGTAGACATGTTGTGCCAATAGATATTTTATTTTTTACTTTAAGATATTATGAACACGTTTTATAACAATATTGTTAAATAGAAGTTTATTTAGAAATCAGAACCATCAAACTTTTATTAACAGACATGCAAGAACGTACTACTGTTGAGAGAAATATTTCAACTTTGATAGTAAAGATTAAAACTTGAAATAGCAATCGGATAAATTCTAACAATATTCAGATACCGAGAAGCTTTCCGAAGGGCCGTTAATGTACGAGCGTCTCGCGCCACATGCGATCCGGCGTTAGTTTGACATCGCAGGATTTGACATCGTAGGATTTGTACCTAACCTATTTAAAAGTAAAGTTTCGTTTTATTTATAAGATTTGAGAAAACATATGACCAACTGTACATAAAGTGGAAATTGGGTATAATGAGTTTCAGTTTGAATCTTCTTCAGGTAAGCTCCTGAATTTGATAATAATAATAATAATATTTTATTTAACTATGTTACGCAATAGTGTTTATAGCAAGTCATAAAAAAGTAACAATATATAAGAACATATCAATGTATATAACAATTAATTTCAATCAAGTTTCTAGCATTTCATCGACGGAAAGACCAAATCCAGGAAAGCAATTTGTCATTGTATGTTCTGCATACTTCATTTAAATTATTATCCGATGGCAGTAAGAAAGAATTTTACAACTGTAATTCCTCCTATAATTAAATAAACAAGGGGAGAGGTGTAAGACATTTTAAAAGCAAAGGAATAAATAAAATTGGAAAAGCTTGTCCTTCAAGGATGGAGGTTTTGACTAAAAGCGAGGGACTTATTCTGGTGAAGTTTTCGATAACCCATGTAGGTCACTCACTTGACATTGTCTGTTTTTTTAAACAAAGAAACAAGAGCTAAAATTGCAAGTATGTATACATGCCCTTATTTAAAAACCATAATTTAGTAAACAATTTTTTGGGTTCTAGATAAATTAAAAGGAGGCGCAACTTTTGTAAACATATTAGATGATATTTGAATGCTGGTTTGATAAAAGAAGAATTACAACGAATCCTGCTAAAAAATATTTTTCATACCGCCGGCCATTATCGACTGTTTTGCAGGATTCAAAATCCGCCGGGAACATTAAATTCCCGGCCTAGTACTTACAAAAGTGACATTTGTTAAAAATTCACTAGAAGTGGGGTGGCAGCATTGATTCTTAATTTTCTAAATGTCAACAAGTTAGACAATTTTGACATAAATGAGAAGTCAAAACCAGGCAATTCATAAATAAACAAATAAAACCTGTGAATAATAGTTATTTACTTTCATTAATAGATAATCCTCATCGGGAGCACTTGTAATAAATTTTTTAATGTCTTCAATCTCTAAACATTTAGATTTTTTCGGCAAGTAACCATCTTTTTTTCTTTTCAAAAAAGCAATTAGTTTTGAATAAGTTTCAATGTTGATATTGTCTTTAATATTGAGCGTTGACTTCAACATGGAAAATATGGACCATAGAGTTGCAGAATTGTTTTTTTTTTATTTCTCATCAAAATAAGCAAGTAGAACATACTCATTGTAAACATTATTCGTATTATTGCTAGCACACCATTTCTTAAATTCGTCATAAGCCTTCCAATATCGAGTTGCAGATTTTGCAGGTAATAAATTCTTTATGGCTGCTTCAGCTGCTTCTTTTATATGAGCTGCCGTTTCCATAATGCGTTTAGTATTAGCAAATTAATTATTTTCAGAAGGAATGTCAATTTAATTCGAAATTTAAAAATCAAATGTGCAGTGAAAGGTAGGTACCAACCACAAAAAATTAAATCCACAGTTATTTACTTTCGCTACTTTTTTACTTTTAAAAAATGATTTAAATTTGTTGGCATGAAAAATTTTGTGGATTACACGTCCAGAAAATGTTTTGCGAGTGCTCGTGTTGCTCCGCCTCGGCTACGCAATACCACTCACACTCGCAAAATATCATTTTCTGGACTAGTGATCCAAATAACTATTGGCTAGTATTTTAAATGATTATGATAGTCTTTAAACGGATGTTACTATAAACATTCATACAAGGTTCGACCATACATACACTTCGTAATTTGTTTTTTCCTATTAACAGGAATGCTATAATAATATTAGTTTTAATATTTTTAATTAGATATTTAATATTTATGTAAATGTAATTATTGTTTTTGCTGAATTGTTATTGTTAAATTCTCATTATATTTATATTTAATATTACCTATCCTGTTTTCTTAAACATATTTTTGCCCTTGATGAAAAAAGGGATGATAAATCTTATTTTTTGCATATTGATAATAATGAAAGTTGACTTTTCTTAAGCATTTTTTTAAATTATGTTCGTAAAAAACAAATCTCAATCCCCTCTTGAGGTTATTGTCATAGGATATTACGTTTTTCTGATTTCTCTAACATTTTGCATAAATCCTTTTAGGACAAATTTCTCAACTTACCATATGCAAAAAAATATCGTGTGCAACACGTTAGAAAGTCTTTTTTTTCACTCATTTGCTTGATAAACACGTGAAAAAAGTATGACTTTCATAACTAGTTGTACAATATACTATTCTATAAGCATTTATTAATTTATATCCATAAAACAGATTTATTTTACAGGGAATTTAAAGTAGGTATTTTCTGGAAGTTATCGGCAAGTAAATTTTAAAATCGACGCCATTAATTTTGTGTTTGACCTTTGGCAGAAGTATTGCTGGTGCTACAGTTAATGTGGGAGACATTGCGCCTCTTAATCAAAGCCAAATAATAAATCTACTTTTGGACATATGCAATGCTGGAAGTAGTGCCGTTCTGGAACGTGTTACGGAACCTTTTGCAAGTGAGATTGTAGAATCACTTCTAAGATATATTCCTGTAAATCCTTACAAAGAATTATACAATGATCAATATGAACATTTATTATATAATTTTATATATTATATATAATATAATTATATAAATATAATGTTAAGTTGAAGTGTAGTTTTAAACCTTCTTTTTAAATAAACAAGTACAATTTCTAGTTTCATTTTTTTTTTATTGTAAAAAATATACCGGGTACCGCAAGGAGTATTTTAGAACCCCTGTTGTTTAGTCTATATATGTATTAACGATGTTAGTAATGTCATTATAAATGTAAATCTTATTTGCTGACAACATGGTTGCGTACATTAGTGGGAGGGATAATATTGGTATTCAAAGGGAAATAAAACTAAATTGTTAATTATTGGTAAAGGGAGTGGATATCTAGAGGTTTTTAATAATTTTGGAGTTAATGTTAATGGTGAGATCGTAGAAACAGTAAAGTCATAAATATATGGGTATTATTATTGATAAAAAATTAAAAATTGATGAACATCACATTAATTACATTTGTAAAAAAATTTTTTCAAAGAAACGGGGTTTTGGGAAGATGTAGTGATTATTTGACAACTTGATCAAAAAGATTGGTTTTTAATACTATAATACTAATACATTTTTGTTTTGCTGCTACTATTTTATTTATGCGGAATAAAGGGGACTTGAATAAGTTACAACTTCTACAACATAAAGCAATGAGAGTAATATTTAATTGCAATAGATATACTAGAGTGGAATACATGAGTACATCAGGGTTAACATTGAAACTTTTATTAAAATTCAGGTTGTTTTTGTACATAAAATGAAATTAGGGTTATTACAATATTTTACTGATAATTTAATATTAGTAAATGATATTCATAATCACAATACTAGGTTTAACAATAATTTTTATTTAAGTGAAAGAAATCCATCAAAAGCACAAAATTTAAGTTTTTATAATGGAATTATTCTTTATAATCGATTGCCTGAACACATCAAAGGATTAATTAAAAATGTTTAAAAGAAAAGTGAAAGAATTCTTTATATCTGTCATCTAGTCATATATACAACACATATGTATAACTTCCAAAAAGCAAATATCCCTCGATATCATATCTGTAAATTCGAAATATGCATTAACCTTCCGACGTTTTTTCCTTCGTTCGTATCTTTCCTGTTTTGGTTGTTATTGCTGTACCTGCTGTTTTATAGCCCAAATAAATACTGGGAACCCAATCAGGATTTAAATTGTCTTCTAAATCAGCTGGTTTTCCTAGAATAAAATTCAAATTAAAAGTTTCAGAATGAAATATGTTATATGCATACCTGAAATAAAGTGCTTGGAACACACTCTTGTATATTTTGTATTATTTTCAGCTAAATCTGCCCGTTTAATAGCATTCAGCCATTGTCATCTTCGTTCAACAGCTAAATCGTTTAGATGTTGTTTATGTTTATATGCAGTAACAGCGGGAATTCTAAAAAATCTAACTACATCTCTGTTTGATCTATTGGTACACCCAACCAGCGTATAGTAATAAGAAGTACGGACAGTTGCTACCGGCGTCTTTGATGTTCATGTACCCAATTTCAATGGCCTTCAAAGGCTTTGGCGTGTAGGTTCAGCTAGCAGTAAAAGATGTCGCTGTAACTTTTTTCTCGCTACTTTTTTCTATCAATTTAGTTTTCAGCAAATTTAAATTTTCAGCACGTAGAAATGTTTTTTTCGCGATTTATAATTTTTAAATAATTAAATTAATTAAATACTTTTTTATAATTTGTCATTATTTAAAGCTAAAAGTAAAATTTTGCTCTGCTTTTACGAATGATTACAGCGACATCTTTTACTGCTAGCTGAACCTACACGCCAAAGCGTTTGAAGGCTATTGAAATTGGGTACATGAAAAACGAATAACTGTCCGTACTTCTTATTACTATACGCTGACCCAACTACTACACAAAATTAAGGCATTTTAAAACTCTTTTGTTCTACAAATATAACTAAAATTATTTATAAGTTACTTCAATGTCATACACAACAAACCTTTGTTTGTCATCCAGCAGCGATATTGAATTTTATTTGACAGCTGGTTGGATTGCCCTATTTTCAAATCCTGCGATGTCAAATAAACGTCGGATAGCATGTGGCGCGAGACGCTCGTGTTAATGTGCCTTCTCTTTTTCGATCAACTCTGTATATGGTATGATCTGACTGCCGTTGGAGATGTATATTAATGGTCATGGTTTGTGATGGTGTGATAATAGGCAATCAAATGTCAAAACTGAAAAATTCAAGTTTTAGAAAAATAATGTCTGGCTAACGTAATGGAAATATTTATATATTTATTCAAGTGTGTCTTTCATTTTTGTATTACATTGGAAAAGGTATTTCTAATATTGCTTATTTGTATATAATTAGTTTACATTTTTATCAATTTCTCTTCCAGTGTTATTAGTGATACTATGGCTAGTCTAGAAGAATACTCTGAAAATTACCCTTTAGTAGGTAATTACTGGAATACGCCACAAGAAGAAGCTCTATTCCAAAATGTTGACAAAGAATTCTTGGTCCAAGCTCAGAAACGTTTAGCACATAACCAACAATCTGCCAATAGTGATAATGGTATTGAGGTTAGGAATGTTATTAACGATATGTTTAACAAATTTACATATTATAGAAGCTACATTAAAGAAATTTATCGGTACTGGAGTCAGCATAGTGAGTCTTATTGCGGAAAATCTACTTAGTCATCCTTTTGTTGTATTACGAAGGCAATGTCAGGTTAGAAAATTACTTGGAGAAGTGCTTAATTTGTTTTAACGAAAACTTTTTAGGTTCACAATAATTCGATTAAATTTCATATAGTCCCAGTGACACTGATACCAGTTATATGCCATTTACATAAACATCAAGGATTAACTACTTTATGGAAAGGATTAGGATCTTCTCTTTTAGTACGTGGGATGACATTAGGAATTGAAGATTTAATTTCTAAGATTACACCATGGCCAAAGTATTATTATAGCGAATTTCTTGAATAATGATATTTTAAATATTTATTAATTTTAGGGAAATATCACGACATAGTTCATTAAAATCGTTTTTTCAACATATTTTCTTAAAAAGGTAAATCAAAGATAAGATAAATTAAGTAGTTCATATTTGTATGGTAGATTCTTTTAAATTTAATTCTACGGTTAAAAAAGATGCTAGCTAACGTTATTTAAACAATGTTACCTTTTCTATAGTTAAATTAATAGTAAAGCTTTTTGTTTTACAAATTATAATTGCCATAAAACTGAATGTGCCCTATGTCCTTTTCTGTCAAGCTTGCTCATCAAAATACAATCAAACTGGATCTCGTTTTTTCCACTCATTATTCTGCCGTATGCATAAAATGTAGCAAATGTTGCATGCACATACTATAAGTTGATCTCACTCTTTTCCTTTTTACCTTTTTGCTTTTACTAATAATAGTAAAAGCATTTACTTCAGTTTATGCATACGGCCCATTGTAATGCACGAGTTCACATCCTGATTGTAAATGAATATTAAACTTTCACTCTCGAATATCGCAAATTAGGGGAATCCCCTAAGCCTCTAAACACAGGTAATGTGTATGTGGAACATACACCAAAGTAACAATTTTAATAAAATAAGTATAAATATGTATATATTAGGGTTTCCGACCCGTAAAATTCCTGAGACCCAAGTCCCGGGAATTACTCTATTTTTTGTTGTCCCGAGTCCCAGGAAAAATCATTTAAGACACGGGACTTTTGTATACAAGGTGTTCAATTAAAATTCTTACTTTAGAATTAAGGTTTTATTTGTTTCAATTTCTTGAGCTTATTTATTTATTAATATTCGGGACTCCCAACAGGCGAATACCCAATAACAGGGGTATTACAATAGCATGCTCTATGCTTTGACAATAATAGTTGAATATAATTTATTATAATGATTTAATTAACATTTAAGTATTGATAATGATATGTATTGATAATGATAATAGTAGAGACTAATCACTACAATAATATAAGCGTGTATAAATATTGGTAATGATAATAGTAAAAACTAATTATTAATAAAAGTGTTACATATGTTTTTAAAAGATAATATTTTCGATACAAAATTGATACGGTTATAAAAGTATTGATCATAATAATAATATAAGCTAACTAGTAAACAGTGATGAAAGCGTTATATTGATAACAGTAGGATTTTTTTTTTTATTTGGAGAGTGAATGCTACAGAGTCCGTCTTAAGATGATTTTTAAAGCTTGTTAATGATTCATTAAAAATATCTACATCAGTTTTGGCTAACAGATCATTTAGTTCTACTGAAAAACGTGAAATTGGGGAATTAGAAGCAGAGTTTGTTCTATTAAATCGTATTGACAATAATTGAATGTTTCTGGTAGGTTTCAAGGTAACTCGAAAATTGAACATCGATAATAAGACGGTCGAGTCAATTTGATTGTTAATTATTTTGAAAGTCATAAGCAAATCAAGTGTAATACGTCGTTTAGCAATGGGAACTAAATTGAAGTTTTGGTTTCGAAATTTGAAACGTAAGTGATTCAGGAATTTATTTTGAACTTTTTGTATTCATTGATGTATACGTCATATTGGGGAGACCAAATGACTGATGCATATTCTAAATGACTACGGACCAAAGAGTTAAACAATGTTATGTACATCTTTGGCTGCTTAAAGTCTCTAGAGTTACGCAGAATGAAACCTAAGTTTTTATTAGCTTTCTGTACTGCTGTATCAATATGAAAATCAAAATGTCCAACAATGTCATCGAATAGCAACAACAATTAATGAAGCATTTGAATCAAAAGAGTACTGTCCAACAGTGTTCCTGGACGTACAACAGGCGTTTGACAAAGTGTGGCATCAAGGTTTGCTATACAAAATAAAACTACATTTGCCAAGCGACTACTACTTGTTACTGAAATCGTATCTCTCTGAAAGATATTTCCAGATCAAATATGGACAAGCATACTCAGATATATATATGGTATTAACTCAGGAGTACCTCAGGGAAGTGTTTTCGGACCACTGCTGTACTTGTTGTTTACTGCCGACATACCAACCACTCCAGAAACACATATTGGAACATTTGCAGATGATACTGTAATAATGGCTAAACATGGGGATCCACTAAATGCTACCACTAAACTACAAGATCATCTAAATCTCATCCAGACCTGGTTACACAAATGGCGTATAAAAGTAAATGAAACAAAAAGCACATATGTAACATATACACTCAGACGCTCTGAATGCCCCCCTGTAACCTTAAATAATATTGACATCCCCCGAACTCAAGTAGCAAAGTATCTCGGATTACATCTAGACAGTAGACTCACATGGAAAGTACATATAACCAAAAAAAGAAAAGAAATGGATATCAAGTTCAAAAAAATGTACTGGTTTCTAGGGAAAAATTCATCTCTGTCCTTAGAAAACAAGCTACTACTTTATAAAGCAATTATTAAGCCAATATGGACCTATGGCATTGAGCTATGGGGGTGTTCTAGCAAATCCAACGTTAACATCATACAACGCTTCCAATCTAAAGCGCTACGAATGATCACAAATGCTCCATGGTATATTTCTAACCACACTCTCCATACAGATCTTAAGATACCAACAATAGAAGAAGAACATCAAAAAAGAATCAACAGACACTTCGTACGTCTTCAAGTGCACCCTAACGAATTGGCTTCAAACCTGCACAATGTTCAGAATCCCAAACGCCTAAACCGAATATGGCCAAGTGATTTAATGGAATAACCATAATCGGAACAACTTCGATGGAAGGATTTCCGCTCAAGTCATAATAAGCCATCAAATTAGCTCATAGAACGTTGTATTGTACATAGCATGTATATAAAAAGAGTTCTGATTGTTAATGTGCAAATAAAGTGATTAAAAAAAAAAAAAATGTAGTGCTTTTTAGATAGAACTTTTATTATGTTAATATTGAACCATGGTGGATAATCCTTTTTCTACTTTTTCTGTTAGATACATATGTATTAATGATTTTGAAGATTTCATAGTAAAAGACATCAACTGCCTGATCCGTATTATATATATACAGTGAAGCCTCGTAGATCCGAATCTACGTTAATCCGAATATCATGACAATCCGGATCAGTAATTTATTTACATTGATTCTATTGTAATCCGGATTTAAAGGTTTTGATAATCCGAAATTTTGACCGAAAAGGCAAAGCATTTTTATCCAGAAGCGTGCAGTGGTGCATAGGAAATAGTGAACCAATCGCGATGCGACGTATGCGCTGTCACACTCGCACGCAATATGTACGAGTCCGATAGCACATACGTCGTATCGCAACTGCATTGTTTCGTATGCACCGCATGCTGCTGTAACTTTATCAAAGATGTTTTCAAAATGGATGACTTCAGGGCAAGTAAAGACTGGTTACTTAATTTTAAAAAGACAATTTATGTCTGTTAAAAAACTCGGGGGAAAGGCTATTCAATGATTCGCAAGCAGCAAGGTTCATTAAAAACAGTTGCAAAGCAATTAGCAATGGGCGGTAGAAAAATTAAAACAATTGTGATGCTGGAAGATTCAAAAGAAAAATTGTATCTACACTGAGAAAAGCATTTAGTAGGACCAATTAAATGTATTTAATTCAACCAAATATTTAGTTAAATAAACTAAATTTAATTTGATTTAACAGATTTTAACTATCTATTTAGTTGAATTGAATAAATTTAATTGTTCAAACTAAACGCTCTCAGTGTAAGGTATTGAGTTTAAAAAACACGAAACAAACAAAATCGCCGCCGTTTTTGATTAACGACATATTAATGCGGAACATTATTTTTATGTTTTTAAAACTGTTTTGCGTTAAATATTTTTGTAGTTTTATTTATTTTTAAATAAATGTTTTTGCAAGATGTTTTAATTCCATTTACTTACAAATAAGACATTGTAACTCTACAGACGCGGTATTCCGAAAACCGCGATGATTCGGATTGTCCCTGTTTTAATTAGTCCGAATTAGCGAGACTTCACTGTATATATCAAACACTTTAACCGCAAGCAGTTATGTCTGCTGTTAAGCTTTCATAATCCGGTATTTGGGACGGATTAGCACCCATTTATCTTGTTCTTTCATTCTATTAGTTTTCTGCTGGTCTTGGCGTCTTCTGTGATTTTTGACCATTCTTTTCTGTTATGACATTTGACTTTCCAATTTTCTATTTCTAACTTTCTTAAATCCTCCACTACATCATCCATCCATCTAATCTTCGGTCTGCCTCGCCTTCTATTTTCTGTTGGTGTCCATTCTGTTACCATTTTTATTGTTTTTGTCTTATCTGCTCTCATTACGTGACCAAACCATTTTATTCGTTGAGATTTTATGTAGTTGACGATATCTTCTCCCTGCATTTTTTCTCTTATCTCGAAATTCATTCGTGTTCTAAATTCATTCTCTCCTATCTGAATTGGTCCTAAGATACGTCTTATTATTTTTCTCTCGAAAATTCTTAAATCTTCTTCTTTTTTTGTCATTGTCCATGTCTCTGTCGCATATACTACTACTGGTCTTATTAGGGTTTTATAAATTTGTAGCTTTGCCTTTATGCTTAAGTATTTGCTGTCGATGTGTTTTTTATTTGCGTATTAAGTTGTGTATCCTTCCTGTATTCTTTGTTTTGTTTTCTCATTTCTCTTATTCTTTTTGTTGTATATTATTGAGCCTAAATATTTCTGTACCTTTTCTATTTTGTACTTTCCTATGTTTATAAATTCATCATTGTTACTGTCGCTATATTTTAAATATCTTATTTTCTTCTCGTTGATTTCCAATCCAATTTTTTTTGTTTCTTCTTCCATTCTTGTAGCAGCTTCTATCATTCCTTCTTTTGATCTGCTTATAATTGCCACATCGTCTGCGTAAGCGATGATTTGTGCATTTTTAACATTTATTGTACCGATGATTTGTACATTTTTAACATTTATTGTACCCTCTACTTTTGCTTTTCTAATAAATATATATATATATATATATATATATATATATATATATATATATATATATATATATATATATATATATATATATATATATATATATATATATATATATATATATATATATATATATATATATATATATATATATATATATATATATATATATATATATATATATATATATATATATATATATATATATATATATATATATATATATATATATATATATATATATATATATATATATATATATATATATATATATATCCCTATTACAGTTTAAAAATTTTGTATGCCAATTGATTTGATCGATAGCATGGCTTATCAAGTTGTAATTTGCGGCGTTGTAGTTAAATACCCTTCTGTCATTGGTAGAACTCAAAGAGGCAGACATTTTAAGATTGACGTTAATCTCAGGCATGGGATGATGGGTGTCTAACCTAGACAGGGGTGTGGAGCATTCACTCACCAAATATTGTCAAAGTTTGTTAAAACTAGATCTAATAAGCGGTTGTTAGTATTTTCAAATCTATTAAATTGCATAAGGCCCAGTAGTGACATGGTATCAATAAAGCCATTACAAGTATTCTCGTTTATTTTAAATGGAATTAAGTTATTGATACCAGGTTGCTGTGACCAATTAAGTAAAGACAGGTTGAAGTCTCCGCAAATGACAAAAAGATCATTGAAATTATTACTAATTATATTTTATAAGTTGTTTAGAAAGCATGCAAGAGCGTAGTTATCGGTTGGAGGAATGTAAACACAACAGATGTTCAGTTTAGCTTTTTTACCAGTATCCTAATGGCAGATATAGTTACCCATACATCCTCTGCCTCACTACACCATTGCATGTTCTCATAACTATCTAAGCGCCGATCAATGGCTATAAGAATTCCTCCATCATCATGTTTTAACGAATTAACTAAAGATCTATCACGTCTATAAATAATGTATTGATTGCTTATGACATCATTATCACTTACTGAATAATTCAGGTTTGATTCAGTGATGCAGATAACGTTATATGTACAGTTCAGTGTGTTTAAATAAAAATCGTTCAATTTCGTTCTTATTCTATTAACGTTTTGGTAATATATTGATATATCCATTTATATGCGTACTAAAATAAAAAAAATAGGTAAATATACTATAAGCCAAGTTTTACAGTTTATCAATATCGACAATTGTTGATATTTGAAGCAGTTTCGTTCTTTCTTGCAAAAAATCGTGCATTCTTTACCCATATGTATTTATATCCTTTGAGGTTTGCTGCATCTCTTAATTTTTTATGAATAATTTTGTTTGCCGGAGAAAGATGTTCGTTTGCATAAACTTTTCCGTTGGCGTTAATAGATTAACATTTATTCCTCGCATTTGCTTTGCATGATTAAAAAGTTTTTCTTTCAATTGACTGCACACAAATTTAACAATAATATTTTTTGGGTTTTTATTATCATTATTAATGTGTGCAACACGATGAGCAACGTCTACATCTTCTGCTTTTATCGGACAGTTGATTACTTCCCCCATTTTAATAATAAGGTTTATAACATTTTCACTATTTGATTCAGGCTAATTGGAGATTTCTAAATTATTCATGCGTGTGTATTGTTCAAGGTCAAAAATTTTATTTTTAAGGCCATTTACTTCGGTTTTTAAATATTTGTTTTCCTTTTTTAACTTATCTATATCTTCAAAGCGCTCATTGAACGTTTCAAGATGTTTCTCAAAATCACTAATTTTATCACTGATGCAGAAATTAATTGATTTAATCAGTTCTTTATGTTGTGATGAGACTTGCTGAATAATATCTTTTTTCATGTTTTCCATGTGCGATTATGATATTATTGTAATCCATGGTAAGTGGAGTCATATCTGGTTCATATTCGATAATTAGTGATTTTTTACTGTCACTACTGCATCGGCATTCTGGGCAAATCCATGTGGCCTCCGAACTTTGCAGTGATGGTAACATGTTAGTTGATATGTTGTGACCTTAACTTATTCTTTTTGAAAAGGACCCAAAATTTGCTACGGCAGCTCAGGTTTTTCTGAAGAGCAGGGGTCAATTGTTCTTACTTACTTGCTTCCACTTACCATATTTAATGAGCGCCACCCAATTTTGCCCTTCATAGAAAACTTCCCTGTATAAATTGGGAAAAAACACGGAAATATTAAATAAGAAATAAGAAAGAACTACTTAAGAATCGCTGTGTTTATTATAATACAAATTTTCTTCTTTTAAATTACTCGCTACAATAAATTTCAATAATATGTTAATTTCAATAATAATTATCTATTATTTTGAATATAACTACTGTTGAATAGTAATAAAAAAATACTTGTGATATAGCGCTATGCCTCAAGCTAACAAAGGTAAGTAACACATAAACTTAATTTAGAAAATTTTATTATTGATAATGTTTTTTGTCTTGTAGCTACTCTTAATTATTTTGATGATATACCCAACTAAATCGATATTATTTAATAAACAATAGAATGGTATTTAATGCATATAATTTAAACTCCGTACAAAAGGAAAGATCTTACTTGATGATCTAGTAAATTGCCTGATTGCAGATTGCAAGATTCCAGGATGCTGTTTGCAGATTGCAAGGTACCAGGAAGCGGATTGCAGATTCCAAGATACCAGGATGCGGATTTCAGATTTCAGAATGTACTCAATTATCTGATTATGCGTGTAAACATTGAAATTAAAATTCCATAATGTTTGGTCACAACAAATCTGTAGGAAATAATTAAAATATACGATATGTTCCAATATTTATGTTATTATTTTTTATTCAATAAACAAAACAAATCAATTATGTGTGTTTTTTTTACGATGGACTCACCTGCAACTTGCGGATGACCAAACTTAAAATTAATATGAATGTTATTTAATTAATTTTGCGAACTTCACAAATCTGCCACACGGCTATAAATTCTGAGTGCAAAATATCTAATGCCTCTACGACCAAATTTTAATCGATTATTATCGGAGGCGCGCACACTCGCCTTGATTTGAGTAATCTTAAAAGTGTGTTTTATTATTATTAAGTAGCACTAAAGGCCTAGTAGGCCCATGGCTTGTTTCACTGTTTTTTTCCACTCTTTTTTGTCACTAGTCTTCTCATGCCAGTTTTTGATACCGCACTGTTCTACATCTTCCATTACTTCCTTTTTCCATCTTAATCTCGGTCTTCCTTTTCTTCTTCTTCCTCCTATACTACTTTCCATTAGTTTTTTTGGGGTCCTACTGTTATGCATCCTAGTTACGTGTCCTAGCCAACTCAGTCTTTGCCCTTTCACTATAGCTATTATATCTGTATCGTTGTATAGCTCCTGTAGTTCTTTATTTGTTCTTCTTTCCCACATATCCCTTGCTTTCTTTCCTCCATACACCTTCCTGAGCACTTTCCTCTCCCATATTTTTAACATTTTGCATTCAGTCGTTCCTATTGTCCAAAGTGTGTTTTGAATGTCTTTTATAAAATTATATTAATAAATAAATGAAAACATTAAATATACAACGTGATGCAAATTTAATGTTACAATATTAACACATTTTAGATGATAGGTTTTATCACAATTTGCACATTTTATGCCCGGTGATTTCTTTGTTATCACTAGGGTGCACACAGTGCAAGATGACATGATTATAATTAAATGTAACCGTATTTTATAGGTAATTATTAGAATAACTATTTGTTCGTATATGTAAGTATAAACACGATTTAAACTACGCACGCGGAACAAAACACGTCCGTTTCGTGCGGGCGAGCTATGCGATGCGAAATTATTAGTTAAAAAAGGTAATTCTGAACTAGAGTGTTGTTTTGCACAGATGGTTTTCTTAACCAGTTTTTTTAAAGTACTAAACAGTCTTTGCAAACACATACAAATTATTTATAACCTGTCTATAAACAATCAATAAAGGTAAAAGAATTAGTTTCAGTAAGAAAGTACCATTAGGTATGGTGCCTCGCCACAGCATTCTTTATAAATAATCTTGCAGTTTCTATTCAATTATATTCAAAAAGGGTCTCCATCCGGAATTTCCTCTTTTATTTATAAACAGATAAGTTAGTCTTCTTACCTACACAGAATGTTTTTACTTAAATATTCATATTGAAGTATGGTCTTAATCTCTTTAACAACCGGTCGTTTACAATAGGTAAAGGATTCCAAGAAGATTTTGATAGTTCTTGTAATGACAATAGTGCACTTTCATAATTAATTCCTTATGGTGTGTATTTACTAGATTTCTGAATTTGGTTTAACTGACTTTTATTTACGTATTAAAATAAATAAAATGTTTTCTGTTTAGCTTCAAGATGAAAATAAACCAAATCGTAGTTTTAAATCATTTAAAAATGTAGAAACGGCCCAATAGAATTATTGTCCCAAACAAATTTCGTGTAAGGTTCGCATTTAAAAAATATTGAAGAAGATATCGCACTTTGTACCTCAAAACAAATTAAAACTTAACAATCATTTTAGAATTTTGGAAAACAAGGAATTTGAGTGAAATTGTATGTATTTCAATAGGTCGCAGATGATGGAATATCAATTCGAACTATTGCTAATAATATTTATTATGTTCATATTCAAGACCCGTAGTTGCTTCATATTTTTGACTTGAGTTAAAAAATAGTCTAATTTCTCTCTAAAATGTTGAAAATTATTTAGTGGCATTTAAGAAAAACCGACTTTTATTTGTTTTATAATGTCATTTTTTAAATGAAAGAGAAATATAGTGCGAGATATTATAAATGACCAAACTGTCTATAAAATCACGACGTTGGTACCCTGGCTGGATTAAATATTTTACAAGAAAACAGCGTTGCCGTTTTCTTAGAATTTTTATGTCACAACAAAAATTCTCTAGCTACCAATGTTGTCATAGATTTTATTTTTTCACATTTTTGTTATGGAATAAAGTAAATATAAGTTAGAAGCTTCTAGTAGAGTGCCTGCTTGCCGATAAGTCGCTTAGTTTTTATGTTTGTGGGGGTGTTGAGCTGGGACTAGTTGTATTCGATAGCTTATAATTAATTGTTATATCAAAAAAAGTTGTCCTGTGCAAAAGGGCACAATTCATAACTTTTGCGTTATCTTTCATACGTGATGCACCGTTATCAGAACAATTTTTCCATGTAGGTTTGGATGTAAAGTTTGTTGCCGTTTTTCTAAAAACAATAAACGAATCTTTGCAAAGCATTGAGTCTTACGGAGATTTTAAACTTTAAATGCTTATAACTTTGTTTTAGAAGCTTCAAATATTAATTCATTTTAGGGTACTTTCGCGTTTATCAATTCATATCTCGGAAATAAAGCCTTTAATTGAAAAAAGTTGTCCTTATAAAATTCTAGACCGTGATCCTTCGCTTCTAACGATGTCACATTTATATTTTTAGAGATTACAATAATTGTGTAAAAGAATAAAATTTAACAACAAACACAATTTAAATTGTATCGACAAATGGACACGTCGATAAGCCGCCCGTAAGATTCCTGCCCCTCAGGCAGCAGTAATCTATGTTCTTGGGCTATAAATACACCAAAAAATTTATTTCGTTTCTGTTAAATTAATTAATAGATGCCTAATATAAGTTTAAATTTGTTAAACATTTTTTAGAATATAATTTCTTAGAATAAACAATTTAAATATCCTTCGTTATTTACCGATCACATAATAATAGTAAAACAGTATTCCAGAATAGTTAAAATTACAACATGGACATTTCATTTTTTCCAAAACACTTGATAACAAAGAATCTCGTAAGAACTTTTGTATTTTTTTTGGTACTATCATCTCCTGTAAAGTGATAGTAAATTAACCAGAAACGAAAAAATGTAAAAACTTTGGTGTACCTGTGTACTTGTATTAATCAACATTATTCACTGTCGACTTCGCTTTCCTCATCTTCTTCATTCGATTTTGGATTTGAATGGCTTATTGTACACAATATTTTATTAATATTGTGGCACGATGCTTGGCCCATGCACCTACATGAACCTATACATCAGTCACTTTTCTGGCATCGGGAAGAAAACGTGTTGAAAAACATACCTGGCTTCATACAAATTGTTTAATAATTTCGGATTTAATGAACAGATTTTTCAAAACTTGCACAATTGTGTTATTAAACTTTATATTAATAATCAAGACGTTAACTTCGTTAGTCAGCTTGGTTCTAAAACTATTGATAAATTACCACCTACAGAGAACAGCCTAAAATATCATTGCTTACGGGCACACTACCAATGTAACATTTGGCTAAATGCCTTACACCCGAGTGAAAACTATCCTATACTACTAAAGTTGATTTGTATGTGTGTGAGTGTGTCCGAGCCCCATTCTCGCGTTCTATAAGGGCTGGAGAGATGGGTTTGGGCTCATTCGACGCGTAATTTGTCGAGGATAATGCACGACCGAAAATTTTTTAAATTAGGTCATGTTTTAAAAAATCGATAAATGCTGATTCTATCGTACTATTTAGTGCTATTGAGTGCTATTTGGTACTAATATGTGCTCTATCGATAGGGAATCGATTGGAGATTTATGTAGGTCATGTAAATACTGACCTACTTTTAAAAAAATCGATAAATGCTATTTCTATCATACTTAAGTGCTTAGGCCCGTAGGGCCGATTATCCTATTTTAAACTATTACGATTACGGTTGGCAACCAAAGAGTAACCCGATTTTTTCCTATATTACAAACTCTTCCACCATTACCAACAGACATTACAGTCTTATCAACATGCGGATGCAAAAAAAGGTATACAGGTACATTTCTACATGTTTTACTATTTTCTTACGACTTTTGCTGTCAGACTGCAAACAGAAATGGTGCAGTTGCAGGAAAAATAATATTGCATGATTGGAATTCCAGAAATTGTCTACTAGGTCAAAATTGCTTCTGCACTCTAAAATATCTGGAAATCCTCCGCTTGTGACAAACTATATGTTGGCTTCTCGAATAGTCATTGATTTGAGTTGATAATAAATTTGTCAACTGATTCTTATTGAAAGTAGAATGAATAAATAATTGCCATTGCCGAGGTAGTGGCAATTCAACCATATCAAAATTGTATCAATTGATAAATAAAAAAAACTCGAAGTCACATGTATGCTTCGGTGGAGGGGGGCTTTAGCCCCAAGAGCTCTCCCTCTCGGCTAGCTGGCTACGTGGCTGCTGGTGGCCTGAAACGGCCTACGCACTGTGCCTGATTCGTGGTGTGACGTTTTGCTAAGGCAGAAAACTACAAGCATCAAAGAAAAATGTTTGTAAAAGCGTCCAACAAACGTTGCATGGTTTTCGATTAGTGACGCCCCTTGGTTTGCGGATATTGTGATGGCTAACTTCCACCTTCGAGACTGTACGCATCAAAGGAGGACTTTATCACTGCCAAAACACAAACAATGCACAGTGTATGTAAGTTTATGTAAATTTGATCTAGTTGATGCGGCATGGTGTTCTTAGAAATACTTTTCATTTAATCAGTTATTTTGGTTTTATTAATACATGCATAGTGTGAAGAGTTACTGAACGTTTTTATATGGAGTGGAACGAAAAAATTGCATAATATGTAAATATTATGCAACTGAATACGACGAATTTGACAGTAATGTCGAACTCTCGTCAGTACTTGTCGGTCGCTATTACTAATATCTCTGTATCAAGTGACGAACGCAGAAGACGAAAGCAGCCGCTCGATGTCTCGTGGTGTGAGTAGTAAGAAATAATACGTTTTGTAATATTCTTATTATACAAGCTTGGCGAGTCGTGCTGATATACAACGAAAGAATTCAATGGTGAGCTGAACAGAATTTGCTGGAGGGCCGCATGTAGTCCGCTGGCCATGAATTGTCCATACCTGACATAAACGGTGGAAAAAAATTCTCTGAATGAAAACGGTCACTTATCAGTCTGTGTATCCGGTAGCAATTTGGCCTACTACCTAAGTCATTTCACACATTCAGAGTATGAGGCATATGGGCATTTTCTGCAATTTGCATTTCGCGCGCCAGTTTTATCATGGGTGTGCTTAACCTATGTTAAAAAATTGTATTGCATATAGTTCTACGTTATCCAGTGGTAAATTTTTTATGTATGCCATGCATTTTTTAATTATTTTTTCTTGCTAGAGCGAATGCGTCATAAAACCGTTTAGTACTTGAATGTTGGCACAAAAATATTACATTAAACAGATGCAGAATGCTTTATCTACGCAGTATAAATGATCTAAGCCTACCACATTTTAAATATGATTTATTTACATACTGTACCGGCACAATTAAAGCGAGGTTACAATAGCACCCCTTGACGTTTATTTTGTTGTGTTCCTCCGAAAACTGTTTATATTTACCTTACTTTAGATTTAAATTATCATTAAATTTATTATTCCTAAGTGTCTTAAACACCATTTTAAAATTTTGTGCACCTAGGCAAATTTACAACCTCTATATATCTCCTTAGCCAAAATTCTTGAAACTTTAGTAGATGATAGTCCCTAATGTGTAGATCAAAAGTGTGAAATGGGCACGAAGTCCAAAGAATTATAGTTCTTGAGTTACAGTGAAGTCTCCCATTATGAACACTTGCTGTAAGTGAACAGATTTCGTGGAATCAACATTTTGCTATTACCAAGACATGCTAAATAGCCTCTTTTAAACGGACTCTCTAATACATTGACAGTACATAAAGCTCATTTTTAGTAAAAAATCTCTCTTAATCAGGCACTTTAATTTACACGAATTGTTTTGTCGGCGTTCTCATGTGAAATTGTGTGCCTTTTAAACATGTTTGCTTTATGAGGGTTTTCTCAGAACTAATTTTGAATAGTTTAGTTCTTCTCTACATTTATTTTAAAATGCATAATAAGTTAATAATAGCAATAACTAGTTAACAAAGAAATTTGTTAACACAAAACAAAAAATCCAAATAATAAATGGTTCTATCTAGGGCTCGACCGATGGCAAGATTTCGTCGATGTTTATACTTAAACACCAATGTCAATGTTTAAAATTAGTTGAAGTAAAACAAAATAATTAAATAAGCAAATGAAATAAGACAAAGTTGCTTTTTGCTGTAATTACCCTAAAAATTACAATGGAAATGCACAGCATGCAACTTCACGCTTACCTGCAAATATACGAAACGGAATGATTAATTCTGTTGAACTTAATGCGCTGCCAGCAAAGACTGATTTTTTGCTTCAAAATAATGTTTGAATGTGTTTTTCTGCATAGAAAATAAATCGGGTCCATCAGTGTACGTTTTGCAGGTGTTTGAATTTTTGTACAATCGTCGCCAATGCCGGTGTAGCAGTCGAGCTCTAGTCCTCTCTTAAGTGGACACTTCCTGTAACCAGACATGGTTGTTTCTTTTATTCAAACGTCTACAACAAATGTGGCACCGTCAGTGTCCGCTTATTGGGGATTTCATTGTACAGCCATTTGAAGTAAAATGTTTATTAGTGAAATGTAGAAAATCATCAAAATGGAGTTGATTGCACCTAGAATGCATTTAGTACTCCTAGTTTTGATCAAAAAAGTAAAGGATAATTATTTTGTTGTTAGAATTTGGTTGCTGAATGAAAACTATCCAGCAGCTGAGTGTAAAGGTCAGCAAATCCATCAAGCAAACATTACTGTATGTAAAGAGTAAAACAACTCTTTATTGTAATATTAGTTTCAACAGATCTAGTGTAAACTAATAATTTTAGAAAAGAATCTACTATACTAATACTGTTCTCTACTTTAAGGCACCCCACATTTGTTATAAACTAACTCATTTAATGTTTTTAGTGTTAGTTTAGCCATAGTAATGCCCTTCTACTCAGCTTCTTTAGTTGAAACAGTACAAAGTGATATTGCTAGTGAAAAGCCTGGAATTTTGGACGTATTTAGAGAAGGAGCTATAAGACTTTTTAATTGGAGTGGTAATTCAAAAGGACGTATGCTTCCAGTGTGGGCACTTGTTTTACCAACCATAACACTTGGTATTGCTCGTTACTTCTTTTCCTTAGTAACGAAAAGTGGAGTATTTCATCTAATGCAAATTCATCATCACCATAAACAAACTAAGCCAATTGGTGGTACTTTACCAAAAAATAGTTATAATGGAAGCTCACTACAAGATATGGAATTAAATGCATCTCTTGTAGCTGTTATAGCAGCTGATATCGTTTTCTATCCTTTTGAAACAATACTTCATCGTTTATATTTACAAGTATTATCAAATCTTTTTTCATCTAATTGTATAATAATAATCTTGTTTCAGGGTACTCGAACAATTATTGATAATTTAGATACTGGAAAATCTGTACTCCCTATTTTAACGAATTATCATGGACCTATTGATTGCTATGAAAGTTGTTTAAGTAGTGAAAGTGTCTTTGGATTGTATAAAGGATTTGGAGCATTGCTCTTACAGTACTCCGCTCATATTTTAGTAATTCGTATTACTAGATTTGCCTTAACAGAGGTAACAGGGATATTGTATAGATCCCCAAAAACACCAACAGCATTGACTCCTTCATTAATACCTACTGTACCGTCACAGACTTATTTATTACCATAACTATTATGTATATGTATAACACCTAGAATAAATCTGTTAGAAAAAAACTGTTTCAATTTTTAAAGGAAGTAGTATCTTCTTTATTTATTTATTATTAAAACTGTTTTGAGTTAGAAAAACATGTAATCGAATGTAAAGAATATGTTGGTTTTTAAGAATTACAATGCTGTAGCCTAACTGCATCATTTTCAACTATTATAAACGTCACAATTTTGAGGTATGTATCAGGAGCCAAAGTTTGCTATAGTCTCGAAATTGCTATACTTGTTCTATTTTATAGCACATAATAAGTTAGCAGCTATAACTTTTGTACAAATCTTTATATTTGCTGCAGTTAAGGAAATGGGCATTATTTTATAAAATATCAACCAAAGTATTGTTTAAGAGATTCTTTTATGTAATTTGAAAACTTGCGTATTATTATGATAGTATTATGAACAAGTTTTAAAATTATATGAAACTGACAAATTAAATGTTTTCAATAATCATAAAAGTGAAGATCTCCAAATTATACTAATTTAGTAATAATGTAGAGAATATAGGTATGTATGTATATTTAATTAATGAATTAGACGTTTTATACAAAGTTGATAGGGCAGTTGTGTTACATAAAAATGTTTGAATACAGGGAATAAAGTCACCTGTCTTATCAGATCCTACAGGGTGAATGAGAAGTGATAGTCAATATTAAAACCTCAATACATGGGAGTCATGGAAAATGGAGTCATTTTATGTGATGTCTGTAAATGTTAGTAGTTCTCATTTGTATTCTTGGAAACTGTTTTTCTTTTCTAGAAAACTAAAAAAACTTGAAAAAGGCAATATTGACATCATTTACCCTGTATTGTTTTTTTTTTCGTTCTTAATTTACTTGTTTGCAAGTTTTCATTCTGTAGCAATTGTTAATAAAGTAATAAAAAAATAATTCAATGCTAATTTGTTTTATTTCTTAATTATTCACTTACTAGTCCTTCTCCTGACCAGGTTTTTGGTGACCTGATTGATTTTAGTCGAGAGAGGTACTGTCAAACATCTATGTAACTGGTAGCCAAAGCTGGTAGTCAAAGTTTGAATTTTTAATCATCGGTGCGGTGTGTGTAAACACTATACCGCTTTATAAAAATGTTATATTTGCACAAGTTTCATTAATAATAATGCTTTATTACCCAACAGGAACACCCATTTACAGGACAAAAACATAAGAAAATACAAGAACAAAAACAAATAGAAGTGCATATATATATTAAATGCTGTGGATGGTAGTTTCAGAATTTTGGAAAATTTTGAAAATTTTGTAAAATTTTAAATTCTTTGTTAAAAACTAACACTTTTGAAGTATTTTTAGCAACTTTTCCAGTTAAAAATAAATTTAAGTTAGTTTATCGGTGTGTCATTGATTGTACAACCAATGTGTACGTTTTAATAAGGTTAAATAATCCATGTTTCTTTATTTATTATCAAATAGTTTATTCACCGATTTCTTAAGAATACGTAACATCCAGTTGCGCGCAAGTTATTGTTATTAAGGAAATTCAGTGATGATTAATTTCTTCTTCTTCTTCTTTCTCTAGGCCCTTGTACCATTAAGGCGTCGGGTATTTGGATATTATCCATCTCTTCCATTCTTTCCTATTGGCTGTTAATTCCTTCATTTATTCTTGTGTTGTGTCGAGTTTCTCTGCTATCTCTTCAATTGTTGTTTAGAGTTTTCCTCGGTCTCCCTGCTGTTTTCTTATTGGTTTAGCCCATAAAAATTGTTTGGTTTTCCTGTCTGGATTAATTCTGTTTATGTGTCCGAACCATGCTAATTGTTTTTTCTCTATCTTGATTGAGACTGGCTCTTGTTTGATTTCCTTGTATAGTGCTTCATTTCTCCATCTATCTAGTTTTGTTACTCCTTGAATCTTTCTCAAGTACTTCATTTCTATTGCGGTGATTTTCCTTTTGTGTTCTGTGAGTGTAGGCAGTACTTCTATTGCATATGTCCTTGATGGGATGATTAATTTCAAATAATTAATATCGATGGGTTATGTGATTCTCATAAGGTTTTTGTTCATGTAAATAATTCATTATTATTGCAGATGTTATGTAATAAACTGTAACAGTTGAGTCAACTATTATAATTATGTTTTAATCTACTATTATGTTTGTAAATAGTGTAATCATTCTATTAGATTGTAAGGTGACGTCAAATTGTATAATATGATGATGTAAATAGTAGTTAGTATATAAGCTTAGAAAATCATAATTTTAGGACACTTCCTAACATAAAGCGACGCAATAAAGTCGTGTAAGAAATATAGTACTAATATAAATAGACTTCCTGGTTTACTACGAACGTGAACGTATGTAAAGTTCTCTGCTGAAAATAAAACGACAGCGTAAAGTCGTGAATGATAATATTGTAAAAATTTAAATAGTCTAGTCTTAAATAGACAGTTAAATTGGTTGGTGAATTGAATACGGCAAAAGTGTATAGTTGTTAAAAAGTGTAAGAGTGTTTATAAGGTTTAAAGGAACCACCTGCAATTTTCAATTTAAAAGTTCTAGCTAAAATTATCGCTAGTCAATAAATCTACGTTAAAACCATAAACTGGTGTTTTATTTAATTAACCACATAAAACAAATACCACAAAATATTCTTCGATAAAGGAAAAAAGTACCCGCTATTTATAAAACAAAAGTGAGTTACCAAAATCAAGTGTGTGGATGGTGTTATATGGAAAGTCCATGCAAAGTCAACCGGAATTGGAAACCAGCACTGGGACAACATAAAGGGACTTACTCTGCCAATGGTTTGGATACGAGGACTATAGTAAAAGGAAAGAAGCAATATTATAAAAAGGTAGGAAGTTATTTCCTTCTGTATTGGTATTTGCTGAAGAAAAGACTATCGTTTGTGAAGTGTAGTAAAGTGATTTAAACAATTTAGCTAATAGTTAAACTTCAATTTTAAAAGTGATTTCAATTTCAATTTGTATATTTGTTTTAATACCACAAGACTCCACATTCACCCTGAGATGAGTCTTTCTTAAAATTTAATTATGTTATACAAGTTATTTAACTGGCGCCCAACTCTCTTACGTAAACTTGAATTAGTCAAGAACTAACATAACATTAATTTTATATAACTATTGTATTATTTAAAACTATTAAAAGGTATTTTCTAATCATATTAGAAGTTATAAAAGTGGGAAGTTGAAAAGCATTTTCAAAGTTCACAGTCATTTTAAAAAATAGATTTATTTATAAATCAATTATCTACGATCTAACAGCTATTATTCACAATTTTAAATATATTATAAAAATTTTTAAAAATAATTTATTATTTTTGGCTCCTAGAGGAACCAGACAATGGTTGACGACGTTTCGGCAAGATCTCACTTGCCATCTTCAGGTCACTTCTAACTTCCTTCTGCTTCGCGTGGTTACACGATGTAGACTGACGTCTTGCTGCAGCGGTTGGTCTTTATATACGGTTACGGTGTTGCGCATGGTTGCGGTCGGCTGGTTTTTGGCGCGGCTGCGTGTCATTGGTCTTGCTTGATCCGGTGGCTTTCTCTCGCTTTCCCTTTTATCGTTCTGCTGTGCTGGTTTTCGCTTCTTGACGGTGATACTGGTTATAGCTGGTTTCCAAGCTGATGGTAGTCGCTGTGTATCGTCAAAGAAGGTAGTTTTCAATATTTCAGATCTACCACTGGATGAAGCGACACATAGCGTGCTATCGAAAGGATTTAACTATGCAATAGCGCCAAACCGGATTCCAATATAGAAAACATTATTTGCGGAGTCGAAGCATCAATAACAGGGATCCCAGGAAATACCGCCGAAATTATACGTCAAGACGTGTCACGTATACTGAGAACAGCCAAGCCACCGAAGAAGAATTTATCCCACGAAGAAATCCAAGCTTTACGCGACCTACGGGCGAATACTAGCGTAATCGTGTTACCAGCAGACAAAGGCAACGCAACCGTAGTCATGGATAAGGGTGAATATGAAAGAAAAATAGAAACCTTACTAAATGATCCTGGATACCAAACAATCTCAACGGATCCTACAACATACTTGGAAAAGACCACTAAAGCCAAAATAAAAGCCTGCAGTTTCAGTCAAGAACAACAGTTACAACTAATTCCGAGAGAGAAGTCGTCATCATGCCCTAAGCTGTACGGATTACCAAAAGTCCACAAGGAAGGTGTACCACTAAGACCCATCGTAAGCTCCATTGGATCACCACTGCAACCTCTAGCGAAATTCCTGGCCAAGCAACTGCAACCTTATGCCGAAGAAGCCGAATCTTACGTAAAGAACGCAAGCCACTTCATCGAGCGTATAAAAGACATAACAGTGGCACCAGGAGATCTGCTAGTAAGCTTTGATGTAACCTCTTTATTCACGAATGTTCCAGTAAAAGAAGCAGTAGATATGATACAACGGAAATACCAAGTCCCAAATGAAATCATCGAGTTAACAAGACACTGCCTAAACAACACCTACTTCATCTACAAAGATCAACGGTACAAACAAGTGGAAGGAGCACCTATGGGATCACCTTTATCGCCGGTAATAGCGAACCTATTCATGAAAGAATTAGAAGTCCGAGCAATAGAAACGGCAAGTGACAAACCTAAACTATGGCTAAGATACGTCGACGATACTTTTATTATATGGACCCATGGAGAAGAAAAACTACAGACCTTCTTACAGCATCTAAACAACATACACCAGAAGATCAAATTCACAATGGAGGTGGAAAAGGACAATCAACTACCTTTCCTAGATGTATCTATAATCAAGAAGGAAGACGGCAGCCTGGGATACACAGTATACCGAAAATCAACCCACACAAATCGCTACCTGAACGCGCAGTCACATCACCACCCAGCGCAACTACAGTCAGTAGTCAAGACATTAATAACCAGATCACGATGATGATAATAAACATCAAGAACTAGAACAGGTGAAGTTGGCATTAAAACAAAATGGTTTCTCGTCCAGAAATATCAAGAAAGCGTTAACACCAAGGGACCCAAAGCCAAAGGAAGAAGAAACATCGGTATCCAAAGCGCACTTACCGTACATCAAAGGGACCACGGACAAAATAAGTAGAGTGCTGAGAAAACACAACATCGACACCATCTTCAACACCGACAAAAAGATTGGAAACATGCTACCATCCGCAAAAACAAAAATACCACTAGAAAGCCAAGGAGTATACGAGATCCCATGTAAAGGCTGCGGGGAATCCTACATAGGGCAGACCAACAGAAGAATTCAAGTAAGAAGAGAAGAACACCAAAATGCAGTCAACAAAAATGAGAGAACGTCTTCACTAGCACAACATGTAAGTGGTACATCTCATAACATAGATTTCGAAAATACAAAAGTTTTAGCGAATATACAACACAAGACCCGACGAACCATAAGAGAAGCCATTGAGATCGAGAAACGTCCAAAAAATCTTAATACCAGGGACGATACACAGCGACTACCATCAGCTTGGAAACCAGCTATAACCAGCATAATAAACCCGGAAAAGTAGTGAAGTATCATATAATATCCGCGGAAACTTAAAATGTAACATATATATATATATATATATATATATATATATATATATATATATATATATATATATATATATATATATATATATATATATATATATATATATATATATATATATATATATATATATATATATATATATATATATATATATATATATATATATATATATATATATATATATATATATATATATATATATATATATATATATATATATATATATATATATATATATATAGTATATATATATATATATATATATATATATATATATATATATATATATATATATATATATATATATATATATATATATATATATATATATATATATATATATATATATATATATATATATATATATATATATATATATATATATATATATATATATATATATATATATATATATATATATATATATATATATATATATATATATATATATATATATATATATATATATATATATATATATATATATATATATATATATATATATATATATATATATATATATATATATATATATATATATATATATATATATATATATATATATAATAAACTTAAAACGTAACATATATATATATATATATATATATATATATATATATATATATATATATATGTGCTTTTGTATCGTGTTCGCCTCCGTATACTGAACAGACGACCACAACTCCGCCATTAATAATGATTGTATATTAATTATTCTAGTGTCACAGACTTTTTCTTGAACTAACACTCCTAAATCCACCAAGAGGGGTAATTTTATTTAATTTTTTAGATATACATGCTTCTGTATAGTGCGCGTTCGTGTCAGCCTCCGTACATAGACCGCTCGTATTCACCTCCGTGTATATAATTTTGGCAAATCAAGCGTTCGAGTACGCCTCCATCAACGTTGTCAAGTTTACAAGGTATAAAACTATGGTACTTATCACTATTCAGCAGATTCTGTTTATCAAGTCCGTGTTTATGTCTGCTATAAGTGCTGAGTTCGAGGACACCTGCTGAAAGTATGCCGTTAAACAAAACGCACCTTTAAATTTATACATATAAGATATTTCGATATATAGTTCTGTTAGAAACGAATTTTCGGATTATAATAATGTAAATTTGTTTCGTTTATATTCTAATGGAAGAAAATCATATATGTTTAATATTTTATTAAATAATATAATGTCACGCCTACAATTTTTTTGTATTTTTAAATAATTAACAAAGGATGACATTCCTTACTGTATAAGGTATGTGCGATGTGGTAAGTAGCTAGAATCATTTCAGAACTACATTTCTAACAACAAAGTGGTTGAAAACAATTAAAGTTTATTCTTTAAACCCATTTCTTTGCTTTTGCTTTCTCACAATATATGTACAAGTCCACAGAATGAGAACGAGTTTTTGTAAAAAATACCTTTTTTCATTTCTCGACGTTATATGACCTAAATAACACGACAGACATCCCTGGAGGAAAAAAATCCTGTTGTTTTTGTCTTTGTCTGTACTGTTAAGTTTTGAAATGATTGCAAATATCAATGTCAAATTTGAACCAAAACTATTTGGTCTGAAAATACAAATCCAGCTCGTAAATAACCAAAATATAAACAGTGTAGCGTCAGGGTTTTTTAAGGCGTTTACAGCATTAAAAAGTCTGTTGCAATTTAATTTTAAAAACGACAATCAAATTTAACCGAAAAATTACATCAATCATTATCGTTGAAATACATATATTAAAAATAAAAACAAACAAACATGGACGAAGTTCCAAAAGGTTTTAAATCTAGATAGATAAACACATTCTCGTTTCAAACACATAAAGTATACCAGGGTTCAATATTTCAAAGAAATATTGATCATTTATTTGTTAATATTCCCTGAGTTATCTGTTTTGGGATGGTATTTTGAAATCTACGCCAAACAAAAAGTTACATATTGAAAGACTGTGTAAAGTTTTTGAAATTTTAGGAAAAAATAGGTATCGATAAAAGCATAATTCACGGGGAATCGAGAAAAAAGGCGATTCTGGAAGTGCCACTACCAAGTAATGTTACCTAACTCAAGTTGTTTTCCGCTATAATAAATCATTATCATCTATTTATTCCGAATGTACGAAATACTACATACATGAGCATTAGCTTATACCCATAAGTACTATTAAAATTTATTGGATGAAATTAAGCCTAATCTTTGAAACTTGGCAAACAGGGTGGATATTTGCTTAATCTTTAAAGATTAGACCATCTAAGTGACCCTCGCCAACTTCAATACACTTTTTACGTCTGGATATAAAATTATTCATTACCCAGTGGAGTGAACCTTCATTTATTGCAGCGACTTCTCTATTGTAAATTTTTCGGAAATTGAAATTCTGGAAACAACATTTATTATGTTATATTTGTATTGTATTAGAAAAAGATACGTACTAGAAAAGATGAGATTTTGAAAGACATATAACCTCTTTCCAAAAAAAGATGAGGTATTGGCGAATGCAGCTTCTGGGAAGCTCGATCAAACAATACAAATCCTAGGTCAAAGATTCAATATTGCAATAAAGTATGGTAGCATTTACTACAAAAAAGGTTTGTCATTAGCAACTTAAAGATTTATATTAAATTACAATCAAATACCTACTAAAAGGTTTGTAAAAATACTCTTATAAACTGGTACAACTTTTTGACAATTCCATAAATCAACCAATAGCGTGAATATTATAAAAATCTCAAACGAAAATTGGCTGTAAAGATTAGAAGACCTCAAGACAGGGATTTTTAAAAAGAAAAAGTAACTAAAAACTCCGAAAAACTCAACAAATTTGCCATTTGTAAGACTAATAGGGAGCAAAGACAAAACATCGTAAAGAAATTGAAAATTTAAACTATAAAAGATTTATAACACCATTAACCCACAGTAATAATAAAATATCTAGAATTCACAAGTGATACTTCAGGGTAGACTGTTTCAAGTTTGTTGTACTCTCATCAGCTGGAGCTAATCATCTGTGAAACCTAAGCACATCATCCTGGATTATTTACAAACCAATGACTAACATTAGCACCAAATGGTACCCGATGCGACACCTATAAATAAAAAGCCAACCGCACCATGCAGTAAAATTACAGTCTCTTTTGGTTGTGAAAAAGACGATAACCGAAAGTTTCTAAGGTGTTCATTCTGTTGTATGAACATCTCATCAGTTTAAAAATTTCAACTTATCTAAACTCAATAGTAAAGAAATTAGTTATCTTTCAAATTTGTGCAGATTTCTTTCTCTCCACACACAATATGAAAAAATATTCTTGTACCCTGCTAAATGTATCGACAATAGAAATATATTTATAGTCATATCTTTAACGAATCTACGCTGAATGATGATGTCAAACGAATGCGTTTTCAAAACAGAATAGATTTTACATTGCATGCCCCCACGAATTGGCAAAATGATAGAATCAGATAAACAGTCGAGGTTTAAAAAGTAACATCGCCTCACTACACTAGTACAGACAATGTTCCAGATTTTCTTTTAAAATGTGGTATATGCTTTGTTTCGACTGCATCCAGATAAATCTGGGTGAACGGTCAAGCAGTCGTTTGAGATGTCGGACTTCATTCCTAGTATCCGAGACTAGCCCGAAGACAGAGGGAGGGCAGTTGTTAGAGGTGTCGGGAAGCACTAGGATTCGAGACTAGCTTGAGGGCAGACCACACGGCGTTCACCCTTAGAACTGGTCGTTGTCTACCCCATCCCAGGCTTGTCTGGGTAACGGATGACGCGATCAGAATCAAATGTGTGGTAGAGTTATGCCGAGGTGTTGCGTTTACGTTTCACCGGAGTGTTTCTCGACGATGACCCTAAAACGTTGCAGGGGGAGCTCTGTTAACAAGGGGGTCCGGTGTGGGTGGATTGAATCTTACCTGACGTCAGGGTCTTTTAAGGAGCTAAGTATCCCGCTGTCTTCTACCCTTTGGGTAAACGGGAGACCACACGACGTTCACCCCTAGAACTGGCTGTCTTCTACCCTATCTCTATCAAGGGCAATGGACGAAGCTGTCAGATAACGTGTGTGGTAGACAAATTCGTGAAAATTCTCGACGGTTACTCATACCGATCAGGGGGAGCCCTGGTAGATGAGACCGGTGTGGGCGGATTCGAATCTCGCCTAAGGGAGGAGGTCATTTATGGTCACCAAGGAACCCGCTGCTTGGCCGAGGGCAATCATGGTCACCAAGGAACCCGCTGCATGACCTAGGTCATGTAAGGTCACCAAAGGAACCCGCTGTTGCCCGAGGTCATTTATGGTCACCAAAGGAACCCGCTGTTTGACGGAATCTCTAGTGTGGTGACTAGAAGTGAGGTTTATCCCATGTGCTGGGAAACTGCAAGCCGCCAGGTAAATGCGCTAGGAGCTGTCCTGGCCACCCTTTGATCCGGACTGCAGCTGGGTACGGTGATTGGGAGAAGCTCTGAAAGCCATTACACTTAAGGATAGTTGAAGCGAATATATAGCCTCTCACTATTAAGACAACTTCACCAATATCGGGTACGCACCGGGAGTCTATAACGTGTAGACTTTAAAGAAGCTCTGACGAGGGCCCACCAAGCCTAAAATTGGAAGATCGGGGTGGCAAAACCGCTTAAAAACCAAGTCCTGCCACAATTGAGGTTGGATTCGATCGGGCAGTGGTCCCACTTTGCAAGAGGGCATAGCTGGGGAATAGTCCTATGCTGGACGAGGTACTTCGGTGCCGGCGGGTGAGCAGCGTGTCTTTTCAACTGCTCGGTCACTATGCGCGTCTTAGCTAGTAGAGGGTGGATAGGCAACCTCGCTCCTACCAGTGAGTTAATCTGGTAGCAATTGCACGACTGCCGGTTATGCAACTTGCGCACTGATTGGGCGTATCCCAATCACTTCCTCATGGAAGGAACGTGGGGGTATGTTAACACGGGGACCCCACGTAAAACAATCTTGGCTTCTATGTTTTCTACCCTATCCTTGCTTCCTTGGAAACTGGGTAATGGATGAAGCTGTCAGGTCAAGTGTGTGGTAGAGAAATTCGTGAGAATTCTCGACGGTTACTCATACCGATCAGGGGGAGCCCTGGTATATGATACCGGTGTGGGCGGATTCGAATCTCGCCTTGGATAAGGTCATTTATGGTCACCAATGGAACCCGCTGTTTGACCGAGGTCATTTATGGTCTCCAACAGAACCCGCTGTTTGACCGAGGTCATTTATGGTCACCAAAGGAACCCGCTGTTTGACTGAATCCTAAGTGAGGAGAATCGAAGTGAGGTTTATCCCAGGGCAGATGAGAAACTGCATGCCGCCAGGCAAATGTGCTTAGGAGCTATCCCAACCACCCTATGATCCGGACTGCAGCCGGGTACAGCGGTTGGGAGAAGCTCTGAAAGCCATTACACTTAAGGAGAGTTGAAGCGAATACATAGCCTCTCACAATCAAGACAACTTCACCTTAACGGGTACACACTGGGAGTCTATAACGTGTAGACTTAAACGAAGCTCTGTCGAGGGCCCACCAAGCCTATAATTTGGTAGATCGGGGTGGCAAAACCATTAAAAAACCAAGTCCCGCCACAATTGAGGTTGGATTCGATCGGGCAGTGGCCCCAACCCCTGTCTCGGGGAGGAGCTTATGAAGGTATGAAAGAGGACTGGAGGGCTCTCTCTATTCAACTGAGTTAAGTTGGAGGAATTGTCCTATTGCTGGGCGAGGTACTTAGCCCCGTATGAAATAGGACGGGAGGGTGCCGGCGGGTGAACACGTGTTAAGTCAATCGCTCCGGTACTAGTCTGGATAGCTAGTAGAGGGTGGATAGGCAACCTTGCTCCGACCAGTGAGCTGACTGGGAGCAATTGCTATGCAATTGCGCGCTGATTGGGCGTATCCCAATCACTTCCTTCTGGAAGGAACGTGGGGGTATGTTGATACGGGTACCCCACGTAAAACAAATTATAATAATCTGTCTGGCCTAGACGTTGGCCTATTGGGTGGACGGGAGACCACACGACGTTCACCCTTAGAACTGGATGTCTTCTACCCTATCCTGCTGACGGGAAACGGATGAAGCTGTTAGAATAAAGCGTGTGGTAGAGAAATTCGTGAGAATTCTCGACGGTAACTCTGACCGATCAGGGGAAGCCCTGGTAGATGAGACCGGTGTGGGCGAATTCGAATCTCGCCTAAGGGACAAGGTCATTTATGGTCACCAATGGAACCCACTGTTTGACCGAGGTCATTTATGGTCACCAAGGACCCCGCTGCATGACCGAGGTCATGTATGGTCACCAAAGGAACCCGCTGTTTGACTGAATCTGCGGTGACTAGAAGTGAGGTTATCCCGCTTTTGGGCAATGGGAAACTGCAAGCCGCCAGGTAAATGTGCTTAGGAGCTATCCTGCACTATGATCCGGACTGCAGCCGGGTACAGTGATTGGGAGAAGCTCTGAAAGCCATTACACTTAAGAATAGTTGAAACGAATACATAGCCTCTCACTATCAAGACAACTTCACCAAATTCGGGTACGCACCGGGAGTCTATAACGTGTAGACTTAAAAGAAGCTCTGTCGAGGGCCCACCAAGCCTAAAATTGGTAGATCGGGGTGGCAAAACCGCTTAAAAACCAAGTCCTGTCACATTTGAGGTTGGATTCGATCGGGCAGTGGTCCCTCTTGATAACAGCGTCAAGTTGGGGAATAGTCCTATTGCTGGACGAGGTACTTCACCCCGCATGAAAGAGGACGGGAGTGTGCTGGCGGGTGAGCAGCGTGTTAAGTCAACTGCTCGGTCACTATGCGCGACTTAGCTAGTAGAGGGTGGATAGGCAACCTCGCTCCTACCAGTTAGTCAATCTGGTAGCAATTGCACGACTGCCGGTTATGCAACTTGCGCGCTGATTGGGCGTATCCCAATCACTTCCTTCTGGAAGGAACGTGGGGGTAAGTGCACACAGGTACCCCACGTAAAACAACCTTGACATTTCATGTCTGGCCTAGACGAATGGAGGAGATTCAAGTGAGGTTTATCTCGGTTAGGGAGTTCGCTCGCTAACCCATGAGAAACTGAAAATGAGAAATCGTCTAGAGACCTACACTTAAAGGATGCTGATGCGAAGATACATAGCCTCTCACGTTCAAGACAACTTCACCTTAACGGGCACACACCGGGGTGCTACTTTGATGGGCCCTATAAAGTAGCCTCGAAACAAAGCTCTATCGGGGGCATACCAGGCCTATAACTGGGAGATCGGGGTGGCAAACCCATTTAAAAACCAAGTCATGCCACACTTGAGGTTGGATTCGATCGGGCAGTGGCCCCAACTTTGGCTCGGTTGTACTGAACTGACTTAAGTTGGGGGAATAGTCCTATTGCTGGACTAGGTACTTAGCCCCGTATGAAAGGGGACGGGAAGATGCCGGCGCATTAGCACGTATATGTTAATCGCTCCGGTACTAGCCTGGTTAGCTAATAGAGGGTGGATAGGCAACCTCGCTCTGACCAGCGAGTAACTGGGAGCAATTGCTGTGCGATTGCGCGTTGATTGAGCGTATCTCAATTGCTTCCTCCTTTGGAAGGAACGTGGAAGGAATGTTGATATGGGAACCCCACGTAAAACACATGCAAATCGTGCACCCAGATAAATCTTATTTTAGTTTTTGGATGGCAATTCTTTACAAACTCAAATTATCTCAAAATTATTTTACTAGAACATTATCATAATTTTATTTCAGCCCAACATTGTATTAGAATTGCTATTAATTAAATGTGTATTGTAATTATGTAGACTTTTAAAATTATGCTTTAGCGTTAAATTTTAAATTGCATTGACGGTATAGGAAGCTCTAGATCTACAAAAAAGAGGTAATTTACGAATGTCTCAAAAGTTTTGGCACAATGTTTAGGACTTTGTAATTTATTTTTAACAGGTTGTTATCGGAAACGAAACAACCTTGTTGTTACGTCATTTCAGTTTTGGGGTTTAAATTTGTCATTAAATTTTATAACTGTGATTTTATAAGATAGAAGTTTTATCTATAATCTTGTTGGACGGATGCCCAAACCTCAAGCTATACTACTCTCTGCGAATTAATATATTACGAAGAACCTGTGGTAAACAGAATGATGAATAGAGCCAAAGGCAGGATCGTCATCTCAAGTCGTAAATGATTTCACCAATTCAACGTTTCAAGATCAACAATTTGTCCAGATGTCCAGACATGGTCAAAAATACAGAAAAAGGAAAAATGTCCAAATAAGTACATCCAAATCCAGCTGCAACGGATACCTGTATGTTATTGTTCACTGAGCAGAAACTACTTTTCCGAAAATAGAGTCATTATTAAGAATGATGAGACATTTTTTACTCTTGGTAATTCCTGAATAAAAGGAAATTAAGGTTTCTTTGATAACATCTGATAACATCAATGAACTACCAGATAATGTAAACTATAAGGCAAAAGCTATTCCGGATAAAATGTTGGTGTGGTGTGCGATATCCGAAGCAGGGATTTCTGGGCCGATGTCGGACAAGAAAGAAGAGAAACGGTAGCTACCACATACCTGGCGATTAGCTTATACCCATAAGTTTTCTTAAAATCTATTGGATGGAATTAAGCCTATTCTTTGAAACTTAGCATTCAGGGTGGATATTTGCCTAATCTCTAAAGATTAGATCATTTAAGTGACCCTCGCCAACATTCGTTACCCAGTGGAGTGAACCTTCATTTATTACAGCGACTTCTCTATAAATGCATGCTGTTAGTTCCTCAATGGTTCTAAGACGACTCTTTCGCTTTCAAATAGATTAGATTCTAATTAGATCGATCGACCACACGTGCCACGGTAAATATTCAAAAGGTGAATTGATTTGGCCATTAAAATATTGCCTGAGGATCTTCTTTGAATTTCCAGCTGTATGAGTTGTCACATTCTGCTGGAACAACAGGCCATTATTTAGTAGTCCCCGGCATCTTAATCCGGGAACAGCATAGGTTTTTAACATATGTGAGTAGAGTTGGAAGGTTACTGTAACGGAATGTCATTTTAGTGTTTGAAAAAGTATTGACCTATAATTCCAAACGATCCTACACTGTACCAAACAATGACTTTCGGGCTATGTAGGTTTTTTGTTAACGCTTGCCAATATTTTCACCTGTCCAATGACTCAAATTTTGTTTGTTGATTACACCACTCTGCATAAATTCTGTGACGCCCAAGTCGGATATTTCTATGACAATGACACGATTATTCAAGACAAAAAGATGCTTTATAAAATAATTAAATTCAATAGAATCTCTGACAGGTACCTACTGGATGACTGCATGTGAATATAAATCTCAAAGGTATACAAGATATCCATACATAAGGTTGTGGGGAAAAAGTCTGAAAAATTTGGTTGCAACTCTAATTTGCTTGCATTCATCTAGAATGCTATGATACTTTCTGTTTTTTTTTTTTTACTTAAAGTGTAGTTTACTTAGCTAGTAGAATTAATTTCTAATGCATAATCAAGAATTTAAACAAGAATTAACTCGAAGATAAAATTGACAAATTTTATACTTGGCATGGAATTTTGAAAAACTTTTCTGCTGTAAACATGCAGCTTCTGGAAAGCTTGCTCAAACAATACAAATCCTCGGTCAAAGATTCAGTATTGCAATAAAGCATGGTAGGATTTACAACAAGAAAGGTTTGTCATTAGCAACTCCAAAATATATACCAAATTACAATCAAATACCTACTAAAAGGTTTGTAAAAATACTCTTATAAACCTTTTGTTAACAAACCTTATTAACTTTTTGACAATTCCAGAAATCAACCAATAGCATGAATACTGTAAACGAGAAATTGGCAGTAAAGATTAGGAGACCACAAGACAGGGATTGTTAAAAGAAAAAGTAACTAAAAACTCCAAATTTGCCATTTGTAAATCTAGTGAATCAGCAAAGACAAAACATCGTATAGGAATTGACAATTTAAAATATAAAAGATTTACTAAGAATATTTAAGTCTATTAACCCAGAAACATAATGAAATGTGTGGAATTCACAAGTGATACTCTAGGACAGACTGTTTTGAGTTTGTTGCACTCTCATCAGCTGGAGCTAATCACTTGTGAAACCCACACACAGCATCCTGGCTTATATACAAGCTAATGACTAATATTAGTACCAAATGCTAACCGATGCGACACCTATAAAATTACGGTTTCTATAGGTTGTCAAAGAGAAGATAACCGAAAGTTTCTAAGGTGCTGATTCTGTTGTATGAACATCTCGTCATCTGTTTAAAAATGCAGCTTATCTAAACTCAATAGTAAAGGAATTATTAATATTTCAAATTTGTGCAGATTCTTTCTCCCCACACACTTAGAAAAAATATTCTTGTACCCTACTAGATGCAACGACGATAGAAATATATTTCTAGTCGTATCTGTAGCGAATGTACATGTTTGGTAAGGTTTGTCATTAGCAACTCCAAAATATATACCAAATTACAATCAAATACCTACTACAAGGTTTGTTACTCTTATAAACCGGTACAACTTTTTGACAATTCCATAAATCAACCAATAGCATGAATATTGTAAACAAGAAATTCGCTGTACAGATAAGGAGACTACAAGGCAGGGATTGTTAAAAAGAAAAAGTAGGGGAGAGTCTGGAATATTAGCCATGCAGAAACAGTGGCCACCTTCCCGCCATTTTCTTATTTATTAGGTGCTGCTCAAGATTAGGCGCTGTCATCTAGCACAGAATGTACCAATAGGACACTAAGTATATTAACAAAGTAATTCCATTTAAATCTCAAGATTTTTATTTTAAAACAAACTCAACCTGAAATTTTGTACTTGAAGTAAACTACAACAGGCAAGTGAAATAATAATTGTTAGTGGCTAAATAAATAAACGTCGAAAGGAACTAGCGTTGGCCGCTTATACCTACTTCATGTAAATATTTATTGGTATAATAATATTTTGATTGTGTTGGATAGTTTTTGTTTTTCCCTACTTTTTAGAAAACATGAAGTTGATGTAAAAAACATTTTATTATTAAATGATTAAAAACATGTAGTTGATTAGTGGCCATGTTAAATGTAGGTACAGTGGCCACTTCTTTGTTATGTAGGTCCCTGTACTATTATTTAGTACAATATTTTATTTATTTCAGATATGATTTCCTAGATGTTCCTGATGATTTGTACATTATTTATATCAACCTGTAAATATAGGCGGCACTACTAGAACAGCAAATCTGTTTTTTTTCATTAATTTATCTATGTATAATGTTTGTTAGCTTTTGCCTGGTTTTTTAAATTTAAGTTGCCTTTTTTTAATGCAAACTATTTTTTACAAAATAAATCATTATTCTGTAAATGGCTGTGTACTTGTCTTTACTATTCCCATCTTCCACACAGTAGTGGCCACAGTACCATACTCTAATGGCCACTGTACCATCACTGTAGGTACAGTGGCCACTTTTATCTTAAATTCTTCCAACTCCAAAATCTTTGTTATAATTTTATTTTTTTCAGTTTTAGAATGCAATGGTGTAGAAGTAAAAATAGTATTTGTTATCTAATGGTAACAGATTCTATAAAAAAGGGTTAATTTTGATTGTTGTTGATGTTATTAAAAAAGGTGGCCAATGTTCCAGACTCTCCCGGCTCCTGACTCTAACTAAAAACTCCGAAAAACTCCAAAATTGCCATTTATAAATCTAGTGAATCAGCAAAGACAAAACATCGTATAGGAATTGACAATTTAAAATATAAAAGATTTACTAAGACTATTTAAGACGATTAACTCAGAGTAAAAATGAAATGTGTGGAATTCACAAGTGATAGTCTAGGACAGACTGTTTTGAGTTTGTTGCATTCTCATCAGCTGGAGCTAATCACCTGTGAACCCCACACACAGATTCTTGGCTTATATACAAGCTAATGACTAACATTAGTACCAAATGCTAACCGATGCGACACCTATAAAATTACGGTCTTTATAGGTTGCCAAAGAGAAGATAACCGAAAGTTTCTAAGGTGCTGATTCTGTTGTATGAACATCTAGTTATCTGTTTAAAAATCGCAGCTTATCTAAACTCAATAGTAAAAGAATTATTCATATTTCAAATTTGTGCAGATTTATTTCTCCCCAGACACTTAGAAAAAATATTCTTGTACCCTACTAGATGCAACGACGATAGAAATACATTTATAGTCATATCTGTAGCGAATGTACATGTTCAATGATGTCAAACGAATGCGTTTTCAAAACGAAATAGATTTTATAGTGCATGCTCCCACAAGTTGCAAAATAGCATAATCGGACAAACAGTCGAGGTTTAAAAAGTAACATCTCCCTACTACGCTTGTACAAACACCGAGTCAGGTTTTCTTTAAAAATTGTGGTATATGCTTTGTTTCCTGAAATGAACTGGTTTCTTGTAAATCTACAAGACAAGATTCAACAATGAAACTTTCATTAGACATTTACAACTTTTTCCGGAATGTGAACGACTGCACCTAGATAAATATTATTATAGTTTTTGGATAGCAATACATCGCATCGTTCTCGACAAGCTTAAAGGTTCTCATAATTAATTTACTAAAACGTTGTCCTAATTTTATTTCAGCCAAACATTGGCCTTCAAATTCGCCAGACCTTAATTCTTTTGATTACTAAGTTAAAGCTTTACAGAGAAAAGTGAGCAGTATCCTGAAACCGTTTAAAAATAGGGAAGAATTGAAAGGGAGAGATTTAGATTTTCAAGAAACTATTCCGTGAGCTATTGTGCAGTGGAAAGCACGATTGAGAATGATCATAACTGAAAATAGGGAAAATAGTGTCATTTTATTGGTGAAACTAGTATATATAAACTCTAATACAATATATCGTATTAGAAGTGCTATTAATTAAATATGTATTGTAATTATGTAGACTTTTAAAATTATACTTTTATATTACGCGCAGCTATTTTGAGGTTGGTAACAATCGTCATTGAACTCCAAAGTATGAAGCGTTTTATCTAGGCCATCCGGTATATTTTTAAAAATTTTAAATTCTATTGATGGTATAGGAAGAAATAGATCTACCAAAAAAGAAGTACTTAACGAATGTCTCAAGTTTTGACACAATCTTTAGGTCTTTGGAATTTATTATTAGCAAGTTATTATTGGAAACGAAACAAGCTTGTTGTTACGTCATTCTAACATCTTCTCAATTTTGGGATATAAATTTGTCATTATGTTTTATTAGATAGAAATTTTCAAGAGTTTCTTCAATCTTGTTGATCGGTTCCAAAACCTCAAATTGTAGTATTCTTTGCGAATTAGTTTATTAAGTTTTTAAGTAGTAGTTTCAACAACTCTTGTATTATTCAAACAATTATTTAAAAAAGTTAATAAAACTATACGTTGTTTTCTTGTAAATTGGAAAATCGCCAAAAAGTTTTATTTTGTTTTTTGATAATTTTAATATTTGTCAAAAATACCTACACCATTCAATATTATTAGAAAATATGCTCTGCAATTGTTGCCTTCCTACTCCTTTAAAGCATTTTTAATGATTTCAAAATAATCAGTAACGGGGGTGTATCAAAAAATGTTAAAAAAGGAATTTTTCATGTCGGGATATTTCTTCAAGCCCGGTTTGTGAACGTAAAATGTCATTAGGAATATTTTTTCTTAATAAGATTTTTCTATATTTTAACAAATAAGGTCATCTCGATTTAAACACCTATTGTCACAGTTTACAATTTGACATGGCGTATTTCAAGTATTTTTGGAAGCAGAAGTGATTGAACAACAAAGTTTTTTCCTTTAAACAAAAAATATTAAAATGTTTTCCCATATGGATCGAACTTTATGGCACACACTGTATAGTTGACCACCTGCAAAATCTGCCGTTTCTCTTCATAATAATCAATTTTCTTAATTTGTAAGAGAATCCTTTAAAATAAGATATTTTGTTAATTTTGTTTGCTGTAAAAATTTGTGTATCCTATTATTGTTTATAAAAATATCATATTTGATAAAAACATTTGCTTCGTATTGTATATTTCTTTATACAGAGATTTGCCGAAAAACATTGATTTTAATGTTTGAGTATCTTAAAAACGAATGTTTTCCTGAATCGTTGTGTAGAAACGTTACTGTTCATAACTCTCAATAAATCAATAATTTTATAAAATCACTAAGCATTAGCTGTTGTTAAATTGGGTCCACTTCACGAATTTTGTCCCAAATCTAAGATTGATGCATTAAAAATAAATTCTTATTACTATAATAAGTCCTAATTTCGTAATAATTTGCAAGAATTTTAAATAAGAGTACAGTATTAATATAATATAATCATTCTTTCCATTTAAAAAGATGTAATTATATTTACTAAGAAATACAGACAGAAACGTGATACCTTAAATAAGTAAATGACGCGTTTTTAAACGGGCTTCAGCAAAACAAATCACGAATATAAACTAAAAATATGCTAGGCAGTGTTGCCGCGAATTCGGAGGCAAAAACATCCTTTGAATGCTTTTATACAAGCGGAGGTAAACACAACCGCGTGGCGTATACATGTATATCTCGCAGCGACTCTGCGGCAATCGCTAGAACTAAAATGTATATAAGTATACGTAAATAGGTCCCGTTTGACTCCGGCTGAAAATAGGTGGAAAATGATCCTGGAGGTGTCCTGATGCCGAATAACATGGTTAGCGCGTTCGACTCCGATACCGACGAGTTGCCTCCGGATTTTGAGTCCGACTCGTACGCTGTATATAGCGTTCGGAGGTGTATAAGTACTAAAAGCATATATATATATATATATATATATATATATATATATATATATATATATATATATATATATATATATATATATATATATATATATATATATATATATATATATATATATATATATATATATATATATATATATATATATATATATATATATATATATATATATATATATATATATATATATATATATATATATATATATATATATATATATATATATATATATATATATATATATATATATATATATATATATATATATATATATATATATATATATATATATATATATATATATATATATATATATATATATATATATATATATATATATATATATATATATATATATATATATATATATATATATATATATATATATATATATATATATATATATATATATATATATATATATATATATATATACAGTGAGACTTTTATTTCACTGAACATAGGACTATTGACATTCCCTATGTTCAGTTTTAAAAAAGCCAAGTCAATGCATTGCGAGCAATTAAAACATATCCAAGCAACCTATAAAACAATTGCTATTCGTAGTGTCATTAGAAAGTGTCAAAACTGTGTTTTTTTTTCAAAGTTTTTGCCAAGACAGCTGCAGATCCTGACCAGACCTGAAGCTGTCTTTGACATCAGTGAGGACTTTATGCCTTTATTATGATTAATTAATGAATATTCGTGTCGATAATTATTGTCAAGGATTACAATCATGTTGCAAACATTGTCGCTGGGTAGGCAACCAAACTTGCAGGTCTGCTGGTAGCTGGTGTTTTTTTTATTGTACATTCTTTTGACACAACTGAAATTATTTAGTTTTAGGTTAAGTATAATTACATCCAAATAACAAGTTTAAACAGAAACTTTTATTTAAATTACTTTAACAAATGTTCAAAGTGACCACCCTCCTGTTCCAAACAATATGCTAACCGATTGTAAAATCCTTGTACACTATTTCTAAAAAAATTTGGATTTATTTCGTTGCAGGCGGTAAGTATTCTATTCTTTAGCTCTTCTGTATGCTCTATTACTCTATTATTGTAGACTTTGGATTGGATATAACCCCAGAGAAAGAAATCATTTGGTGATAAATCTGGGGACCGAGGTGGCCAAGCTATGGGGCCAAATCTTCCAATCCAGCGATCCTGGAATGTTTCGGTTAGGAAGCGTGTAATAGGGCCCGTGGAATGTGGTGGAGCGCCGTCCATTTGAAACCATGGGTTTTCAATATTTAAAACTTCTAGTCGTGGTATAATGTTTCTCCGCAGAAGTTCCAGAAATTTGGCAGCGTTTAGGGTGCCATCGATAAAAAATGGACCAATAAGGGTACCGTCAACTATTCCAGTCCAAACATTAACACTCCTATTGTATTGAGTGTGTGTTAAATTTTGAACGTGCTTGTTTGTACGTGACCAATACCTGTAGGAATTAGCAAAGAAGGATAAGGAGAAAGGAGAGAAAAGTGTTAGATACAAACCGATAATTCTGTTTATTGACAGTGCCATCTAAACAAAACGACGACTCGTCTGTGAAAACTATTTTTTGTAGAATATCTTCATTTTCATTTAGTAAATTAAATACTGTTTCACAAAAATCTGTTCTTTTAATTTTGTCAATAGGAAAAAGCTGCTGGTGATTGGAAAATTTGTAGGGTTTGTATTTATACTTCTTGAAAGTTTTAAGCACAGAGTCTTTCGAAATGCCAAATTGCTGTGCTACTATCCGCGAGGGGGTAATGGGATTTTCTTCTGCATAACATAATATTTGTATTTCTCGTTCTTCTGTTAAAACGGGGCAAGCTTTTCTTCTTTTTTTATGTGAATTTATTACACAACCTTCACCATTAAATTTTTTAATTATGCTATGAATAGTTGCGACAGATGGTATCGGTCTTTCGGGATAACTTACGGAAAACAAATCGCGCACTTGTCTCATACTATTATTGGAATTGTACCAGTTTACAATGGCAATCTTTTCATCTTTTGAGTACATATTGCAAAGCACAAGTTGAAAAACTTTTTAAAAAAACAGTTTTGACTTTTTAATGACATTAATGGCAATTGTTTTATCAGAGGTTGCTTGGATATTATGTTGTAATTGCTTGTAATGCATTCCTATGCATTACCTCTGATAACACAATTGACAAAATTAAATGAACAGATTTTTGTGAAACAGTATTTAATTTACTAAATGAAAATGAAGATATTCTACAAAAAATAGTTTTCACAGACGAGTCATAGTTTTGTTTAGATGGCACTGTCAATAAACAGAATTATTGGTTTGTATCAAACACCTCGCTTCCCTTTCTCCTTATCCTTCTTTTCCAATTCCCACAAGTATTAGTCACGTACAAACAAGCATGTTCAAAATTTAACAGTCCTCTGGAACTTCTGCGGAGAAACATTATACCACGACTAGAAGTTTTAAATATTGAGAACCCATGGTTTCAAAAGGATGGCCCTCCATCACATTCCACGCGCCCTATTACACGCTTCCTAACCGAAACATTCCAGGATCGCTGGATTGGAAGATTTGGCCCCATAGTTTGGCCACCTCGGTTCCCAAATTTATCACCAAACGATTTCTTTCTCTGGGGTTATATCCAATCCAAAGTCTACAATAATAGGGTAATAGAGCATACAGAAGAGCTAAAGAATAGAATACTTACCGCCTGCAACGAAATAAATCCAAATTTTTTAAGAAATAGTGTACAAGGATTTTACAATCGGTTAGCATATTGTTTGGAACAGGAGGGTGGTCACTTTGAACATTTGTTAAAGTAATTTAAATAAAAGTTTCTGTTTAAACTTGTTATTTGGATGTAATTATACTTAACCTAAAACTAAATAATTTCAGTTGTGTCAAAAGAATGTACAATAAAAAAAACACCAGCTACCAGCAGACCTGCAAGTTTGGTTGCCTACCCAACGACAATGTTTGCGACATGATTGTAATCCTTGACAATAATTATCGACACGAATATTCATTAATTAATCATAATAAAGGCATAAAGTCCTCACTGATGCCAAAGACAGCTTCAGGTCAGGTCAGGATCTGCAGCTGTCTTGGCAAAAACTTTGAAAAAAAAACACAGTTTTGACACTTTCTAATGACACTACGAATAGCAATTGTTTTATAGGTTGCTTGGATATGTTTTAATTGCTCGCAATGCATTGACTTGGCTTTTTTAAAACTGAACATAGGGAATGTCAATAGTCCTATGTTCAGTGAAATAAAATTCTCACTGTATATATATATATATATATATATATATATATATATACAGTGAGAATTTTATTTCACTGAACATAGGACTATTGACATTCCCTATGTTCAGTTTTAAAAAAGCCAAGTCAATGCATTGCGAGCAATTAAAACATATCCAAGCAACCTATAAAACAATTGCTATTCGTAGTGTCATTAGAAAGTGTCAAAACTGTGTTTTTTTTCAAAGTTTTTGCCAAGACAGCTGCAGATCCTGACCTGACCTGAAGCTGTCTTTGGCATCAGTGAGGACTTTATGCCTTTATTATGATTAATTAATGAATATTCGTGTCGATAATTATTGTCAAGGATTACAATCATGTTGCAAACATTGTCGCTGGGTAGGCAACCAAACTTGCAGGTCTGCTGGTAGCTGGTGTTTTTTTTATTGTACATTCTTTTGACACAACTGAAATTATTTAGTTTTAGGTTAAGTATAATTACATCCAAATAACAAGTTTAAACAGAAACTTTTATTTAAATTACTTTAACACCAAATGATTTCTTTCTCTGGGGTTATATCCAATCCAAAGTCTACAATAATAGGGTAATAGAGCATACAGAAGAGCTAAAGAATAGAATACTTACCGCCTGCAACGAAATAAATCCAAATTTTTTAAGAAATAGTGTACAAGGATTTTACAATCGGTTAGCATATTGTTTGGAACAGGAGGGTGGTCACTTTGAACATTTGTTAAAGTAATTTAAATAAAAGTTTCTGTTTAAACTTGCTATTTGGATGTAATTATACTTAACCTAAAACTAAATAATTTCAGTTGTGTCAAAAGAATGTACAATAAAAAAAACACCAGCTACCAGCAGACCTGCAAGTTTGGTTGCCTACCCAGCGACAATGTTTGCGACATGATTGTAATCCTTGACAATAATTATCGACACGAATATTCATTAATTAATCATAATAAAGGCATAAAGTCCTCACTGATGCCAAAGACAGCTTCAGGCCAGGTCAGGATCTGCAGCTGTCTTGGCAAAAACTTTGAAAAAAAAACACAGTTTTGACACTTTCTAATGACACTACGAATAGCAATTGTTTTATAGGTTGCTTGGATATGTTTTAATTGCTCGCAATGCATTGACTTGGCTTTTTTAAAACTGAACATAGGGAATGTCAATAGTCCTATGTTCAGTGAAATAAAATTCTCACTGTATATATATATATATATATATGTATATATATATATATATATATATATATATATATATATATATATATATATATATATATATATATATATATATATATATATATATATATAAAGGCCTACCATGCATCCGGTCCAAAAGCGTAGCGCCCAGCGTCCGGCGTATATAAGTGTATATAAATGATGGTATCAGTCAGCGTCTTTTGCAAGCTATAGGTTTATTCAGCGTCTGTTTATTTTATGCAAGCTATAGGTTTATACAGCGTCCATTTATTTTTTCAGTATTGGCCAGCCTGCTTGAATTCCTTTGCCTGTCTGCGGTGTCGAGTTACTCTCTGCATTTCTGAGTAAAGATTGCGTCATTTAAACTGACAAAAATAATTCTATTTTATTAACGCTATGTAATAAATACTTTTACTTTCGTTTCTGTATGTGTATGAATTTTATTTAAAAGGCTTTCAGATTTAAAATACTATATGCATAAAAACATCATAAAACTCGAAATATTATTTGATTTGTATGCAATTTTCTATAAAGGGGTTTTTCAGGTCGCTGATTTCAAATTCGTTGTCAACGTTTGCAAATTTTAAAGGACGGATGAAATATGGCGGCGATAATAATTAAAATTTGATTTATTTGCATAAAACTTAACATCTGGGAGTAATTCGAAATAGCGTATATGATATAGCTCTCTGCGTTTTCAAAATACTATGTGTGTTTCTCAGTAAGGATTGCGTCATTTAAAGTGACAAAAATAATTATGTTTTATTAAAGCTACTTAATAAATCTTTTACTTCCATTCATTTGTGTCTGAATTTTATTTAATTCAGTTGAATTTAGTTGATTTTAATATGTATTTTCTATATGAAAACTATTTAAATTGTGTAGGTTAATTTATTATTATAGGTTAAATGCATATCCCTATTTAAATGTTAAATATTAAAAACGGTATATCAACAAACATTAATAAAACGGGTTTTACCCATTTTTGTTATTATTTTGTTTATTAAACAAAGTCGAGCCGATATACATATGTAATAAAATAATGATGTAGACGTAACCAAACCAAACACTTGCAAATTCTATTTTTTGTTAAAGTTGTTTAATCTCTTTTTAAAGAACGTAATTATCATAAAAAATTGTGATGATACTTATTGCTACTAATACCAACCTACTAATACCTAGTTCTATATTTTAAAGAGCCGAGCGATTTAATGTGTTAATTAGAGCTAGTAACGTACGTATAATCACACTATAGATAAGATCATGTTTCATGAGAATTGTTTAGGAATGTGAACACACGATATCAAATTATATTTGTCTTAGAAGTCTATGTTATCTCTATGAGAAACTTCTTTAGCATTTATTCTCTCATGACCATGAAAACTGTGTAGGCAGATAAGGTATAAATACCTCTGTTTTAATATTAAGTCTTTAGTCTTTATAAATCTTCATCCAACTCACAAGTCATTATTAAATATTCAACAAGTGTTTATCCTGTGTGAGTATAAAACTAGGTGTGGATTCTAAAATTGTCCTGCTAGTAAAACATAAAGGCTCATTCGAGTTTTAATTAATTATTTTGCTTAATGTCATTTAAATGTGAATTTTAAAATTGTTCTGTTAAGTGTGTTAATTCAAATTTAATTATTTAAGCTCGTCTTAAACTTCGTTAAATAATTAATTAATTACAGACAAAGTAATATTAATACATTTGTATCATTAATGTTAACAAGAGAGTTTTCTACTAATTAAAATTAATAAAATATATTCTACGACTGCAAACGAAATATATAAATGTGTTTTATTATATTCAATAAATAAAGTTTTAAAAAAAAGCTTCGGCCATAGAATATAATCAAAACTAGCTTCCCGATTTGTGGTTTAAATCGTTATATCTCCAAACATATTTGAGCTAGAAACTTGATTCTTTTTTAAAATTAAACCTTAAAAATGAGCGCATGCAACAATATTATCAAATATTGCCTAAAGACAAATTTGACAAAAAGAGTTTGGGTAGTCATAGGTATTTAAAGTGACAAAAATAATTACACGGAATTCAAAGCTTTAATCATTCAGTATATTTAATCAATTACTGATGCTGATTTAGGCAAAGCTTACATTAAGTACCTATTTATGTAAATGGTTTTTATAAATTTAAACCATTATTAGTTTCAGAAAAAAACAGCTGTGCATTCATAATACGTAGTATTAAGATCATGCTAATATAACAGGGGATTCACCTATTTTTGGTATTAAACACGTTTCTTGTAACCTTGTTATATTTAATTGTTTATTTCGGATCATTTTCATTTGTGTTTGGAATAATATTTTGAGAAAGAAATTTGTAAATTTTAGTTTCATAAGCAACCTTTATTTATTTTATTTACCTTTTAAATATAAATTCTGGTATTAAGTTATCGATGTTCCTCTGTGAAATTTACAAAACATGTACGAGCCCTAACAACTAAATATGTATTCGGACAGTTTCATGAATTCTATGTTTATTTTTCCTACTAGTGTTCCAAATTACACCATTTTCAAACAATAACCATTAACTTCTGTAAAAAAAGATCTGCAGAAAACAATTTTCAAAAATTCAACAAAACTCGCTGACAACTAAATATTCAGATAGCAGTTTATAAATACAATTCAATAAGATTTAACATCTCGCTTTGCTTTATGCGCCTGTTAAATTTTGGCTGACATACTTCTAACTTGGGGATTACAATTATCTAAATTGGATAATGCCCCACTTGCTGATAATTTCAAATTCAATAACACTAAAGATCCGAACTGCTTGAGGATCATTCAACAACTATGAAATTATGATTTTCAAACCATTTTTTGGTCGTTTTTGATGTGTGGTAAGAAGCACCATCTTGTTGAAAGATTAAATCGCGGTTAAGATCGATTTTTAACGATTGGTAACAAGTTAGCGTTAAGAATTTGCTGATACTTTTCAACATTAACTGTGCCGTCTATGGACTGAAATCATTCTAACCCTCCAGCTGACATAGAGCTCTAAACTATTGCACCTTGAGGAAACCTAACCGTACGTTTTAAGCAGTACTTATGGAATGCTTCATGTTTAGCTCCGATCACTCTTTTGCGAGAGTAACCAACGGAAACACCAGACTTTGACTAGTCGCTGAATATGACCTTATACCAGTCATTCTCTGGAACATTGTCTAGGACAACTACATATTTAGTCCATGTCACTCGTCGTTGTTCTTGTTTCTCGGTTAGAAGTTTTACTTTGACTAAATACAAAAACCGTTTACGTTACAAAGATAGTTAAGGAATACTCAATGCATCAAAGTTTAAAGATAACTAACTACCTTATTAAAGAATGGAGAGTCTATCTGAAAACAAATAAACTGTTTGGATTCTTGGCAATTGTTGCGACAGAAAGGTAAAGACAGGATTAAGTGTGCCCAAATAGCTGCAGGACATGATCTGGACTAGCAGAAATACATAGAACAAAATTAAATAGCTTATCGGCATCTCCAACGTAAATGACTGCTTCTTCACGGCTTGCTCCAAAATGATAAGTCTGATAAAACTAACACCAACACCTTTTCATTTTTATTCAATGCTAAAGACAAAACACAAGATATCATGAAATCCGGCATTTACCGTTTGAATTGTTCTTTTTGTAACTCGGTTCATATTGGACAAACACTTAGAAATTTCGACATAAGATACAAAGAACACGTACGCTCTCATAGACTTAAACATCCAGAAAAATCGAATTATGCCAAACACATTTTGGAACAGAACCATCCAATGACACCTCAAAACAACATTCAATTCTTACATTTTTGCAACAACAAACACAAATTAGACATTTTAGAAGCTTTTGAAATATACAGACATAAACGCACAGTACCTTTAATGAATGAACAAACTGAGCTTAGTAATTCTCCTTTATTACAAGTGTTAGAGATTTAGTTTTTGTATGTATTGTATTTAGTTACCTATTTTCTGTATGTATTTATCCTTAGCAACGTGTTTGTTTATCAATCTTATCTACCTTTGATAATGACATAAAGTGTCGAAACAATATTGTCAGGTTAAGATATTAATAAAACTTGTGAAACTTTAACTAATCTTTGTATTTATATTATATTTCATGATTATGGAATTCCACAAAGTAAGGCTGGAGACAGTAAACGCTACTAAATCATTGTTCAGTTGAATTATTTTATTTAAATCCGATAAAAAAAATTTACAATCATGCTCTACTGTAAAACCGCACTTTCCGGACTGTAGCAGCCAATACAATATAGTATGAAATAATAGCTGTTTACGTGCCAGGCTTTGTAAATTAATCTTTACGGGAGAGCGACGAAGGAGCGAGCCTCTATAATCCAGTGAACCCAGTAAAGATTAATTACAAAGCGTGTCGCGTACAAAGTTTTATCCCCCACCTTCATCAGCGTTGTTTTAGTTAATTTATTACAATTTTTTATAAAAATTAGGTTTTGTAATCAAAGGCGGTAGGATAATTTCTAGTTAGACGTTGTGATGGTGTTGTGTTTAAGCAACAAAATAGTTTAGATTGGCTTTTTGTTGATGAGCGTTGTAGTGTTTTAGTCTAGTCTCTTTAGGAGTCTCTTTTAGGAGCCCGTGAAGTGTTGAGGGTTGTAATTGCAATTACTCATATACACTACTCATACTATTACTCATTCATGTACATAGAAAGTGGAAATAATAGCGTTTTATTTTTACGCACATAAGCTTTTCAGTTTTTACTTCACACGCTGTTTTGCGTAAACCCAATAAAACTATAGTAACTATACCTATTTAGCGGCATGCACACTGCGTTAACACTTTGTTTGCTACAAAATAATTTAAATTTCAAAATTTAATTTTTTTAAAGCAATTACGAAAATATATTGTTTATATTTTGTGCGTAAACATGTTTTTAGTGCATTCAAAGACTTTTATGGCCTCGACCTGCGATCTCGGCCTAAAAGACCTTTTCATACACTAAAAAAACACTTACGCTCGTTCCAGTGTCAACTAGACATTTTACTCCAACTCCTTGGACCATAAACTCAGTACAAAAGTCATGTGTCAACATTTACAAATAGAACATTAATATTTGATGTTGAAGGTTGGTCGGGTTTTCTACGGAAATAGTTATCAACCCTATGACCTAATTTTTTGTAATAAGTACGTGCAAACTAGGCCAGCTGTGCGACAGTCCAATTTCAAATTTGTGTGAAAACTTTGTACATCCATTTGATTACGATAGCGTAACTTCGTAATGGTGGTAGTGTACGTGATTCGACTGGTTACAATTAAAACATAATGAAGAGGAATTATTATGTTCAAACGGTTATTTCATATAACCAAGTAGTATCCAATGAAATCACTATAGACTTTTAATAATGGCTTAATAAAGTTATTAGTTGCACTTACAGACCAGTTTTTATATGAACATCAGCAATATCACCAGAAGCAAATTCAAGCAATTGATTATCTGATAAATTAAAAATTCTGTAATAAGTGGCATGTTATTTCTAACGTACTTGCAGTACTTCATTACTCGTGGATAATGCCTTCCTAAGTTTATTTCGGTGGGTACAGGCTCTAAATTTCTGCTTTAAAAATCTCCCACGTTTTTTTGTGTAGGTATCCAAATTAAAAACTATTCGTGAGCTTTTTCAGTAATGCACAGGCAAAGCTGGCATCAACCGCTCGTAGTCAGATCAGTTAAATATTTTACCCAAGCCTTCTAGATTTTACTGCTCCAATATCATCCAGTTTGCGCATTAAATGTTGGATCGTTGATTGTAGACAGTCCTTAAGTTCTTTTAATGTATATTATTGTTATACTACTTGTAGTGGTAATATTCTAGTTCTGATGTAAGAATTTATCGGGGTAAATTAAAGAAATTCCCTTCTAATAATAAAAAAAGGCAACACCGTTACCGAAATACATTTTGGTCTTGGTCAAATACAATGTGTGGTTGGGAGACACCGTTTAACATATAGTGTAAATCTGTAAATTTCCTTCTACAAACAACACAAATTTATCAACAGCTTTTATACCAGAATGAATAGTCAGGAGACTCTTTCTTAACAATTAACAATCTCCTAAATCTTACATTATAATCAACACAAACTAAAACTAATTCCTAATATAAACTGGGTAGTATACTGACCCCTAATGTCAGTAGTCAATGACGTCGCTCATATGCACGTAAAGTTTCTTCCCTAGACATTGATTACTGCATCGAAGGAACGACCATACAACGTGCTACTCAGATAAACTATTTAGTTGTATGGTTTGATACGAGATTTTTATTTCAAAAGCAGATTGCCAAAGCTTGTTCTTGCGAAACGTTAAATGCTTAGAGATTCAGTTGTACTTGAACCATTTTCTTCTCTTTTGTAAGAAACACACTAGAATCTACCGCAATTATTTGGTATTCATCTCATGTATCTGAAGAACTTTGCATCGAAAGAATACAACGGAAACTTTTAAAATATTTATCATTTAAGAAGACTGTCACTTTCTTTGCACGCATCACTGACTATGATTTATTAAGTGAACATAATATTGATTCCCTTCGGACTAGATGTAAGAGTTAAGGAAATACAGGATTGATTTAAGATTTAATTAAAAAGACTATTAGCACTGAACAAATAAAGTCCGGATATGCACAACGCGAGCACTACATTTTTCTGTCGCTAAATCGGCAAATATAAAAATCTTAGAGCGACTGCAAACAAACTATTATCGATCTCGGCTCTTTTTATTCTGAAAGCTGTATTGCTGTATTAAAAGCGTTATTGCAATTATTAAGAACTATAGACGCAAAGATCGTGGAGCAAAGAAATTTGAGATACTGAATGCGGTTAATGATAATGAGTAAGTATTTTAATATTAAAGTAAGAATATGTAGCAACTGTTCTGGTTTTTCAAAATATTCACCTTTACATTTTTATGAACTTATTCATTCTACCAAATCATTTTTCAAATGTCCGAGCCCATTGTATTATTAAATGCATCTGCAGCTTCTTCAGGAGTGTCAAACTGTACTGTAGCAACCTGTTCTTTAAAAACGTTTGAGAAACAGTGTGGAATGATGCACCTAATGGTGCATGATTAACTAGTTCACACGTCTTGTTTTTTCTTTGAGATTCATCTAAAGTTTTTGTTAGGTTTTTTTACGCTCAGTGTAATTTGTATTAAAATTGACCATCAGTAAATACCACCTTGTCCTTTTCTTTTGTTTTTACTTTTATTGGAAAGTGTAAGTGCATATAAAATATACGATCGTAAAAGAATTAATTTATTGCCACCTTGATAAACTTTTGCTAAGGAAGTTATTGTTATGTCTTAACAGCAGGGACTGGAATCCTTTACAAATATAGGTTCCGGTTCTTGGAAATTCAAAATAAGGGTTTCGGTTCCAGTTCCAGTTTTAATTTTCTAAACATTAAGGTACCGGTTCCGGTTCCAGGATCTTTTTTCGGTTCCATAAGGGTTCCGGAAGCAAAAGTAATGACGTCACATTTTATGTTGGTATATAGCTCCAAATATTTCCAAACAAATATGACATTGATAACTGGCAGTGGATGTATGTTAGGTTAAAGTATTGTTTATAACATGGGTGATAAATATATTTGCTCTTCGGTCTTTCAACTCTTTACTCTGAAAGCTCGATTGCTATAGTTACAATTATTTACAACAATGGATACCATAGAAATGGAGCTCTTGGAGTAAACAGATGTGAAATACCGAACGCGGCTAATATTGTAGATTTTTTCAAAAAGAAATTTGTTTGGAAATATTCAGGGCTACCAACATAAAATGTGACGTAACACTTTTCTAGTCAATTCACTATTTATTGGTCAATTAGTAGTGGAAGTGGACCTAGTATCATCAACTCAGTAAGAAATGATTATTGGTCTGGAGAATGTTGAACTATTTTTTTTATTTACCAGTAGAACCGAAATGTGGAACCGAAAAATACCGGTTCCTTCGAAAATTTATTACGGTTCGGATTCTCATCTTAACATTAACACGGATTTTACTAAGGGTTCCGATACCGGTTTCGGTTCCATAAAAGTAATCGGTTCCGGTTCCGATTCTTTTAGCTTCCTGTTCCAGTCTCTGCTTAACAGTGATCAAGGTTAAAAGTGTTTGAGAAATTGCAAACTAGTGTTTTGCCACTTGCTAACAAACATCCAAATCGTAGCAACCGCCGGTGATATAGCTGCAATACCTCTTGACATGGTATTAATAACATTTTCGCAATATCCATGAGTGAAACATGTGTAAGTTGCTCTTAATTGGGAATTAAGCTCGTTAATTAATTAAAATCTGCCCTAAGATTTAATCGAATTGGGAATTCGATAAAATCAACTGTCAATGCAGTAGATGTACTTTTTTGGCAGAGCTCGTAATTTACATAAGAAAAAAAAATACATATGGGTCATTCCTTCTGAACTCAACCACCGGCTAGGTCCAGAAATTAGCGCAACTTAGAAAGGCCAGCGGGGGCTCATTTTAAAGCTTGAAACCTCTACTTTCGAATGTCACACGTTTCCTATATGAAAAAATTTATATTGGACCCCTAAAACAAGGTAAACACGTATCCAGTTCCAAAAAAGATTTAAAAGTTGAAAGAATTAGAAAAATAAATATCTTTTTAAATTTTTTTTAATACTTTTTTTTATATCTAAATTGACAAATTGTTGTTCTCAATTTTGCTCGAAATAGAAGCACTCTAGAAAAAACTTCAGTGGACAAAATTTATATACTCTTTGACGAAGAATGCGATGCCGTTAACCAACTTACAAGTAAATTTGTTTTATTTAAATAATTATTTAAGATACACTGGGTTAAGTGTAAATGTGGAGTAAGTGTAACCCATACAAATCTGCACGTTTAAATATTGTGCTACTATCACCACCACATATGGCCCATCTGGTCTATTATAATGTTAGCTAAACACTACGCTAATTCAACCTCACATTTGAGCAAAATGTGTACTAAATTTATTTTTTCTAATAAAAAACATACACCCCCACCGTAGAAATTTTTATCATGTCAAACATCCCATTGACACGGGACCTACACTTTTACTTCCTGTCCGAAAAGAAGACATGTTTTTAATTTTTCCCCGCTATGAAGAAGTACCAACTCAGCCGGGGAGCGAACCTGCGACCCTTGGATTATAATGCAAACCACTAATCCACCAAGGCTGGCTACTTATTATTTATTAATATAATTATTTATTATTTAAATAACAACTCTCCTGAGCTACGAACATGCATTGAAGTGCAATTGGTTTTAAGAGTTAGAGCGACCGCGTTGTCTAGCGTCTAACATGAAACTGTCATGTTGACCATCTCTTGCAGTGACTGCTTTAAATTGCTGTTCTATGGACACTATTTATTGTTTGAGTAAATAAAGAAACTCAGTATTTTGTATTTCTTATTTAAATAATTTGATTGTACATTTAAAACAACTCAAAATATTAATGAATAGTTTTACGGTTGCCACCTTTTAAAAATCAAAATGTAGAATAAAATACAATTAAAGGAATGAAAAGTTTATTACACTTATTAAACATCCATATATAATATAACAAGCTTGTTCAGGGTTTGTATGCTACAGAGTGATCCTGATAGCTAGCGCCACTATGCGGTGCATATTGTTAGTTGAAGCGAAGAAAAAACCTGGCATAAAAGCAGCTCTCTTTTGCTATGAAAACTATTTTAAGGTTTGTACCCATGTTATTATTATATTAATTAAGTGAATTACATTTTTAAAGGTTAGAAGAACCGGTGGTGTTTGCTAATATATATTATAATAAGCAAAATAATTTATTATTTACAATTGCCAGACTGAGCAAATGTAAAATTGTTTTGAATCTACCATTTTTTGATTTGAAGAACACCAATAATTCTCCATCATCTGATCAGAAACACCAAACCTTCCAATTTTCTTATTTCGTCCAATAAACTTATTTCTTACAAACTGCCTCACAGGAAACAGACCTAAAAATTGTACCATTTGCTCATTGATCAACTATGACACTTAGGTTTTCTAGGAATTGATCAATATCATCAGTTGAATGACAAATTGTTCAAATGAAGGGCTGTCTTACCAAATGTAGATGCGTGGAAACCCTAAATATGTTCTTGGTAGGTTACACATACTTGTGTCTATTTTTATTACTTGCTCAACATGCAATTTAAATTTCTTCATGTATATTACTGTAACGAAGTTACTTATTACGGGGTATAATTATTTATTTGTATATGTATTTACTGTTCAAATAACTGCCATGTAAGTTTTGCCGCGTGACCTCGCTCTTCTGTGAGAAGAGCAAGTCTCGCGTCCCCATCCGTCCTTTCCCTCTTAGCCGTTGGCACTCGCTAGCGCAACGCGTAACCCAACCTATACTAGTGGGTATATAAGCTGGCTCGCGTTTCCAACCTTTTCCTGCAATCCATATCAGTGCTTAAGGTGTTAGTTTGGCTTGGCATAATAGTTTGGCTTGGCATAATAGTTTAGCTTGGCATGCTATTTATATGTAGCACAATATATCGTGAATAATAAACTAAAGGTTTGCTGAAGTGGTGTTTTATTGAATAGTAGTCTTAATAACCCGTAAGTGTGAGCCGTTTAAACCTGGACGAAGAGCCCTGGACACCGAGTCTTCACTGAAGCTGCCCTGGGTCCCACCGCTGACGAGTGTACTCTCGGTAAAAAGTACTGGCGCTCGAGACCGGACCGCATCAACGATACTTTCGCCGACCGAAGGGCGTCGCAATTTTGGCGCCCGAGCAGGGACCTAAAAATCGGCCGAATCAAAAACACAAACCGATACCGGGGTCGAAACAACCAGTTAAACCAAGCAGTCAAACCATTTCAATATGACAGAATCGGAGCTGGAATTTTCCGAAGGAGAACCCGAGGGACAAGAAGAGGCAACTGGGACCGAAACCATCGAATTCGGACTAGTTGGATTTACCGACTTAAGAAACCCAACTTGATCAAAGAAGCCGCTAAATTTGGATTATCAACAGAGGGTTCCGTTGACGATCTAAGAAAACGATTAAGTAGTTACTTTAAAGAAGGGCATAAAAACCCACAAGATAACGACTACCAGCTACCTTGGGAACCCGAAATTACCGCCAGCATCCATAATATACCTTTTACCCGGACATCAACCGTAACCGATCCGTATACCGAAATTTTGGCGCTTCCAACAGTGAGGCAATTAGAATCCAAGACGTTGCCAGGCTTGTCTACAGCTACCAATTACACCTCAGCTTTAATATATACTGTAGCCAGTACAAGTGCATATACCACTGTTACCAACAGTTTTCCGAGACATTTAACGTCAACCAGTTTAACTCAAGGGCCTTGGTACAATACCAAATTTCGTCCGGTATCTTCCAATTTTGCGGGAACTTTGTCTGGTCCATCCGTTATACCGACTGTGAGCCACCCTTCTTCGTTACCGATAACCGCTCCGCCAGTTCCAGCTGTAACACCGCTACAATATCCGATCAATTTTCGTGCGGCAGAATGGAATCTTTGTTTTAACGGTAAATCCGATCCGATTGCTTTCTTGGAGAGACTGGAAGAAATAAGATTACGGTACAATATTACCGAGGACCAACTCTTGCTAGTTTTGCCAGAGCTATTAACCGACATAGTATTATACTGGTACAGAAACAACCGACAACATTGGAGCGAATGGACAGAATTTTTAAGGGATTTTCAAGACTTCTTCCTACCCGCCGATTATCGAATAAATCTAGAAGCCGAAATTAACCGAAGGGTACAACATGAAAACGAATCCGCTATGAACTACATTACAGCATTACAAACCCTTATACGTCGACACGGAAACATTACAGCAGCGCAGGAATTATATTGGTTGTATCACAATCTCCGACCGGAATACCGACTGTACCTAAGACGATCAGATTTTAATTTTATTTCTGAATTAATAAGAGCCGTCAAGGAGTATGAGAGTATAGATTAGGAAATGCGACCCAGAAATTATCTAAATATTGATAATAGCAATATAGCCTTTAAGAATAGAGATGGAGGATGGCAAGTACCCCATCAAATGGCTAATACAAGGCCTCGAACAACCCCGGCAACAGCCGACCTCCCTAGAACAACTACGAACGCAACAAGAGCAACGAAGGAGAACATTCAAGGACCGCAGTGTTGGCGATGTGGTCAAACCGGACATTTTCGCACAGAATGCAGGAATAAGCCGGTAATTTTCTGCTCCCGGTGCGGAAAGAAAGGAATAATGTCTAGGGAATGTACCTGTAACCGATCGGAAAACTACAGAAGAGCGGCCCAGTCCGGAGGCCCGAGACGCTCTTAAATACGACTGCCTCCGAAATTACCGAAAATAGACCGTTCGTTCCAGTGAGTATCGAGGGACATATTTACAATGCCCTTATTGATACCGGTTCAGCTATTTCATTCATAGGATCGGCAGTAATAGGCCAGTTGAATGATCCCGTCCAAATTTCTACGTGCCGTACCGCTATGGTGATTGATGGTTCGTCCGTCCGCATTTCTAGGGCTTATACCGTGCCTATAATGATAAACATGGAAAAGAGAACGCATAGCTTTAATTATATTCCGTCAATAAGGTACGATGTGCTGCTAGGAATGGATTTTCTCAGTAATATAGATATGCATATAAATCTGAAAACCAGAAACGTATTTTTGGGAAATTATTTACTAAACCCAAAACGGCGTGTAAGAGCTAATATGGTGACCAACGATTGTGCCGCAATCGCGGTTATCTCGCCCGATCAGGAAAAGAAACTCGAATTTTTTTAGCTACAGAGTTGTTTGCTTTTGAAGGAATTACCGGCGCCACCCAAGAAATTAGCCATGAGATTCGACTGGCTAACACTCGCCCAATTAAACAGCGCTACCGACCTTTGAATCCTAGAATGCAATCGATAGTCAATGAGGAAGTCAATAAAATGCTGGCGGAAGGTATTATAGAACCATCAACCAGTGCGTGGAGCTCACCGATAGTGATAGCTTTGAAGAAAGACGGGAAACCACGATTTTGTATATTTTTTGTATAGATTTTAGAAAAGTTAATGAAGTTAGTCTAAAAGATGCTTATCCGCTTCCGTATGTAAATGGCATTTTGGATAAACTACGGACAGCTAAGTACATTTCGAGCATTGATTTAAAGCAGGGCTATTGGCAGATACCACTTACGAAAGAAAGCAAGCCTATTACTGCTTTTACGGTTACCGGACGCGGTTTGTTCCAGTTTCGAGTGATGCCGTTTGGGTTACACTCTGCTCCGGCCACTTTTCAACGTCTCCTAGACCGGATTATTGGGCCAGACATGGAGCCGAAAGCTTTCGCTTATTTAGACGATATTATCGTCTTGGGAGAGACGTTCGAAGAACACTTGGGAAATTTGCGGGAAGTGTTTTGTCGATTAAGAGCCGCCAATCTCCGACCAAAACCCGAAAAATGTCAATTTGGCAAAACTTCATTGACATATCTGGGCCACGTAATTAGTAATGGAGGAATTCAAACGGATCCGGCTAAAGTAGAGGCCATCCGTAGCCTTCCGGAACCCCGAAATATCCGTAGTCTCCGACGGTTCTTGGGAATTTTCTCGTGGTATCGACGGTTTGTACCGAACTTCTCGGACCTAGTCGGCCCGTTAACCAAGCTCCTACGTAAGAATCAGAAATGGGTATGGGCCGTTGAACAAACAGACGCGTTTAATAAACTTAAGACGCGTTTGACTGAAGCTCCTGTACTTGCATGCCCGAATTTTGACAAACAATTTGTTTTGCAAACCGATGCATCCAATTATGGCTTAGGGATTGCATTAACCCAGAACATTGACAATGAAGACCGGGTTATAGCTTATGCAAGTCGAACTCTACTCCCCGCAGAAAGAAATTATTCCGTTACCGAGAAGGAGTGCCTAGCTATTGTTTGGGGTATAGAGAAAATGAGATCCTACTTGGAAGGATATCATTTCTTAGTTGTCACCGATCACCAATCGTTAAAATGGCTACACTCTATAAAGAACCCGTCAGGGAGAATAGCTCGTTGGAGTATCTTCTTGCAACAATACAATTTTGCAATAAAATACCGCAAAGGGACGCTCAATAAGATTGCCGATACTCTTTCGCGGGAACCGCTACCCCACGACCTGCAAGGCTTGCAGGTATGTGCCGCCGCCGATACCGAATGTTCATGGTATAGCCGTAAGAAGATGGAGGTAGAAAATAATCCGAACAATTTCCCTGACTACTGTATCCGAGAAGGTAGTCTATTCCGGCATTTCTTCGATAATAGCCTAAAAGATGATGATCTGTCCGAACCGTGGAAGTTGTGTGTACCCACACCTCTTCGTGGGAGAGTATTAGAAGAAAGTCACAACTTACCTACCGCTGGGCATCTAGGAATATCGAAAACTATATCACGTATTGCCAGTAGATATTATTGGCCCGGGATGTTCCGTGATGTCACAAAATATGTAAGGGGTTGTATATCATGTCAGAAGTTTAAAACCCTACAACAACACACTTCGGGGAAAATGCAGCTGACTAGAAATCGCCAACCTTGGGCCGTTGTGAGTACGGATCTCGTGGGACCGTTGCCGCGATCCCGAAAGGGGAACTGCTATATGGTAGTATTCCAAGACAGGTTTACGAAGTGGGTTCAATGTCGCGCCATACGAAAGGCTACGGCACATAATGTAACACGGGCCTTATACGAGGAAGTGATAACTCGTTTTGGAACTCCATTAACCGTTATCACAGATAATGGCACACAGTACGATAGCAAGATTTTTGGAACATTACTACGTGACTTCGGCATAAGTCACCGATTTATTCCTCCGTATACCCCGCAAGCCAATCCTGTGGAGAGAGCTAATCGAACTCTCAAAACAATGATAGCACAATTTTGCGAGACCGATCACCGAAAATGGGATCATTTCCTTCCTGACCTGATGTTAGCTATAAATTCAGCACAGCAAGAAAGTACCGGTTTCACTCCAGCATTTTTAAATTTTGGACGTGAATTAATATTGCCAAATTCTCTCTTCCATGAGACCGTGGCACTTCCGGAAGGGCACTTGGAACCGTCCTCGAAGAACATACAAGACCAACAGTCTAGATTGCGGCGATTAAGGGAACTGTTGTCAGTTGTCCGTTTAAAACTGTCACACTCTTTTGCCAAGCAAAGCCATCATTATAATCTCCGTCGAAGAGACTGGAAACCGAGGTTAGGTGACAAAGTCATGAAACGAAATCACCATCTGTCCTGTGCCGCCGAAGGATTTGCCGCCAAACTAGCACCCAAGTATTCGGGTCCTTTCAAAGTCACTAAAGTCGTGTCTCCTGTTGTATACAACCTCACCAATGAAACGGGAAAACACAGAACATACACGTTAAAGACTTAAAACCATATCATGTCTTTCCGTAAAACAGATATGAAGCGAATCCAGCATCCGCCATCACAGTTGGTCACCCCAGAAAAGGCGAAAGCCCGAGCGGAGTTAATGGAGAGGGCTAAACAGGCAGCCCGAGATTTAGCCAAAAGGAGGCCGTCGGCCCAGTCAGGTGGCAAAGATATAGAATCGGCCATCCGTCGAAAGAGGACACAACCCAAGCCTCTTGGGGAGGTCCGTAAGGAACCGGTTCACCACGGAATCCTAACCGAGGGAAGTACCGTTCCGTCCTCGAGAAGGTCCAACGCGCTTAAGCGCTCGTCAGCCGCTGTTGTAGTGAATGAACCCGGCAACAAAAGACCGCGCTGTTCTTGTAGGGCCAGCACAAGCCTTACACTGTCCGCAACCGCCACCGAAACATCCACAATGAATGTTCAAAGCCGTAACATGGATACCGTTTTGGATCTAGATACTTTCGAGCTCTTAGAAAACCTTGAGGGTGCAATACAAGAAGCCTCCACCACAAACCCCAATCCTCGGGGCCTAACCAGGACTGTGGGGACAACGACCGAGGGCATTTATTGGAGCCCACAACGCCCAACCCGGACGGTAGGAACGTCGACGGAGGATTTATTTACGACTCCAGAATACCCGACCAGGACGGTGGGAACTTCCACAGAAGTGGAAAATGATAGCCCGAGAAAATCCGTGGTAACAGCTATGGAGAAAAACATCAACTCGAGCGAGAAAATGAAACATCTAGTTTTATCTTAGTTATATTTAATGATACATGAGATACTTAAGTTTATTTGTAATACCATTGTTGTTTATTTATGCCGAAAAAACTACGTTCTTGATGAAACCATATGAAATTTTGCAGTTCAAAAGAAAATTTTCACAGAAAATTGACTATAAAATGAAGCAGGTAAAATAAAACATGAATTTGTTTTAATTTTCTGGGGTCTTACAACAAGCAAAACTTTTTATCAAGAATGACATTTTTCGATAAAACTAAAAATAAAAATTTTTCCCCTCTTGTGTACTCAATCCGTGGACACACTGTATAATATCCGGACTTATAAAGGGCCCCATATCTCAAATAGCTTAGAACCTTATCAAGTCTAAATTCGGCCCTGGTTTTAATTAATTTTTCTTAAATGTAATAACAGCTGGAAATAAAAAAAGATGCGCGATCCATAGTTTGTCGCCAAGATTTTGGACGAAGGATAATAATGAAAGATTTAAAACATTAAATTTGATGAATAAATATTCTGGATGAAGGAATATCACCATCATCCTCTTATGCTGTCCCATTACAAGACATCAAAAGTTGAGTTTAGTTGAGACTCATAGTTAAAATAAATCAAAACATATTATTTACTGTTTTATTATTCTCGTAGGAAATTGTATTCATTATAATCATTGATAAACTAAAATAATTTAATAAACAGTTTTATATATAATGCAATAACAGCTGAAAATAAAATCACGGCCTACTAGATTATGAATATGAATGTTATGCTGCGTATACTGTATTCGAGGAAGGAGCGGAGTGACCACATGCAAACTGCCTGATAGGGGTGGAGTTAACACAAGCCCTTATCAAGCTGCACAAAACTTGTACTATTCCGGCCGGAACATTTCGCACGATTTTATCAATAGGCTGATTTTTCTCAAATTTTATGTGAATAACAAAGACTTTTCATGACTTGACACAATCTCATAGGCGCGTCCAAAATAACCTTTGCAATGAAGATAATAGAGTATTAGTTGTTTTTATTATCAATATAAAAAAAGGTTTATTTTGAAAAAAGAATTTATATCAAGATACTTAATTTTGATTTAAAAATTACGTATTTTATGACGTACATATGTGATTTAAAAAAAATAATACAACATGCCACTGGATGTGACAGCGCTTACAAAGGGAAAAAGATTTTACTGCCGGAATAGTACATCTGTCGTACGCTGTTTGCTGTCCATGCAAATCTTTGAATTCCCATTTGGGTCATTCCATCTCAAGCCATCTTTTTGGGTAACCCTTGACAATGTTAATAATTTCCGAGTTCACTGTCTCCAGCCTTACTTTGTGAAACACCATAATCATGAAATATAATATAAATACAAAGATTAAATTAAACTCGTGTGTATCATAAAACCAGAATATTATATCTAGCTAATAACAACTGTCACTGTCAAAGGTCTCAGATTATTTTGTATAATTTGCTGGTGTTATAATACATGAGTTAAAAATTCCAAAGGCACCTTTGATGGAGTTACGTTTTGCTCGTACTATATTATCTGATTCTTTGAATTACTTAGCAGTTACTAACATTTAAAGTGAAACATGCACCCAGACATCATCAAACTTCGAAGCTCCATTACTAAATAATCAATAAAAGATGCACTCATGTTTTTATGCACTTTAGCAAAAGTTGAAAAAGCAAACACAGAATACATATAATTGATAACTTTATTGAAATTATATTATTTATTAACAATATAACAGCATTAATTGTATTAAATAACTTTTTTTTAATTGAAAAAGTCTCCAGCTTCGATGGATTAGTGGTTTGTATGTTGTGTACCTGTGGTAAGTCTTCGAATAAAAAGCTTGTCTTTTACATTTTATATTTTCATCTGTCCACACTTTAGAAAAGGTATGGCCAACGTTCACCCATGTCTCATCAAGAAAGTATATTGTCCGAACTTTAGTTCTGTACTCTTCAAATGTACGCAAATACTGTCTACGCCAGGTCACAGTATCTTCTTCTCCAATAAAATACTTTTATTTTGCAACGTCATACAAGTGTTGTGCTGTCAACAAGTGTATTAAAGTGCACGTTATATTAAAATGAAATGTCTTACCGAAAATTAAAATTTTTAATTGTATAAAAGAATGAAATAAATAAAGATTAGTAAAAGTTCACAGTTTTATTAAAATACAACCTGATAATATTGTTTCGACAGCTACGCTGTCATTATCTAAGGTAATATAATTATAAACAAACACGTCGCTAAGGTAGATACAAAATAGGTAACTAGATAAAATAATAATAATAATCATAATTAAATATCTAATACTTCCAGTAACGGAGAATTACTGAGCTCAAGTTGTTCATTCATTAAAGGTACCCTGAGTTTGTGTTTGTATATCTCACAGGCTTCTAAAATGTCTAATTTGTGTTTGTTATTACAAAAATGTAGGAATTTAATATTATTTTGAAGAGTCATTGTGTGATTTTGTTCTAAAAGGTGTTTGGCGTAATTAGATTTTTCAGGATGTTTATTTTTGTAATGACGTACGTGTTCTTTATATCTTATGTCAAAATTTCGAAGTGTTTGTCCAATATATACCGAACTACAAAAAGAACAATTTAAACGGTAAATGCCTGATTTCATGGTATCATGTGTTCTGTCTTTAGCATTAAATAAAAATGAAAAAGTGTTAGTGTTGGTTTTAAATGTTATTTTATAATTGTTGGTTTTTCTTAGTATATGTGCAACTTTTTCTGATATTTTGCCAAAATATGGTATAGATATGTAATTTGTGTCTTCTGTTTGATTGTCAATGGGATATATTCTTTTGATAGCTAACCTATAATCTTTTTGTTTAATTAAAGTGTCAATCATGTTCGTATTGTAATGATTTGCATGTGCTAGTTGTTTAATGGTTGATATCTCGTTGCTAAAATCTGATTTTGTTAGTGGAATAGTTAAAGCTCTGTGTACTAATGATCTGTAGGCTGCTATTTTATGTGTATTATGGTGACAAGATTCATTTGGTATTGTTATGTCTGTTTGTGTTGGTTTTCTATATATGGAAAATTCAAATAGATGTTTGCGTTAATCTTGATATTTAAGTCTAGAAAGTTTATAGCCCTGTTTTGTTCTGTTTGTAGTGTAAGTTTTATATTAGGGTGGATACTGTTTATAAGAATTAAAAATTCATTGATAACTTCAAAAGAACTGTCAAAACAAGCTAAAATGTCATCAACATAACGAAACCAGAAGATAATGTGTTTAGAGAGGTTTAATTCAAATATTCGATCTTCAAACTTGTCCATAAATATGTTAGCTAATAGAGGACTTAGATAATTACCCATAGGTAAACCATCCTTTTGTAAATAAATTATGTTATTAAAAGTGAAATAATTTTGACTTATACAAAGGTCAAATAATTGAATTAACTCTAACATTTTAACTAATTCTATATTACTATTGATCAAGAAACTATCTAATATAAATCAAACGTTTACATTAAGGATTGCCAGATTTATTAAAAAGCAATGCACCAAACTGATATAAAAATCGCCAATAAATATAGATGGCGTTACAAAGCAACAAAAATCAAAATCTACTAAGGGTCCATCATTCTATCTCCGTAAACTTTATCTGACACTGACAGTTAATTGTTGAGTAAGTTTCGGAAAGGGAAAATAATGGGCTTTCCAACTGTGAAAAAATATACAAGGTGATCTATTTGAAATCACAAAGCTGCCCTATTCCCGAGAATACGTACGTCATTTCTGGATAAATCGGAAGTGGAAAAGAAAGACGAATACTAAAAAAAAACTAAGAAGAAGACTGGCAAACACCGCATTCTATTATCTCAATTGCTTCAAAAGTTATTTACGATTATAAAGGGTCAAAATATAATGAGACACCCAGTATAATTTCACATGAATAAAAAGAATTACCTGCGTTAATCAAAACAAAAACAAAAAATATATCTAAAAAATGACATTACTGAGGTTGTACGTGTTAAAAATCCATATAGGTATCGAAGTATGAATTTTTCCTGTCTTCTGTGCTCTATAACTCCAAAACTGTTAATTTTAGAGCTTCGTATCCCTGGAGACTTTCGATCAGGATAATGTAAACTACAACATATCACAGTTTCAGCCAATTTGAATGGTATCCAATTTCCGTAAGAAATGTGCGGAGTCCTTTGCACGAGGGCACTCATTAGATTTGGTGGGGCCCTGTACATAATTTCCCGAAATCCCATCTATTCACATTACACTAACATTCATAATGCTAGTTGTCAGATTAATTCTTATGTATTTTTTGTTACATATTTATTAAAAATAATTATTAAGATTGTTTGGCTAAAAAAGTAAAAATTCTAATAAAACGAACAAATAGATAAAAATAATAAAATCTTACTATTATAACAACTTTATTGTATAGTTGTCGTCTCAGTGGCGATCTTTGCATTGGTTATATTTGCCATATTTTTGATTGTTTACGTGGCTATTTATTTGCTTAACCTTAAAGTTTAATAATGTGCATAATACAACATATTGTATTAAACTTTGTACTGCAACCGTTTTTTAATAAAACCAATTGTTAATAAAAGTCTTTTATTTTTTTGTTATAACATTGTATACAATCTAAACATTTATAAATAAACCTTTTTGTAATTTGTCAGTAATTTATCAGATTTCTTTTTATAGGCTCACGTTTAATGTAGTTAAGTATGTACTACTAAACGTGAGCCTATAAAGTTATGTAACAGTTATTCGGATTACAGTCCGCAGGAATATACGGCTCCGGAATTTTAAAATTACTATTATGTACCTCAGGTATATGTGAGTTACGTTCTTTTGAATATCTAGTGAAGTTGAGAGTCCTTTCCTTGTGAAATTCTTCTTCAGTCATCCACTTAAACGGTCTATGTTCACTATTATGCAACCATGATCTATTAAACCAAATGTTGCGTTTATATTATCCATCCACACATCAGAAATTTCGCTATCCCACGTGCGACATACACAATTGAAAAGTACGAACGGACAAGTGTCCCCCAAAAGATATATTTCGTGAATATGTTCTCTACCCGATTTCGTGCATTCTATTCTTTGTGAATTTATTGGATTACCATCTTCATTTAAGTATAAAATTTCTATATATGAACATACAGTGTGACCTATATCTTCTATGCTTCCTAATTCTACAATATTGGGCAGTTTATATAATTCAATTAACAACCCGGTATTGTGAGTTTTAAAACGCCAGTCTTTCGTTCAATCGACCATTGATGTTCCCAACACATTTTATACTAGATAAATAACTAGTGGACACAGATATTGAAGTTATGTAGAGATTGAGGTGCAGTTTGAGGAGCGTGGTTGTAACTGTCTAGAGGTAAGGGGGTGTAGTCTATGAAACAAGTGAGGTAAGTATAGATGGGTGTGGTTATGTAATGGGGCACTTGAGCCAGACAGTTCTAGGGACCCTAGATTTTCTGTCTCTCTCCAATCTAGTGACTTTTTGTCTATCTCTCTAGGCGGTTAAGTATGGAACCTGTATTACCGACATGATTGTCTATGAGACAAGTGGTCTATAAAGGGGTGTAGCTTACCAAGCGGGGGGGTCTTGAAAACAAGTGAGGCAAGTAGAGAGAGGGAAAGCAGAGGAAGGCGTGGCTTATAAATGGGAGGGGCTGGAGAGGGAGGCGTGGCTTATAAAAAGGTTTGGCTTGGAGAGGGGGAAGTGGCTTATCCCCGTCTTGTAAATTTCGAACTTATTGTGAGATATTTTTTTTCAAACCTCTTTTTAAACCTTCATATTTTATATTTAACATTTTTGTTGTTCTATTATGGCGTGCATTAAAAGCTTTGGTAACAGTCTCCCAAGCCTCATCCTTCTTCTTCCACGTAATTGCATCGGTTTGTTTACACTCGATTACATTTGCTTGGTTTAATATTTCTTCCACAAGGGTGACTGTTTCAGTAGAAGAAAAGTTGATGGATCTTTGCCTTCTTTTCTTTTCACCTATAAGCATTGCACAATTATTGCTATAACTTTTTAATAACTATTCTAGGACTTACCATTATCAATTGCTGGAGAGTTCTCCATGTTTATATTATTAAAAATGTACTGAATAAAGTCAAGAAATCACTATTTTACACAAACACACGCAGTAATCATGAAACATTAAAAACTTTACTTAAAAAATAACTGCGAACTAAGAAAAAACACTATATGGAATGCAATAAAGTGTTGGGAGTCCCCTGCTGTTGCCCAGATGATTTGTACTGACACATTGCTTATATTTATGGTTTAGGTATACAAATATAGATAGTCAAAACTAAATGAAACATCTTTTGGAAAAGCCCAGAACATAAATAAATGTTTAACTGAATTTTTAGAAGATATTTCTGAAAAATAACTATTTTTTTAAATTCCGCCAGTTTTTAAAAAGTGGACTAGAGAATGGGTTTGATTTTTCTCTCTTACACATTATTCTGTCAATTACCCATCTCTTTCTTGCATGTACTATCTGTGTGAAAAAGTTGACCTTCCTCATAAACATTCCAGTAACTACTTTCAAGATATAATCCTTTGAATATACCCAAACTGTGTACTTGCTACCTGTTAATTTATTTGACCAGTAACTACTGAGAACTTTACCTGAAGGTGAATAGACCGACCCTTAGTCGAGCAAGTACTTGTTACTGCGGTTTTTAAATAAAAAAAATTAATTAAATTAAAATAGAAAGCCATGGGAGACATCGAGACAGACGATGTAGGAAATTCACTATAGGCGAATATTAAATTATTTCCAAGAAGCAATTTCGAGTTAATATTATGAGCATGTCAAGCTTTAAACTGACAGCAGATTAACGATTTTATCTCGTTACTTTAAATTATAGTATGATGTAGAAATCTACATAAAGAAGGACTTACAATACTAAACCAGTTTAGAATACTTACATATTTTACTAACAAAAAGTGTTGTGTGTAACAAGCAAACATAATAGTTTTTTAAATTACACCTAAATCAAGATTCTTACCTCCATATCCCATTGCACAGGCACAGGCAAAAATCACCCAGGAAACACCCAATGCCCAACCAGGTCGCAATAACGCCAAATAAAAAGCATTTGAAAGTTTGTCGTACTGATAATTAACATCGAATGTATGGTGTCCTGAGAAAACGCACGCTATAAGGATAGCGTGAAGCTGATAAGTGAAATAAGGATAAATCACGATAAATCAAACGTTTACATTAAGGGTTGCCAGATTTATTAAAAAGCAATGCACCAAACTGATATAAAAATCGCCAATAAATATAGATGGCGTTACAAAGCAACAAAAATCAAAATCTACTAAGGGTCCATCTCCGTAAACTTTATCTGACACTGACAGTTAATTGTTGAGTAAGTTTCGGAAAGGGAAAATAATGGGCTTTCCAACTGTGAAAAAATATACAAGGTGATCTATTTGAAATCACAAAGCTGCCCTATTCCCGAGAATACGTACGTCATTTCTGGATAAATCGGAAGTGGAAAAGAAAGACGAATACTAAAAAAAAACTAAGAAGAAGACTGGCAAACACCGCATTCTATTATCTCAATTACTTCAAAAGTTATTTACGATTTTAAAGGGTCAAAATATAATGAGACACCCTGTATAATTTCACATGAATAAAAAGAATTACCTGCGTTAATCAAAACAAAAACAAAAAATATACCTAAAAAATGACATTACCGAGGTTGTACGTGTTAAAAATCCATATAGGTATCGAAGTATGAATTTTTCCTGCCTTCTGTGCTCTGTAACTCCAAAACTGTTAATTTTAGAGCTTCGTATCCCTGGAGACTTTCGATCAGGATAATGTAAACTACAACATATCACAGTTTCAGCCAATTTGAATGGTATCCAATTTCCGTAAGAAATGTGCGGAGTCCTTTGCACGAGGGCACTCATTAGATTTGGTGCGGTCCTGTACATAATTCATAATGCTAGTTGTCAGATTAATTCTTATGTATTTTTTGTTACATATTTATTAAAAATAATTATTAATATTGTTTGGCTAAAAACGTAAAAATTCTAATAAAACGAACAAATAGATAAAAATAATAAAATGTTACTATTATAACAACTTGATTCCTCATCAGAAATTTGAAATCGTGTATTAGGATAGCAGAAAAGGCTGAGGATGGTTTACTCCTGGTAGCTACATTGACATATTGAAGACCCCCCGTATGTAGCCAAGGACGACACCAGTTGCAAAATTATCATTAGTAGTGATACTGGCTATCAGATGGCGTCCAGTTTTACAGATTTTCAAGAATGTTTCAAATTTAACTTTGTTAAAAGTTAAAAACTATTTTGAGTTATTTCATAACAATTTTTAATAAGTATATAACAGAAAATGCGTAAACCATAACGTAACAATTAGCATTAAGAACATTAATAAAAATAATGAAAGCAGGTGTGTCTCCAAGAAATTGTACTTTCTTGGAGACACACCTACTTCTCTTATTTTCTTAATGATAAATAATTGTTACGTTATCGTTTATGGATTTTCCGTTATATACTTATTAAAAATTGTTATAAAATAACTTAAAATAATGTTTAACTATTAACAAACTTGAATTTGAAACATTTTTGGAAATTTGTAACAACTGGACGCCATCTGTTAACCAGTAGCACTATTAATGATGAAATTGCAGATTCTGTCATCAATGTTTACATACGGGTGTAACCAATATGTAAATGTAGCTATCAGGATAGCAGCAAACCACCCTCCGCCTTTTCTGCTATCCTAATACACGATTTTAAATTTCTGATGAGGAATAAAGTTGTTATAATAGTATGAATACCTATAATAAAAAATATAGCTCTATTGATATTCTTTCCAATTCTTTAATTATGTTAAAAAACAATTAAAATTATGCCGAACTTAGTGATATATTGCGTTTTTCTTTCATTACATTACATTGTATTTTTTATTTGTATTATACCATACTCTCATTCTATTGTAATTGTTAAATATAATAAGCATGCTTTTAATTTTTTATATATATTTTTAATTTGCAAATATTGCACATAGTTATTTTAATTACTTGCCACTTTTTTGTACTTTATTTTTCTTATGATAAACATTTCTCATTTAGATTATTAAGTAAAGAGAACACTCATATTTAATTTATGGTATGTTATACTGTGTAGTATTTAAGAAGTATTTGTATTGGGTTTGTCCTGTAAATACTTTTTCTGTTTAAATAAATAAATAAATAAATAAAAAATATTTTTGTTTATTTGTTCGTTTTATTAGAATTTTTACTTTTTTAATCAAACAATCTTAATAATTATTTTTAATAAGCATGTAACAGAAAATGCATAGGAATTAGCCTACCAACTAGCATTAACAATATTAATTAACTGATGCAGATTGCGGGATATTGTGTACAGTGCCGCACCAAGCCTAATGAGTGCCGTTGTGCAAAGAACACCACGCGTTTCTTACGGATATTGGATACCGGTCAAATTAGCTGAAATTGTGATACGTTTTAGTTTACATTATTCTGATCAAAAGTCTCTGAGGCTACAATGCTCTATAATTAACAGTTTTGGAGTTACACAGTACGGAAAGCAGGAAAAATTCATACTTCGGTATATAGATTTTTAACACGTACAGCCTTGGTAACATCATTTTTTGTGTATATTTTTTGTTTTTGTTTTGGTTAACATAAGTAATAATGTTGTGTTGTATTCATGTGGAATTATACCGAGTGTCCCGTTATATTTTGACTCTTTATATACCTATATAGCTTTTGAACTAACTGAGATAATGTAATGCGATGTTCGCCAGTCTGCTTCTTAGTTTTTTAAGTTTTTTCTGAGTAGCCGTTTTTTGCCCACTTCCGGTTTATCCAGAAATGATATAGCGTATTTTCGGAGATTTAAATAACATGCAGTATTCACATTAAGAGCTGATGAAACCATACCCTGTATAATAACCATGATAAGTATGGTCCTTTTGGAAAGGAGAACCAATGGACTTTCAAAGGTGCGTGGTTAACGCTCATTATCTCTTCGAGCTCACCACCTACAGGCGGTGGCTTTTAGGAGGTTATTTAACAGCCCTCAAGGAAGACTTATGTAAAAATCCAATGACTTCAATTGAACTTTCCTAAGCTATTTTTTAATTTGACTGCACTGGGTGTAATATTTTTCAATATTTATGTTACAATTAAAACCAATATTTCTATAATATTTATTGCAATATTAAAAAAATTGTGCAATATTACTGCGATATTACAAAATATCTCATTAACATACCTCAACAATAGGTGTGTAAAAATCTTTTTTTTTCGTTACAGATCTCCTCTTTCACATGCCCTACATGATGGCTGTTAGAGGCCCCCTTAAGTCATTGAGGTGTATTTGGGTTATTTATGTAGTATTTTAGTTTATTTAGCAGGTTATAAATAGTCAAAAATAAAAGAAATTGATTTGTCAAAATGGTCTGTTTAAAATACATATCGTTACAAGAGAAACGCTTGTAAACATGTTGTCCTGTGGGGTGATGACGTAGTTGCTACCAGTCAGGAATGCATTAGACAGAACATCGCCACTCCGACGCCGACGCCCCGGTTGGATTGGTAGAAACGTCGTTATTAAGATTTTTCTAAATGCTCATCTCCCTTATTTTGCATGATAAAAAGTGCGATTTTTAATCCGAAAGTATAGGTGCGTCCCAATTGTTTAGCCCTTAGGTTTAGCCAGTCTCGATAATAGTTTGCATGATTACTCCATAATTCATGGCTCGTAGGTTCATGGTAGTCCTTCATAGCTATGAAAATTGTTTTTTCTCGTCTTTTATATTAATGAACGTTGTCGAAGGGTATCTTATAAGAACATAACAGTAACATCTCAAATGCCAAATTGGCACAAAAGCGTCATTTGACTAGCTCTTTTGCGAAGGATATTGGTCGGTCTCATTTTTTTTGAAGAGGCTATCACTACCAAAAGATACTAGAACACCATTCTGAATTGGTTTATCGATCAAGTCGATGACAAGGAACTGCGATACGGTTATTTTCAGCAGGATAATGCCCGACCCTATGTGGCTCATGGTTAAACACCATTCTTAAAACACCGCAGCATATACTCTAGAAGATTTACAACAAAAGTTGTGAAAGAATGTGATAACGTTACAACTCACCTTTTACAGAAAGTGTTTGATAACATGAACAGACGTGTTGCACTGTGCATTGAAGAAGGCAAACATTTCAACATCTTTTGTAGTTTAAAATAAGATTAGTTAGTAAATAAACGTAATGCTATGTCAGCATGATTTTAAGTGATCGATTTATTTTGATTTTTGTAATAATTGTTAGTTGAGATCGCAAGAGCGCAGATCTGACAGTAAAAAACAGGTTTGCCACTACATAATTATGAAGTTACTCCCCAAAAATTCAAGTTTTATGGCGTTACTGTAAACATAGGACTGCATGCGCAATGCATATATATGTATATATATATAATATATATATATATATATATATATACAGTGAGAATTTTATTTCACTGAACATAGGACTATTGACATTCCCTATGTTCAGTTTTAAAAAAGCCAAGTCAATGCATTGCGAGCAATTAAAACATATCCAAGCAACCTATAAAACAATTGCTATTCGTAGTGTCATTAGAAAGTGTCAAAACTGTGTTTTTTTTCAAAGTTTTTGCCAAGACAGCTGCAGATCCTGACCTGACCTGAAGCTGTCTTTGGCATCAGTGAGGACTTTATGCCTTTATTATGATTAATTAATGAATATTCGTGTCGATAATTATTGTCAAGGATTACAATCATGTCGCAAACATTGTCGCTGGGTAGGCAACCAAACTTGCAGGTCTGCTGGTAGCTGGTGTTTTTTTTATTGTACATTCTTTTGACACAACTGAAATTATTTAGTTTTAGGTTAAGTATAATTACATCCAAATAACAAGTTTAAACAGAAACTTTTATTTAAATTACTTTAACAAATGTTCAAAGTGACCACCCTCCTGTTCCAAACAATATGCTAACCGATTGTAAAATCCTTGTACACTATTTCTAAAAAAATTTGGATTTATTTCGTTGCAGGCGGTAAGTATTCTATTCTTTAGCTCTTCTGTATGCTCTATTACTCTATTATTGTAGACTTTGGATTGGATATAACCCCAGAGAAAGAAATCATTTGGTGATAAATCTGGGGACCGAGGTGGCCAAGCTATGGGGCCAAATCTTCCAATCCAGCGATCCTGGAATGTTTCGGTTAGGAAGCGTGTAATAGGGCCCGTGGAATGTGGTGGAGCGCCGTCCATTTGAAACCATGGGTTTTCAATATTTAAAACTTCTAGTCTAGGGTGCCATCGATAAAAAATGGATCAATAAGGGTACCGTCAACTATTCCAGTCCAAACATTAACACTCCTATTGTATTGAGTGTGTGTTAAATTTTGAACGTGCTTGTTTGTACGTGACCAATACCTGTAGGAATTAGCAAAGAAGGATAAGGAGAAAGGAGAGAAAAGTGTTAGATACAAACCGATAATTCTGTTTATTGACAGTGCCATCTAAACAAAACGACGACTCGTCTGTGAAAACTATTTTTTGTAGAATATCTTCATTTTCATTTAGTAAATTAAATACTGTTTCACAAAAATCTGTTCTTTTAATTTTGTCAATAGGAAAAAGCTGCTGGTGATTGGAAAATTTGTAGGGTTTGTATTTATACTTCTTGAAAGTTTTAAGCACAGAGTCTTTCGAAATGCCAAATTGCTGTGCTACTATCCGCGAGGGGGTAATGGGATTTTCTTCTGCATAACATAATATTTGTATTTCTCGTTCTTCTGTTAAAACGGGGCAAGCTTTTCTTCTTTTTTTATGTGAATTTATTACACAACCTTCACCATTAAATTTTTTAATTATGCTATGAATAGTTGCGACAGATGGTATCGGTCTTTCGGGATAACTTACGGAAAACAAATCGCGCACTTGTCTCATACTATTATTGGAATTGTACCAGTTTACAATGGCAATCTTTTCATCTTTTGAGTACATATTGCAAAGCACAAGTTGAAAAACTTTTTAAAAAAACAGTTTTGACTTTTTAATGACATTAATGGCAATTGTTTTATCAGAGGTTGCTTGGATATTATGTTGTAATTGCTTGTAATGCATTCCTATGCATTACCTCTGATAACACAATTGACAAAATTAAATGAACAGATTTTTGTGAAACAGTATTTAATTTACTAAATGAAAATGAAGATATTCTACAAAAAATAGTTTTCACAGACGAGTCATAGTTTTGTTTAGATGGCACTGTCAATAAACAGAATTATTGGTTTGTATCAAACACCTCGCTTCCCTTTCTCCTTATCCTTCTTTTCCAATTCCCACAAGTATTAGTCACGTACAAACAAGCATGTTCAAAATTTAACAGTCCTCTGGAACTTCTGCGGAGAAACATTATACCACGACTAGAAGTTTTAAATATTGAGAACCCATGGTTTCAAAAGGATGGCCCTCCATCACATTCCACGCGCCCTATTACACGCTTCCTAACCGAAACATTCCAGGATCGCTGGATTGGAAGATTTGGCCCCATAGCTTGGCCACCTCGGTCCCCAGATTTATCACCAAATGATTTCTTTCTCTGGGGTTATATCCAATCCAAAGTCTACAATAATAGGGTAATAGAGCATACAGAAGAGCTAAAGAATAGAATACTTACCGCCTGCAACGAAATAAATCCAAATTTTTTAAGAAATAGTGTACAAGGATTTTACAATCGGTTAGCATATTGTTTGGAACAGGAGGGTGGCCACTTTGAACATTTGTTAAAGTAATTTAAATAAAAGTTTCTGTTTAAACTTGCTATTTGGATGTAATTATACTTAACCTAAAACTAAATAATTTCAGTTGTGTCAAAAGAATGTACAATAAAAAAAACACCAGCTACCAGCAGACCTGCAAGTTTGGTTGCCTACCCAGCGACAATGTTTGCGACATGATTGTAATCCTTGACAATAATTATCGACACGAATATTCATTAATTAATCATAATAAAGGCATAAAGTCCTCACTGATGCCAAAGACAGCTTCAGGTCAGGTCAGGATCTGCAGCTGTCTTGGCAAAAACTTTGAAAAAAAAAACACAGTTTTGACACTTTCTAATGACACTACGAATAGCAATTGTTTTATAGGTTGCTTGGATATGTTTTAATTGCTCGCAATGCATTGACTTGGCTTTTTTAAAACTGAACATAGGGAATGTCAATAGTCCTATGTTCAGTGAAATAAAATTCTCACTGTATATATATATATATATATATATATATATATATATATATATATATATATATATATATATATATATATATATATGTATATATATATATATATATATATATATATATATATATGTATATATATATATATATATATATATATATATATATATATATATATATATATATATATATAAACGTCGTCAACCATTGTCTGGTTCCTCTAGGAGCCGAATAGTGAATACGCGGAGTGAAACCCGGAATTGCAATTGCAATTATTATTGGGACTTGCGGTCTCTACTTAATAAAAAGTCTCTTTGTTTTTTACACCAAGCTTTCGCAATAGTTCATTGCTTCGTCAGGGCAAAAACGTGAGTAAAGTATTTTCTGTAGTTAAATATAGCTAATCAAAAGTATAATCTAAAATCTTTCTCTATTCACACAGTTCTTATATATTTTAAAAAGTTGATAATATAAGCTAAAATTATTTGTCATATATAAGTGACATATAGGATGGTAATATATGGTGTCATCGAGTCCGGACTCAGTAGTGTCACTCATTTTCTCAGTAGTGTAAATTCGAAAATTGGCAAAGTTTTATAATCAAATTTGCAGTAAGTCTTATCGTCCATTATAACGCACTGGTTTTTCCTTGTTAAGATGTTGTACAGTTTTCTTGTGTGTTTTCTTACAGCTACAGATGGTTTTTCGTTCCTTTTAGGTTTTTGAATCATTCCTATTGATGTTTCTACTTTCTTCGCAGTATCGCGTACTGACAACATTGATTTACTTTTAAAAATTCTCAACACTTTACCTTCTAATCATGGATTAGAGAGTGGATTATGATGGCAATTAAGGTAATTGAAAAACATAGTCGATTTGAAAAACCCGTTTGTACATCGCAGCTAGGAAAAACCAACTCTCCTAAAGTCATACTAGATTGCTTATAGGAATGGGGCCCAATTAGGTAAAATATTTGTACTTGCCCTATACCAGAGTTGTTCACACGATAAAATGACAGAATATTAAGCGGGCGGAATTATTTGTCGCTCGTAGTACAGCGTAGTAACCGTAAGCAACCGCAGAGATTGCGAGACAAACAAAGCCACTTTAAATCCGAAAAATAGATACTATTTTTTTCTACTAGGTCTAAAAGTACCTCTCAATTAGTAGGAAGCTTTGCCTAGCAATACGTACAATTTTCTATTAAAAGAAAAACATCAACTTTAATGACAAATGGTAATGTTAAAACAAAGATCTTTAAATAAGCCCCAGCGTGGCTGAATACTGGACAGTCGTTTTCTCACGACATTGATCTAAGTCTAGTCTTTCAAATATCGAGTCTTGGTTCTCTAATTTCTACTCAAGCGTAAATTGACTTTTACTTCAGCCTTGGTAGTGTAATGTCTGGCGTGCCGGACTTTCACCCAAGTGGGCCGAGATCGACTCCCGGTGCCGGCAGATCTGGTTAAGGTTTTCTGCAGTTTTCCTGAGCTGTGACACAAATGCGGGATTTGCGCTGTTCCATCTGTAAGTCGGCTGCAGTCGCACGTAGGGCCTACGTAATAATGATAATCGCACCCTCCCTCCCGCACAAGCTTATAGCTTCTGGGGCCTGGTTTCCAGGTTATGGGTTGTAATAATAATAATTATTATTATTATTATTACTTATCAGTACTCGGTTCTCTCATTTCACCCAAGTTTCAAGCAATTTTTATTTCTCGAGTCTCGGCTGTTTGATTATTGTCGCTCAAGGGTTAACCAACACCCTGGTATTAATTCTCGGCTCACTAAACTTTGTTCAAGTCCGAGCAAATGTATAGAAACCTAATCTAGGTTCCTTACGATTTGCTTTCACAAAAATAATTATTAGACTTGAAAGATTAAGTATTATTTTCGTGAAAAGTTATCACATTTAGTCCTCCATAATTCAAAAAATACTAATTTTAAATACCACATATGGGGTATTGCTGAACTTAGAAAAAAATATGCTTTTCATTTCAAGAAATAAGGGGTTCCATTTAAAAAAAGTCGATGACGTCATAGGCCCATAGTAGCAAACTAAAAAATTAAAATTGACGACCATAACATCCACAAGAAGCAAATAAAATTCACGTGTCCGAGCTTTTATTTCAAACAGTGGTAATACAAAAAATATAAATTTTATTCCTTACTTTATTTACACACTGTATATGCACAAGGAAAACTCTAATAAAACCATAAAAGTGTTAAGTTCGTATGGTCGCAATATGTGTTGAATTTTTTTTGCTGACTTTGATCTGACACTTGATTTTAACTAAAATTGGTACGCTAATGCCAAATATAAATTCCGTTTTTGCCTATCACGTCAGGTTTTTTTTCTACGGCGTTTCTTGTTTACCGAATCCAAAATTCTTGAAAATCGTTAACAAAATGCAGCAAATTCTTAATTGTTTACGGAATTCTTAGACATTCCAAATACATTTAGTCATTAGCATAATATACACTTGTACCTCATAATATTTAAGTACTTAATTAGATAATTAAGTAATAAACAATTGTAAAGTAATCAAGTCTACTAAGCTAGTCCTCATCGTCAACATATTAGGGTTTAATGAGATTTTATTAGAAAGTATTGATCACTTAGAACTATTTAAAAGTAAGCAAGGGTGATAAGAAAATTCTAGTTACATGTTAGTTGTTAGTGAAGAAACTACATCATGTCTACTACTCGAAGATGTGTAAATAGTGCCGATTCTTTCTGCTACATTTGTGGCAGCTTCACCGTTCCCAGTCAAAGGACAAATATTAGTGTTTTCGTTAAGAAAATGTATTTGGCTTATTTTGATGTAAAACTTGCTGATAAAGACAAGTCATGGGCTCCACATAAGGTGTGTAAATCATGTATGTGGTGCAGTGGAGCAAAGAAAACGTCAGAAATTAGCTTTTGGCGTTCCAATGATATGGCTTGAACCGAAAAACCACGTAGATGATTGTTACTTTTGTTTAACTTAGACCTCCGGTTATAATACCAAGAATAAGAATCAAATTGTATATCCGAATATTGACTCCGCGATTCGACCAGTACCTCATTCCGATGAAATACCTGTGCCAGTTTATAAAGAGCTTCCTTCACTTGAGCACTCGGATGCTGAATACATGTCAGATGTTATTGAAGAGCAAGATGATTCAGATGTAGATTCTGCCAATGAAGATATAGTTTCTAATTATGGACCACAACGCTTTACTCAAGCAGAATTAAATGATTTAGTAAGGGATTTGGGCCTACCAAAGGAATCATCGGAACTGATAGCTTCAAGACTAAATGAAAAGAACTTACTCAAGCAAGGTACGAAGATAACTTTTTATCGTAAAAGGGAAAGTGATCTTGTGCAATATTTTAAATAAGAGTGTGAATTTGTTTATTGTAACAATGTGCCAGATTTGCTAACTTAAATGGGCGTTGTACAATATGACCCAAGTAAGTAGCGTTTGTTTATCGACAGTTCCAGTAGAAGCCTCAAGTGTGTCCTACTACACAACAGGAATGTTTTCGGTTCAATTCCTATTGGATATTCCGTACAATTAAAGGAAACATATGACGACGTTGATAAGGTGATAGATTTACTAAAATATACAGACCATAACTGGGTCATCTGTGTGGATCTCAAAATGGTAAACTTTTTACTTGGTTTTCAAAGAGGATATACAAAATATCCTTGCTTTTTGTGCCTCTGGGATAGTCGAGATAGAAACCAACACTGGATTCAGAAACATTGGCCTCCTAGAACATCCTTAGTTGTTGGAGAGAAGAATATTATAAGTCAACCTTTAGTCGACAGAGAAAAAGTAATTTTTCCACCTCTTCACATCAAACTGGGTCTTATGAAGCAATATGTTAAAGCACTAGATTTGCGAAGTAACTGTTTTCAGTACATATGTGAAAGATTTCCACGACTAAGTTACGAAAAAATCAAAGCTGGGGTATTTGATGGACCTCAAATTAGAACTTGAATGAGAGATCCAAATTTCATCAACTCTATGAACGAAGCAGAAAAAGAAGCCTGGACTTCATTCACGATGGTCGCGAACAATTTTCTTGGAAACAAAAAAGCATCCAATTATAAAGAGCTAGTGCAATCAATGCTTGAAAAATTTCACCGCCTAGGTTGTAACATGAGCATAAAGCTTCATTTCCTTCATAGCTATCTTGATAGGTTTCCCGAAAATTTAGGTGCTGTAAGCGATGAGCAAGGCGAGAGATTTCATCAACATTTAAAAACCATGGAAACTCAGTACCAAGGAAGATGGAATTCTCATATGATTGCCGACTACTGTTGGAGTGTTCAAAGGGACTGCCAAACCAAAATGCACAGCAGAAAGTGCTACAAACGAAAATTTATTCCCTTACTGTTGTTTCTTTATTACTAACACTTTTGTGGTTTTTTGAATGATCATTGTGTAAATATTGTACCTAAATAAATAAATGAATTATTATAATTTTATACTTTGTTTATATCGTATAAGTTCTTAAGTTACAACTTGGCCGCATTTGCAATTCTTCAAAGAGCATAAAATGATATAGAATTAAATTTTGACGTGATACGCAAAAACCAATATGATTTTCGGATTCAGCACACCCAAATTAGTAAAGAACAAGTCTCATATACAAGTCAGCAAAAAATGTGTTGGCCAGTGTTATTTATACGAATTAGAAGTATTCGATTCCTTCATACTTTGTGTATGACAATTTAATATCCACATAAAGACAAATCTTAACTAAACGAACTGCAAACAGTTCGTTTAGTTAAGGTGAAACAATAATGGTTGACTTCTTTGCTTGTTAGCACTAGCATTCATTAGAGGGAGACATTTGGGCATCAGTTATTTTATTTCTCAATTGTCAGCCTTGATACTATATTTAACATTCAAGATTGGTTCAAGACTCAACCTACAGTTTTATTGTGATATTGGTGCCATTTATTGGGCCAAAACATTGATTAACAACAATCAATATTGGTCAACACCGATCCATCCATGACTAGGTACCACGTTTGGTACCAAATTATCATTCCGATTTTAGCGTAGAAGTGGGCCATTTCGGATTTTAGTGTTGTATCAGCGTTAATAAACATTGTCTCAAGCAGGAGTTAACCCAATTGCTCGTCAAATAAACTGTTACTTCCAATGCTGATAACACAAAATACTAAATAATATTTTTGCTTTACACAATGTTATCAAATAAAGATAACTTTACGCTAAACCTGATTTTAATGCGGATATTCCATAATAAAAAGTATATTTTTTGTCTTTAGAGTTCACTTGCATATTATATGGTATTTAATATCACTATTTCTTAGTTTTAACTGAGTTTAGTGAATTTTATTATTTATTATACTGGCTGTTTTTGTACAGGAAAATTAGCAAATAATTAACAGATATATTATAATAAATATGAAGTGAAGTGCTTAATTTAAAACATAAGTTAATAACATAAATTTATAGCCAATGGAAGATTGCTAGTTTCGGAAAAATAAGAACAAGTACAAGAACAAGATAAAAAAAGCAACTTTCTTTGTTAATTGAATCACGAGAAATCCAATAGTACCTACATGGTAAGTGTGTGACTTCGGCAACTTAACGAATATTTGTTGTAAAAAACACATTATTTCATTTGTCTATATTACACTCCTATCGTGAGTTTAGTAAAAATCAAAAGAATATCTAACTTTTTCAATCGAAATAGAAACTGGATAAAAGCATATTCAAATTAAACTTTTATTTCCAAGATCGATCAAAAGAAACTTTATAAGATTATAAGAAACTCAATATCATATTTATACAAATATTACGTTATACATAACTACTGGACGTCTAATAAAACTAAATTTCAAAATGTGACTATACTATCGTAACTATACACAACATTGGTAGGCTGCTTTGTTATTGACTTTTAATGACAGTAGCAAATAAATCTTTACAGATTTAAATATTAGTTTTACAGGTTTTGCAAAAAGTTTTTGCGTGAGCCGGAATTGTAAATACTTTTATATTAATCCCGTTATATTTAAAGAATAATTTAGTAACAGATGACAGAAGTACAGTTTATTGTTACTTGATAATCGAAACAAAATGTGATAGACTGAGCATTATCCCGGTTTTAAATTATTTTACTTAATCGCACTTCTACTTACAGGAACTGATAATTAGTTCTTCAACAATATTATATTTAAAGGATTTAATAAGTTCCCTTTGTTCTTGGTTTTGTTATAGTTTCAATTCATTATAGAAAGAAACTTCTTTCTAATATATCACATATATAAGTATTTCTAATCAGACTACTAAAGTTTTCATTTAAAAAATACAATTTTATGATGTAAACGAGAAATCAATGATTATAATTAGAAAAGCCATATTCAGCTAGTAAGTGCTACTCATAAAGGTGCTTTAATAATGTCTTTTTAATAAAGGCTTTTTAATAATAAGTCTTTAATACAAATAATAATAATAATAATAGAAATACAAAAAAGCCAATTTACTATAACTCAAAAAATAAAAAATAAGTAAACCGAGAATGCCCGAATTAACGTTTCTTGTCGTTGAAGGGCGTTTTTAAAAATGGTACTTTATTTTAAAAACGCAAAAGACGGAGCCCAAGTTACAAAATAAACACAGTTTATTGTTAAGTACAATAGGATATTTATTCGTAGTGAATTTATACAATATGCACTTGCATAATCACTTAAATACTATTATACAATTTTAACTAAAGCTGGGAGTATTGCTTGAAAGAAGGTAAACATCAATTAACGTTTCTATCTTCCAAGCTTCGTTGTAACTCAGTCTGAACTGTCCCATCAAGTGCTGGTCTTTATATACCCTTTCTGTGGGTGTGAAGTCCTCCAAGTGACCACACGTGGCCGTGGGCTGTGCCTACGTGATGATAGCGTTCTACTTCCTCTAGGAATTCATAGAAAATGCATTAGATACAGTTCTGAGTATTGCAGCTGCTTGCTATGCACACACGTGGCCGTGGGTGTGATACTGCACCTGCATCGTGGGCGCTCCGCTGCAAGGCGTTTATCTCGCATACATTTAATTAGGTCACACTTGGCTTGAATAATGATTAAATGTTAACTCCCGCTTGTTTTCTTTTGTTATTTCGCTACTAAAATGCCTTCGGCGAGCAATTTGAACCACCTGATTTCAACATCTGGAGACCCACAAGAGACCCTTTTTATGAAATGTGCATCTATGGAATGTGGAGTCAACGCTCTGTATATATAACTATGCATAACGCTAGTATGTTCTGACTTCCAACGACTTGGCAGCGCTGCTGGAGGTAACAAAATGAGTACTTACTAACCGTTTACGAGTAAAACATTTTGTGCAAACTGGGGATTTTCCTGTTTGCGTTCCAATAGCCATTGGCAAAATTGCACTCGCGGTATAAGTGTACTTTTTGAAAAGTTCCGTTCATTCAACAGGCGTGTTTGGTTCTGCCATAATTTAAACAGTAACTAAATACACTTAAATAAAATACTTATCTGTAGGGATACGAGAATGAATAAGCCCTTTATATTTCTACCATTGGTTATTTTTAATTCACGCTTACTAATGTTTGGTCTGAAACATTCTGATTTTATACATAACCTTTAAGGGTCGTAAATGCTTAATGATGCTGAACGTCTGCCATGTAACGGCAAGACGATTATTAAAAGAAAGGGAAGTTTTAGTTATTAGTTAACACTGGTCGGATTCGTTCCATGTATTGATACATTTTTATATTAAACATTAAAGATTGGATTATCGGCTTTTGATTTACCTGGCTAATTATCTTACATATCACTAAAACAAACACTTAACACTATCTAATGCAAGTTATTAATTCTAAAAAACGTGTATTAATCGAAACTCAAGTTTACCAACACCTAACACAAAGAAAGTTGACGACAAACTGCATACTGCAGTTACAAATCTCAAAGATCTGAGTAAGTAACTGTTATTACAGATGTTCAAAATGAGTGTTATTATTTATAGTTAAAAACGTTTTAAAAGCACGTACTGCAATTTGGTGTTGATTACAATCTTCCGAAGAATTTATAAATATTTATCCTGCTACCTGCTTGGGTTAGTTTATGGCTTATTTGTCCATGACATTTAAAAGTATGTATTAGTAGACACAATTTTCATTTCATACAGCTTTATCTACTATTTGCAGTGGCGTGCCTACTATTTTTATAAGGAGGGTTGTCATTTCAAAGGGGCATTTCAGGAAATTGTTAGTAAGATGTTACTCTACACATGTTTCTCTATTGCTCTTTAACGGGAAAGGCATCTTTTTCAAAACACCCTGTATAATAGGTCCGCAACTGTTATGTCGATGAGATGTTATTAAGCGATGACAAAGAGATGTGATTGTATGATGTCAATGAAATGTTATTGTGCGATGTCGATGAGTCCTAGATTTGGTAACAAGTATTACACATCGCAACAATGATATCTTTGAGACGTTATTTCGTATTGTTCACCCGCTTTGCTACCTTTTTCAAAAAACTTTGTTTTTTAGAATAATCTATAAAAGATTGTAGAACTAACGGAAATGCGAAATAAAATGCTACAATAAAACAAATTGTTAAATATTTTACTTCTCGTTCTCGTTATTTCTACCTTATCACTTATCTTTTATGAATAATTCTAAGAAACAATGACACTAAGATGTATTTGATGTCGCAAAACGAGCAACTGAAACGCTCTATTTACAGAACACCTGACAGTGACTTGAAAAAATTTATTATTAGTCTTAAAGTATACTTACACAAATTGAATAATTATTTCATAGTTTGCGCAGATTGTAACATAGATTTACTTGTAAATGCACAGAAAAAAATATTTTGTTAAATCTTTTAGCTGAATACAATATTATAAATCATATTAACGTACCTTCCTGAATTACAGTCATAGTGCTACGTGCATCGATAACATTTTTTTTAACTTAAATGTAAAAGACACGTTAGTGAAAATTGTATGTCTGACCATACATTTCAAATTTGTTCTTTTAACCTTGTGTTGCCAAAAGAAAGGAAACCTCAGCATTTTTACCAAAGAAATTTTAATGATACATATTGTAACGAATAGTAAACCCACATATGACGTCATCAAACATTCTAGATGTATGAGTCATCAACTGTATGACCTTAAACATAAGGTAAAATTGGAATAAGTGGTAAGAAGAGCGGAACAAAAAAGGTAATCAAGTGATAATATGTGTGTGTTATAAAAGCAGAGTAAAAGTGTACATAGTTGGTTAAACGTAAAAGCATCAGCAAAGAACCATATAAGCAAATCAAGAAGATAAAGTTTACTTACTCAAAATAAAACTTTTAGAAGAGTAGATAGTTTAATTAATAGTAACAACAATGTGTTTGGTAAGTCGTAAACCATGATTCTAGAATTTGCCTAAAAGGGATAAAGGAAAGTTAGATAAAACTCATAAAGGAAAGTAATACTTTACCTGTCACACTAATAATAAAAAAAATATTTTAAGGTTAAAAGTAAATTTTGAATACTTACGTCGAAAAGGGATCTAAGTGTGTGGAAGTTGTCACTTGTAACTGATGAAATTGACACTGTTCATGAAGAGAGTGAACCCTGCTATTCATGATACAAAAATTGTGTCAAATAATTATTAAAAGCAATTAGGATTTGGATATAATAAAAAATAAATAAAAATTATTTTATTTAAACATTTATTACAGTATAATACATATAAAGCTACCACTTTTGATTAGCACTTCTAATACTGGAAGTATATATAACGTTATTCCTGAAAGTGTCAGAAACGAGACCTTATAGTCGGTTTCTACTACTTTCTTTTTTAAACTAAGAAATAACGTTTGTGTACGTAAGGATTTTACACATAACTTTGAATAAGCACTTTTAATATTGGAAGTGTATATAATGTTGTAACTAAAAGCTTTAGTAATGAAACGCCAGAATCAGTTGACAGGACTTCCTTTTTAGTCTAAAACATAACGTTTACATAAATAACTTCTGAATAATAACAATGTTAAAAGGGAAGTAATTAACTAATTTATGTAACTTCCACCATATAATATTAATGGGTAATAAGATGAGTGCTTCTATTTAAAGAATTGTATACGTATGTATATAACAACTTTCCCATATTTACTATTACTTTACGTAAGAAAACTTAAGCAACACTGTAATATAATTAGTACAGTATGCGCCGGTTATTAGAATCACAGCTTTTTTGAGTCAATTAAGCGCCTCTGTATAAACACTTGGGCAGTTCTGCAAAAATGTTAATTTTAGTGAAGTTGACCGCTTTTTTGACAGCTGTAAACTGTCAACTTTTAAAACTTATTTTCAGAGATAATTTCCATTTTCCAAATAATCCACCACATATTTTAAATGATTGACTTATTTTTTAATTGTTATTTTTTGCAGTATACAATTTCTTTCTTGATTTTTTTTTATTTCAATAGTGCGAGCCTTCAGTTTTCTGCGTGAAACGCTGCAATAACATTTTTTTTACAATCAGAATAGTTGTACAGTTGCTTTTAATATCTACCTGTAATCGTGCGTCTTTCTGACAAATTCAATCTTTCTGAGCTTGGTTTCGCTATGGCTAGCAGTTCCAGATACCCCTAAAAAAAGACTAACAGAGTGATTGCAAATAACTATTATATCTTAGAAATTACATAAATACATAATGACCAGATACAAAACAATTACTAAATATTAATGATTAATACAAAATTACAGCTACCGTTTTCTATAACAAGTTAGTTTCTTTAGTTACTTGATTAAATGTCATCTGATTTCAAACAACTGCTGGAAGTAGAGCTATTTACAGTTATACTACTCATAAACGATATAGATGAACCGGACCGTAGTCGATGACAACATTTGGTTCTAGGTTGATTTGATCATGTTTTTCTTTTGCATTTAAAATTCTCTGCTTCTATAAAATCACTGTCTTTAAAATGTTTGGAGCAAACTACTTGTTTTTCGACCATTTGAAGTCATTATTTAAAGCTAAAGCTGTTACCCACGGCTTAAAAGAACATCTCTTGGAAACCTAGAATTTAACACAATTTACAGCTTGACATAATCGAGACGAAATATGTAATTAATGATATAATTACCAATGAAAGGAAATTCCTTCTAGTCCAAATCTTAATTCGTATAGTTTTTTACAGCAAACGACATTGTAGTATAATAAAGTTGTAAAAACATGTTTATTACACAAAGTTCATAAATAAAACAAAAACATTAGCAGAAAAACACCAGATAATCACAAATCGATTCTAATAACCTCACAAACTATTAACGACAAAAACTCAAGGTGACGTAAAAGGTGACAATCGTGGGTCAAAATGGCGCTGCCCTTTCCGTCCTCGAAAAACCAAATTCGCATTCGTCGAAGCGCGTTCTCCCTACCTCTACAGCGTGTCAAGGGTTAGCACGCATTAATTTTAAGGGGTGATAGAAGACATCAAAAGGAACAAAAAAGTCTTACACAACTTTGTTCTAAAACGTACTACTTTTTTAGAAAAAATAATAAAGTTGGAAACTTTAACATCATTTTGCCGCGTTAATAATAGTACTTTATTATGTCGCTTTGTCGGCAAATGCATCTATCAAAATAACAAGCCTTAATGACAGTTTATCGTATCGTATGTCGTTTCCGCGTAAAATTGAATTCTTTTTACAATTAAAAATTCATTTTACTCAATTAAGAATCGTGACAACCCTGTAAAATTTGTAATAGAATTTGCTCCACATTCGCACAAAATGCTGATGAGGAAGTTTGTTGACATTGAAATAAAGCACGTTTTGCTTACAACCTTGCAATTTAAGAATATTTGGATCAATAATGCCTGATCACAGCTTTGTAAATAATACCCTTCTTTAGAGTGAGATAATACTAAGTTTGTAGTTTGTTGAACTTTGAAATAATAATTTGTCAATAAGGCACGAGTTGCTGTTTATTTAATAACAGTTTGTAATGATTTTATAAGAGAAAATCTTTTAAAGAAAAGATTCATCTAATTTAAATTAGGTAATTAGGTTAAGGGATTTTGTTGACACCTTGTTTTGGCTACATTAAAAAATCTTTTTTATTGTAATTAGGTGCCCAAATCAAATGCTTAATCAAAGTCAAGAAATTTTTAAAATATTCCGAAAATTAATAAATATATATAATGTAGGTAAATTATTGTTTTATTTTTACAGTTGGTTTGTTGTGAATCAGCGTGTTTTTAACGTACAACTAGTACAACGTACAAATTTTGTTTACGGAAGAACAGTGCGGATTACAATTTTCGTAGAATTAGTCACCCAACTAATCTGCTTCGGATGCTTATTATCTTTAAACAACGGCCGTCATCATCAGTTTGTTTGTTTGATTTTCTAAAACAAGGTCAAGATCCAGCTGCGATAATACTTAAAGGTGTTGTAAACCCGTTGTCGCTTGACTCGAACGCGGCCGTGTGACGTCACGCGTGCCTGCGACAGAAGCACTTGCTATACGTTTAGGGTTTAGTTCTAGTTTATTTAAGGGTTTATTGTAATTTTTATTGATAGTGTATTAATATAGAATGGATAAAATTACACCATATGCATTTAAACACTTTGAATGATTTGGAGGCATCCGTTAACGATTTATCACAAGACGAAGGCAATATTAGAATCGGAAATGTCGCCTGGTGTAATTGCGAATTTTGTGCTCCTATGAGTACAAATTATGAATCACATTGATGTGTGGAAACAAATGAAATTTCCAATTACAAAGGCGGGTTGGTGTATAATTTTGCACGAATCTTTTCATAGTGTAGTGGTAAATCTAGACACTTTGCAAGCTTCTCGCTACCAGATGCTATTACGAGCGGATCAAACTAATAGAAAACTTCTTACCGAATTAAGCAATCGTTAGTGGCGGCATATATATCATATAAACAATTTATTTATTGGGAAGATTCTTGGTTGCCATGGGGAAAAAATAAAAGGAAGGAAATAATTTTTTAAATATTTTGTGTTAACTAAATATTTACATAAGTTATAAAAAAGTAAAAATAACTTTTAAAATAACATGTACTCCTAGTGTTCACGTATAATTAAAGTGTTACATTTATAAATACGTTCTATTAGTAATAATGATAAGGATATCTCATGATTATATCTGGAATAATGAGTTTTTTTGCTTCCTCCAACAAAGGACGCTTTGCTGTGGCTATATTTAATCAATTTGTAATATTTAATCAACTTAAAGCTCAATATCAATTCCGTACAGCAAAAAGTATAGTTATTTAGAGTACTATTTTAAATTAGGCTCATTAAACTTACACGGAAAGGTAATACCGATTCAAATGTGTTACATACACTGCATATAAGCACTGCTTATGTGCTCTTCTCTTAGCCTTGGCGTGAATCAGAGGGCGTGGTTATATAGTAGACGATGCTGTTAGCATTGCTTGGCCGTTATTTTTAGTGTACTTCATTTAGTGTTTGTTAAATTTAATGTTACTTAAGTAATGTAAATCTGCGAATGAGACTGTATTTTGTCGCATTTTATTATTTCAATTTATATAAGTTGGATTTTTTTAAAGACAAATAATTCTATTTAGGTTGCCAGTATGCAAATTTAAAATTGCATTATCGGCACGACTGCAAATTCAACTGCTTCGGTGAAAGGCTCGAGTGCTTTCGATACATCCGAATCGGTACAATTTTTTTGTCAGTTTGTAAATTATTAATAACGAATTTTCCGCATACAGTTTTGGAGAGAAATTACAAATTATTAAGAAAGGCAGATCAAAACCAGAACTTTCAAATTTTAGAACAAAGATTAAAACCTGCACCGGTATTTTGCTAAGACCGGAAAATTGAGTTGCAGTATAAATACATAGTAGTAGTTTTTTTTTAAATAAAGAATAATAGTCAACAAATTCCATAAGTATAAAGTGTAAAAGTTCTTCTTTGAAAAACTTTTAAGCTTAATAATAATAATTAAACAAACATTATTTGTTTCTATTCTATGTATACTTATTTCTAAATTGGGGGGGGGGGTTATTCCCTCCCTGTTAATTCGCGCCTGTACCTAGGTGTATTATAATTAAAATCATGATTGTTTCCCTAGCCTAAATTCTCACCGCACGCCACTGTTCAAATACTTAGGATCAGCGAAGTTCTTTTTTATTGCAAATAGTTATTATTTTCGCCAGCCATTCATTCGATTTTTTTGGAAAAATTTCTTGATACAATCAACCCTTTCACTCTTTGCAACCACTGCCGATAAATCTTAAGATGTTTATCTGTATTTTGAAAAGAAAAATTATATTCGCCAGCCTTTTCGGTATTCTTGCACCCGAGTATACAAAATCTCGAGGCATGTTGTTTTAATGGGTAACTACACAATAGTAATAACCAGTAAATAACCTAATAAATAAACACTTTTTATTTAACTCCAAACACGTGAAATGCACTAATTTGTGGTCGGATTTTTACTACCAAAGCAGTTTAGTATGCTTTGCATATTAGGCGCGGGCACGCGTGACGTCACACGCTTTGGATCTTTCAACTTCAAAAATTAATTACAGGATTATTTTTAAGAATTCAGAAATTTTACTTGTGAAATGGCTATCTACATTTTTTTGTTTAATTTATTAAGCTGAAGTTGTAAATCCGCTTAACAACACCTTTAAGCAAGGTTGCCAGATATGGCAATGGTTTTTCTAAATTACTCGAAAACCTATTAACATAGAAAAAAAATTATTCAGACTTTTTTGTTCCTTTTGATGTCTTCTATCACCACTTAAAATTAATGCGTTCTAACTCATGACACCCTGTATATCTGCCGGACAGTCCCACCACATATTTTAGAGAGAGAGAGACCAGATAAAACGGGGAATCCCCGCATGATCCCTCCTCGGTTCCTCCGCCAGCCACCCGCGTTCAGTCTTTCTTTTTGTGTAGTCGTAACACGTCACAGTTACTTGTGCTCGAAGTGTTATATGTTTCTTTGGTGAATCCTGTTTTGCCTTTTGTTTACTGATACTTGACAATTGTTATAATGCCAAAGCAGTTAAAAAAACGTAAACATAAGAGTCGATCCCGTTCTCGTTGTTCACATTCTAGACGCCATGAACGGTCTCGTTCGCCTACCAGGTTTAAAAGACATCGTCGGTCTGCATCAACAGGGTCGATTCATTTTGAGGAGTTTTACGAGTCACAGAGGCGAATGGAATTATTAGAGTCAATTAACCACTTGTCGATATCACCCGCTAACGAGTCATCAAGGGATGAAGGTCAAATCGACAACAGTCCGGCGAGCCCGTCCCAACATTCCAACGAAGTAACCGGAGACGCGTCTCGCCATTTCTCCTAGATGATTTTGAACTTGGTACGCCATAAATATTTCTAGCTTACAATGTTACGTACTTGTGTAATGATAATAATAGACAATCTTTACTGCTCTTCTGTGATGTTGAGTTATCAAACAATGATCAAATTTGCTTATGGTGGCCATATATAATTTTAGTGCTTTTGGTGGCAGACATTTAAAAATAAATAACAGTTATAGGATCCTATAAGGTGCTTTTGGTAGTACGTATGTTTTGCTTATGGCAGCAAACATTTTTTGACGTGAAAATTACAAATAAAAATTGTAACGCTTATGGCAGCAATTTCATTTTGCTAGAAAAATTCTATATTTTTATCTTTTAATGGTGGTGTTTGCTTTTGATAGTAAACTTATATTAAACCTTTGTCTTTACTCAAGTCGTAACCAACAATTATATACTTAATCGTTATTGTTCTTGTTATTATCATTAAATAGTACAAGAATGTTTCGTATCTGAGGTTCTTGTACGAATTTTATTTCTTTTTATAGATTACATCCAAGGTGCTCAGGCTGATAGTCTACTGTCTGACGCGAATGAGGATGTTACTGCTATTTTGGGTGAGACTTCTACACTTGTGGAGGTTTTGGGTCCTCCTGTGCATAAGGATGTTATTCCTAGATAGGAAGTTATTTTGACACATGGTCTTTCCGACAAGAAGAGAAAAGAAATTCTCCCCTCCAAGTAATTTTATGACTCTTAACATCTCCTAAATTAAATGTAGAAGTTAAAAACGCTGTTAACTCTCAAGTTGAGCGTAGAGATGTGAAATGCAGCAAGAACATTGAAGAAGCTCAGTCAAGAGCTACGCCCGACTATTAAGAAGACAGTACCGAAGTTTACTAATTAACTACCTCCAAGTCAATCATGAAATTTAAACTTCAGAAGTCCACCCTGGACAATGCAAAGCCATCGAGTACAGAGTCGACCGTTATTAAAACAACAGGCTCTTCAAAAAAGTCCACCGCAGCAGCTTCGTCGAACCTTCTAAGTAAGGAACAGACAAGTGGAGAACCTTCGACAAAGCTCGGACAGGTGGAATCGCCAATAACTCAGGTTAGTAAAATGGCGGAAGGCTTCAGCTTTATTTGAAGGAATGGTGTCGTTATACATCTGATAAAAATATTTTATCTTACATTACAAGCCTAAAACTACCACTGCTCAGTTTACCTAAACAAGTTGTGGTTCCAAAGGCCCCTAGTTTTTCAGATAGTGAAAAATATGATATTATGGGTTCTATTAATAAACTATTAAATATGGGTGCCATCTGTAGAGTGTACCCTTGTCGGAATCAATATATATCTAATATTTTCCTACCGACACCAAAACCGGATGGCTCCAAGCAACTAATTTTAAATCTGAAAATATTTAATAATTTTTTAGTCACTTCACATTTTAAATTAGAAGGTCATAAGATTGTAATTCAAATGATCGAAAAGAACTATTTTATAACTTCGTTCGACCTTAAAGATGCATATTTTCTTATTCCTATACACAAATCTCACAGGAAATATTTAAGATTTCAGTTTAATGGTTTCGTATATCAATATAATGTAATGCCCTTTGGATTCTGTTGTGGTCCCTTTGTTTTTACAAAACTAATGAAGCCTGTTCTGACTTTTTTACGAAGCCAAGGATATTTATCAGTTCTTTATTTGGCCGATTTTCTTTTATTGGGCAGATCATATCAACAGTGTATAGACAACCTTAGAGATACCGTAAAGCTCTTAGATTCTCTGGGATTTATTATCAATTATAAAAAGAGTCACCTCATACCAACTAGGAAAATTAAATATTTAGGCTTTAGATATAATTCCGTTAATATGACGATAGGGCTACCTACCGAAAAACAATCGAACTTGTTAAAATTAATTGAACATTTTAGGAAATTATCTAAATGTAAAAGAAGAGAATTTTTTAGGCATTATAATTTCCGTCTGCCCCGCTGTTAAATTCAAGAGGTGATTATAATCAAGTTATGAGTATTCCAAATAGACTTGATCTGGTGGAACAATATGAATTCAGTAGCTCACAAATCTATAAAATTAGATAATTATGCGATGGAAGTTTTTTCAGATGCACCTTGAATAGGTTGGGGTATACATTGTGATGTGTGATGGTGTTTTGTGTCGGATAGATAATACTACAGCTATAGCATATATAAACAGAATAGGTAGTATACAGTTTCCTAAACTTAATCTGTTATCAAGAGAAATTTGGGAATGGTGTTAGCAGAGGGATATATCTTTGTTTGCGTCTTACATAAAATCTTCTCAGAATACCATTGCCGATAGGGAATCGCGTCAATTAGAAATTGATACTGAGTGGAAATTAAACGACTTATCATTTCAAAAGATTAAGCAGAAATATGGAACACCCGAAATAGATTTATTCGCTACTATTATTAATACCAATTGTAAATGTTTTGTTTCCTGGCTGGTAGATCCAGATTGTTATGAAGTCAATGCTTTTACCATTGGAGTCTTTCTATTTTTACTCCTCCTTTTTGTTTAATTTTGAGAATACTTCAAAAGATTGTAACTGATAAAGCTAGAGGAATAGTGGTTGTTCCTTTCTGGCCTTCTCAGCCATGGTATCCTGTTTTTATTTCTTTATTAGAAAAAGATCCTATTATGTTTAAACCTGATAAATCTTTACTTCTATTTGACGGAATGCTGCATCCGCTTTAGAAATCTCTTTCCCTGCTAGTCTGAGTATTATCTTACAAGCCTTCCAAAGATGGCATATACCAGAAGAATTTTTAGAGATTTGTCTTGCATCAATAACTGAAAATACTCTTAAGCAATACAATTCAGGATTAAGATTATGGTGGGACTTCTGTAACAAAAAAAACGTAAATGTTTTTTTACCTACTGTTGAAGTCATTCTAGAGTTTTTAACGGTAGAATATAATAAAGGTGCTTTTTTTTAAAATATACAGGGTGTCATGAGATAGAAGGCATTAATTTTAAGGGGTGATAGAAGACATCACCCTTCTCTCTCTCTTAATAGTTTTTTTTCTATGTTAATAGGCTTTCGAGTAATTTAGAAAAAACCATTGCCATATCTGGCAACCTTGCTTAAGTATAATCGCATTCTGCAACTGAAGGTCTTGAACTTGTTTTAGAATTAAGATCGGTTAGTCTAAACAAACATATGATGACAGCCGTTGTTTTGCTGAAAAAGCTAAATGAAGCACGTTTTATAGATTTTTATTACAAAAGGTTTTTAAAAACAGTAAATAAGAAATCTAGGTCAGGATATGATCAACATCTGTGTAAATATGAGTTCAGATCAGATTACAAGCAGCACTTTTCTCTGATGTTAATTTGAAATAAATAATAACGCCAGCGGCGCCATTATACGGATGAATACTTACTTACTCCCAAATAACGGGTTAATTAAAAATGCAATTGTTTGACAATAAGTGTCATAGTGCAATGAAGCCATTTAAAGAAACGTTTGTAATTGCGTATTAAAAAACAGGGGGAATACAGAAATCATTTTAACGAAAACTAGACCGCATCTGATTATGCAATTTGTTAATTAACATGTATTAAGTTATGGGAGTTTTTAGAGCAATATTCAGTAAGCTCAAAGTAATAGTTTCCAATTAAGAATTTAGGTAATATTTTTAAGTCGGCATTTATAAACGAGATTACCATCCCTTAAGAAATAACAGTACTTATAACGTTTTACAATAATTGCCAATATTTCATTCGTAAATAATCTCCATTTTACTAAAAGGTTTCAATCATGCTGTTATGAGTTATGATGCTTTCAGCTTTGTTAAAGGTTCGCCCACAGCGACCGGTTGCCATTGCAAAATTACTGATTCTGAAATTCGTTAATTATTCTCCTCAAAAACATGAATTAATTTAATACGACATTCAGTTAATTCTATAAAATTATTATTACTTTAATTAATTTAATCAGCCAAGATATACCGGACGCCTATGATTTAAAGAGCTTTTTGACAAAGTGTTTATCTTATCTCGCTCTAAAATGGTACTAAAAACTGTTATTAAATAAACAAACTCGTGCATTGACAAATCATTCCAAGTTCAAAAACCTAAACTCAGCATTATCGCGCATTATAGCATTAAATGAGTATTATTTATACAACAATCAGGCACTGACCAAAATAATTTTATGCAAAACGTGCTTTTTTCAAGTTCAAAAAACATCCATATCAGCATTTTGTGTAAACTGGAGCATATGGTTTACAATTTATACAGGGTTGTCACGTTTCTTAATTGAGTAAAATGAATTTGTAATTGTAAAAAGAATTCAATTTTACGCGGAAACGACATACGATAGGATAAAACGTTATTAAGGTTTGTTGTTGTGATAGATGAGATACATCTGCCGACAAAGCCCCATACTTAAAGTGCTATTATTAACGCGGCAAAATGATGTTAAAGTTTCCAACTTTCTTATTTTTTTCTGAAAAAGTGGTACGTTCTAGAACAAAGTTGTATAAGACTTTTTTGTTCCTTTTGGTGTCTTCTATCACCCCTTAAAATTAATGCGTTCTATCTTCGGACACACTGTATATAACATTTATTAATAAATAGGCAATGCCTAATATACAGAAATCACTAAATACATCTTAATTTTCATTATAATATAATCATTATATACTCCACCAAAATAATAATAATAATATGTACATTCAAAATGGTTAATAGAATATTACAAAATAATTAATAATAGAATTTTACAAAATAACACCACAAAAAAAAATTACAGAATACCTTTCTCTTGAATGTATAGCAATAATTTTGTTTTAAAAATTTTACTTGATTTGCTAGCTTTAATTTCAAGTGGTAAATTATTGTACACATCGACCCCTTTACAAAATAATGAGTTCATTGTAGAACGATAATTATATTGAGGAATATAAATGTTAGCCGAACCTCTAGTATAATGGTTATGAATATTATTATTATTATGCTTTATATAATTCATCAAATTCATATAGATCTGCGATTTCTCAAATATTAGAACCAGATATATGGGTATTTCTCTCAAATTTTGAAATTTTCAATCATGAATATTTTAAAAATTTACTGAAAAGTGCAACAGTGAAAATACTTTTATATTATAGTATATATATATCCTATTTTGGAGATATGACCGAGGGCAAAAATACAAAGAAAGCAAGGATGTGGCAAAAGGTTAAAGTGTCGAAAATATGTCTTTTCCGTCCCTTTGATCTTATACCAGCTTTTTGAATAAAAATATATGCTTTATTGCCTAAAAGTAAAAAAAAAATGCGTTGTTTTACCTTTATCAAAAACTAATACAAAAATAGTTATAGCTGTTCTTCAAAATGACAAAATAATTTCAGGTAGAAAAAAATTAAAAGAATTAAATATTCATCCAGCATCTTTTTTTGTAAAAGACTTTGCCTGTTATGTATGAACCATTAAATGCTTGGAAGATCTAAGTATAAATTGCACTAACAAACATAACCAAATTGCCTATAGTTATCATGTGCTAATGAAAAACACTGACGGGACAGCAATAATATAGGGGTATGTAAATGACATACTAACCGAGGTTAAATGAAAACTAATTTATGTTAACAAAAAATACAAATTTATTTTAACTTAAAAATACATGAGTAACATAAAACTTTGGTTTACTCTTATTTCATGAAGTTGTTGTTCAGTGTGTTCCGCAGATATCTTTTCTGCATGGCTTCTTTCCGATACGTAATGCAATTTTTTTTCCTGGAGCCTGAATACTGTTGATATCATCACCAAGAAATAAGTGAATGTGTTTCTTTATTTACACCATTTTTTGACACATTTTCTTTTTCCTCTTGGACGATAGTTTTTCAACTTTCTTGGCACTTCTGTAGACATGCGGAGAAATTATGTGTTTAACATATGTTGTAAGCCGATATTGCTTCAACTGAGGGCCGCTTAGTGTAGCTGTTGCAATCTGTTTTTCCTTTTGGGTTTCCATGTTGTTTACATTTTTTTGTATTTGGTTTTGCAGAATTTCTCCGAATAATAATCTTTTCTTTATTTGGTTCATGTCTTTGTTGCGTATCAGGTGTTCTACTTTAGTGTTTTCTGATGGAGGTTTAATCGAAGTTTCATTATTGTGCAGTTTTCGAAGACTCTTCCAATTTTTCTTAAAACGTTGAATATTTTTTTCTCAACCTTAAGTTCATGCTTTACTCGTTCAAGGTCTCTAAACAATTTACATTTTTCCTTTTCACAAATTCTCTTCCCATTTTCTCTAATTGAATTTGCTGAATGTGTTGGTCTTGAATTACATCGTCAGTCTCAGGCTCTAACACAGGTTCTGGTGTTGGGGGAGGACTGTTCTCATCAGCATAATTTCTTATTTTTTGAGCTTTTTTAATAGACTCTATGCCTTCTTTGATTTATTCTCCACTTCTTTCTTTGCTTATGTTGCTCTCTAGGTTTTAAATCATCGATGAACTTAATTTTTCCTTCTAGTTTTTTTTTTTTGATAACTTTCCCTTTCTTTTTATAAACAAGCGGCACGCTTTTCTTCATTGTTTTTTATGTCTCTTTGTTTCCTCTTCTTCTCCCTTTCATATTTCTTTTTTTCTTCCACCGACTTAATATGTTTAGACTTTTAATATGTTTGTCGTTGTCGTGATGTAGTTGGTGTTGGTTGTGGTAACGTTTCTTTCAGATACGAAGCGTTTTTGGGATTACATGGTACCTCAGGCAAGTCTAACTGCATTGGTGAAGAAATTTCTTGACTTTTTTCCTTCTTCTCATGATATCTTTAGCGCTCTCGTTTTTCTTTTATTCATATTTCTTTTTTTCCCACTTCCTTCTTTCTTGAAGGGCGTTTTCTTTTAGGTTTTTTAGTTTTTTATGATAACACTGGATTTGTTTGCGGTGGACTCGACTACTGATTCATCCATTTTCCTGCAAAGGAAATAAAAGTCATTCCTGTCCCTAAAAATGTCATTTCTGTCCCCCTTTTCTGTTGATAAATTGGGGACAAGAATGGCAGGAACAGGAATGACATTTTTACATACATTTTCATATTCGTAAAAATTGAGGTTAAGTGCAGCACTTAACATTTTATATTCTATCAGATAGACTTACTTTATTAATAAAAAAACACCAACTCTTGATTTAAAACAAATCTGTTCTAATATTTCAAGGACAAAGTTGATGTGAAATTAAAACTCGCACGTGTTGTTACCACTTTTATATTGAATTAAACCTTGAAATTTTGATGGCGTCTTGCTTGATTTGCAGCCATATGTAGAATGAACCGGTCGCTAACAATCGCTCACAAAACTCACGCCAGTAACGCCATCTAGGAGATGCGCTCACAGCTAAAGCAGAAAGGGACAGCAGTGACTTCAAACTGTAGGGACAAAGTTAACTAACTAAGCCACCTTAATGGTTTTGGCTACTGGACAGCGTGTGCAAACAATAACCTCAATTAACTGTTCTGATATTATTCATTATGATCACCAAATTCTAATAAAAAACCCTAAGAGATTAAAAACATCACTGAGAAATAAAGCACAACCAACTCTGAATTTACCCTTCTTCCCAGATGACCCGGCTATCTGCGTAGCTAGAACATTATTATAGTACTTAGAAAAAACAAAAGCCATAAGAGGTACAGAAACTAATATTTTTCTAAGCATAACCAAAAATCATAAACCAGTAACTAGCCAAACTATCTCTCGATGGATTAAAGACATATCGTATTTTCTCGAAAATAAGACCCCCTTTTTTTGCTAAATTTTTGCTCTAAAATGTGGGAGGGTTTTATATTCTAGTCGGGTCTTATAATCGAGTATAATAAGATATATTCAATAAAAAGTTTAAACAATGAGAGTAACTGAGTAATGTTTACTAGTATTTATAAAAAAATGTATCACAATGCAAAAACACCTATAATAGCGTTCTGTTGTTTAAGACTATAACATCTCACCCGGTTGTCTGCATTTTAGCCGATATTGATGCACGCAAACCTATGCCGACATTTCGAAACCCGCGATAAGTAAAGTTTATTGCCTGCAATAACTACACTTATTACGATAATAATAAAATAATATAAAATTATTTTTAGCTTAGCACCTAGTTCAGAACCACTGCTGTCGTCATCACCGTCAGTAAGATCGTCATCATCCTTTATAATAATTTTTTTTATAATAATGGTTTTACAAATTAAGCTTGACAACTGAAATAGTCGATATTAGTGAAAATCCCAATGATGGCAAAAACATTTTTAAGAAATTCATTCAAGCCTTTAATAGTACTGACTTAAGAGCCAGCATCAGAGTGGAAACTACATGAAGTCAATATTTTGCAAACCTTCGGTAAGCGAATGTTAACTCGGTTGTTTTTCATATTTAATATAACATATTTGGAATATTTTAGATTCCTATGAAAAAGCGTTCCATAAGGAAAAATATTTTACAAGTTCATCATGTTCCGATATAAACAATTTAAGTGGAATTTAAAAATTAACTTTTTAAATCAACTTGTAAACTCTGTAATAATATTAAATTACAGATGATATTGAAGCACAAAATGCGGAAGATCAAATAATTATTATTATAGCAACAGTTTAAAATCTGCAAAAGGAATTTGATGGTACCTATATAGTTTTTGCTAACCATTTCAATATAATTTTATTTACAAATTGTTTTAGTTACTTGTGAGGTATTAGCACTAGAAGTCGAAGGTGGTACAGTTATTGATGCCATAAAAGAACGAAATAATACACAACAGATGGCAGGTATTCAGGCAAACGATATCCAAATTGAGAGCGTTCAGGGTAAGACAAATTACATGTTCTTTGTCTACAAAAAACACAGATTTGCTAAAATGGTTGAATTTCCAATCTCGGTTGTGAAACTGTTAGTGATTGTCTAGTTAAACAATAACTAACTAGATGTTTTATGTAAAATAGTAATCATAAAAATGTTAAAATAATTATTGTTTTTCAGATAATCAATTGGTCTTCGGAAAGAAGACCAAGAATGTTTTCTATATATTAAAAATGAATTAAGAGTAATTTCTGAACGACTGTCTCTAATAGAGATCAAATTCAACGTTGGCGCTGGTGGAACAGAAACCAAATCCCTGAAATGCCATTTAATAGTGTACCGAAGCTCCTAGCCTTTGACGGTCAAACCTTCGTAAGAAATATAGATTACTTGTTAAATTTCATTTTATAATAAAATAATTTTGATTTTTAAATCCACATATAGAAAATGTAGAAAAGTTGAATAAACTATCTATCTATAATATTTATGTGCATTTTGAAATTAATATAAAAATAGGAATTAATAATAAAGTGTTTATAAAATAGGCTTTTTAATTGTGTGATAATCCCTATCAAAAAGATTATCAGAAATTATTGTAATATATAAAATAAAATAAAGATCAATATTACTAAGAAATATCTACAGCTGGAAATATGAATGCTGTTGATATGCTTTTTATTTTCTAAATAAATAAACAGAATAAACAGGGCTGGATTGAAATAAACGTTTTTAAATTGAATATCTGAGATTATCTCGAAAAATAAATACAAATTAAAAAAAATTTAAATATATATGGGTTATTCTTTCTGAAATTAACCACAGGCTAGATCCAAAAATTGGCGCAACTTAGAAAGGCCAACGGGGGCTCATTTTAAAGCTTGAAACCTCTACTTTCGAATGTCACATGTCTCCTATATGAAAAAATTTATATTTGACCCCTAAAACAGGGTAAACACGTATCCAGTTCCAAAAAAATTTTTTCAAGTTGAGAAAATTAGAAAAAGAAATATTTTTAATTTTTTTTTTAACGGCATTGCATTCTTCGTCAAAGAATACATAAATTTTGTCCACTGCGTTTTTTTCCTGGAGTGCTTCAATTTCGAGCAAAATTTCGGAAGTGTCGTGAAGGTCGTAGAGTAAACACTATGTTGTGTTGAAAGTGCAAAAAGGAATTAACTAGTGAAGATATACAATTGAACATGAATTGTGACTTTTGCAAATATAATTTTTGCTTACATGTTCCAAGTTAACTACCACAGAAACGCGTTGCACAAAGGTGGTCTCGGGCCATACCTTGATCTTTGCATGTAAGAAATGCACCCCTTTATCGCAAGAGCAGTATACAGGGTGTCATGAGATAGAACGCATTGATTTTAAGGGGTGATAGAAGACATCAAAAGGAACAAAAAAGTCTGCATAATTTTTTTTCTATGTTAATAAGCTTTCGAGTAATTTAGAAAAAACCGTTGCCATATCTGGCAACCTTGCTTAAGTATAATCGCAGCTGGGTCTTGACCTTGTTTTAGAAAATCAAACAAACAAACTGATGATGACAGTCGTCGTTTAAAAATAATAAACATCCAAAGCAGATTAGTCGGGGACTAGTTCTATGAAAATTGTAATCCGAACTGTTTCCGTAAACAAAATTTGTACGTTGTAGGACGTTAAAAACGCGCCGATTCATAACAAACCAACTGTAAAAATAAATTCCGGAATTTTTTCAAAATGTCTTGACGTATTTGTTTTTTTATTAAAGAATACTATCTTATGTAAAAAAATTTGATTAAGGCACCTAATTACCATAAAATTAAAGATTTTTTAATGTAGCCAAAACAAGGTGTCAACAAAATCCCTTAACCTAATTACCTAATTTAAATTAGATAAATCTTCTCTTTAAAAGATATTCTCTTATAAAATCATTAAAAACTGTTATTAAATAAACAGCAAGTTGCGAATTGCGTTATAGACAAATTATTATTTCAAAGTTCAACGGACTACAAACTCGGTATTTTCTCAAGGGTATGTACATATATATATAATCAAAGACCTTATCTACCCTTAGGTGTAAAGGTCCTCAAGGGTATGTATTATTTACAATTTTATTATTTTAACATAGCTGTGATCAGGCATTGACCCAAATATTCTTAAAGGTTGTATAAACAAGACGTGCTTTATTTTCAATGTCAAGATGTCCAGATCAGCATTTTGGCGGATGTCTACAGATTTGATTACAAAATTTACAGGGTGGTCACGTTTCTAAATTGAGTAAAATGAATTTTTAATTGTAAAAAGAATTCAATTTTACGTCGAAATGGTATACGATACGATAAAATGTCATTAAGGTTTGTTGTTGTGATAGATGAGATGGATCTGCCGACAAAGCCCCATACTTAAAGTACTACTATTAACGCGGCAAAATGATGTTAAAGTTTCCAACTTTCTTATTTTTTTCTGAAAAAGTGGTACGTTCTAGAACCAAGTTGTATAAGACTTTTTTGTTTCTTTTGGTGTCTTCTATCACCCCTTAAAATTAATGCGTTCTATCTCCGGACACGCTGTATGTCTATAGAACCTATGCTCACTAACTTAGCTCACATTGTAAAAACAGAGCTTGATAGAGAAACAAGTAGACAACATCAATAAGTTATAAGAATCTGTGGAGGCTATTGGAAAAGATAAAAGAAATGAGAACTCAAATAAAGAATGTCACGGATTCTAATATAGATCTTATAAAACTCCAATCATTAATGGCTGAGAAAAATCCAAAACCACCAATATCTAGACTAGAGTCAAATGCACAAAATATTAACAGTACATAACACAAATCCACTACACTCGAAACGCAACAGTCAACCAAGAAACGAACCTTGCTACTAGGCAGGAAAATTTCAATAAAATAAACTCTGAGGTAATTGAAAGTACAATAGACTATGCATTTTGCAATACAAATAAAACACGGACTACAAATCTAAAGGGTACAGCTATTAATGATGATGACTTCTGTAGTGAACCAGGTAAAATGTGGTTATGTATCTAGTAAACAGATCACAAACTTCCCTTCCAGCAGTGGTGGTCTCATCTCCTAGTTGGACTAAGTTTGGTACATTATTATTCAATTTCGTGGAGGCAAACTTCCAAAACTGTCTGGAATTATTGTTGATCTGTCGCTCAGTACTCTCCACATGTTTAATGTAGGGCTCTTTTATTAAATTCTTTACCCTTGATCTTAACAAGCAAAACTCACTGTAATGAGCCATGGATTTTGTCCTTTTATATTTTTTATGTACAGAGTGTTTTCTACAAAGCATTTTGTTAATGTTTTCATTATACTACAGTGGGTAATGTCTTTTACGAGTTTTTCTAACAGGAACATGTTCTTTTATTATTTTGAAAACTAAGTTATCAAACAAGAGGGAATATAAGCAGAAAAGACACACTCGGTCGTTGATTCAATTCCCTATATGTTGCCGCCGACCTGTTTCTGGTATCACTGAGGACAAAGCGGTCGAACAACGTCATTATATTATACTATTGATATCGGATAGGGTGCATTAAATGCTCCTACATAGAAATGAAATTCGGTATATTGTTTTACAAAATCAACGGAAAATAAGTCTTAAAAAGTCATAACTTAAATTCGGGGCTCTTTAAAATGAAACTGTAGTGGTGATTAATGCAGAGAGGTGCTATATTACATTTGAAGAATTTTTACAATAACAACAACTAATAAATTGTGGTAAAATTAGGTAATCATTGTTGAATTTGTGTGGAAAATTAAACTGATCGAATTATTGTTTATTTTGAAGTCAATATCCTTTAAAATGCAGCCAGCCCAAAACAGGGATTAATCTATCCTGCTCTGCATAATGATAGCTAAAATGCTTCAACAATTTTTACTATGATTTCATAAAATTAACATTGTTTCCTATTCATCTTGTCAACATAAAATTCTAAGAAAATAACACTGTACAACACTGAAATTTGCACCTGACCAAAAATACATTAATCTAATGCATTTTTAAGTAATAGTTTTAAGAAAAACTGTTGGTATTTAAATGTTGTATAAATTATGTAGAATGCTCTCTACATATGTTTCGGTTTGTTAGACCTTTCTCAAGAGATACTCGTAAATTTCTGATTTGAAACCAACGCATTCGACAGAAGTTGCCCTTGTCACTTTATAATCCCTACCATCTGGTTTTAAGATTTTTTCTTAGAAAACAAATCTATTAAGGGGGTGTTCATAAAGCTTGTTTGCTCATTTACAATGAATGTGTTCTTATTATAGGATTTTTTAACCTCTTATATCTATACAATGGGTGGCTAGTCCGAACAATTTCTTATTCTTATTATATAAAACATTGCGTTTATGTTCCACTAGACGTTTCCACTTTTCCCGATATAAAACGCTCGCAATCTTGACAATAAATTTTATACATACCTGATTTGTTCATTGTTTCCATTTTATCTTTATTTTAAGCCCTAATTCTGAAAGTGGAGTCCGTTTTACAATATTACCTAAAGTTTCTTAGAAAATTGTTTGTTTATGTTTAAACGAGCAGCGGTGCCTTTGATGCGACGACTTTTAAAGGAAATCTATTAACTTGAAATATTAAGTGGCATTATTAAGTACATAGTCAATTAAAATTTCTTGATGCAAACAAATAATTTGAAAACAAGAGTATCAATTAATAAATTATCAAACAAAATTCGACAGCACCATACAAATTTGCAATTCTAATTGAGTCTGCTTTTTGAACCATATTTAAATTTCTGCAACTATTTTTTATCTTGGGTGGACCTTGTTTTCTAATTTTTCATATTAGATATTGTTAACAAAACCAAATAAAAAACGTAGATTGTCCTGCAGCTTATATTTTAATTTCAAGAATGGTTTATGGTTAATTTTTTTGTGTTATTGTCCAAGACTCTCATTCACACGTTTATATAACTTGTCCTGTTTTAACATTTCGTTTTGTTATGAATATCACTACTAAACTAACCCTAAGGTAGAAGGACCCCCTATGGTCACTTTATGGAAACTTTCAACTTTGCAACGTCGTATCTCGTTTTTGTGAACGAATCTTTAACTCCTTCCTATTCTATTAATATGCAGTAATGTTCGACATCCTATCCACAACCCTCTCCAACATTGCCTTAGATGGTGTGATAAAGGACTCAAAGCTTGACAAGTCAATTACGCAAAGCGAGGTCCAGGTTATAGGATATGCAGATGATATAGCGTTGATAGCAAGAGGAAAGCGAGCACTAGAAAAAGCATTTTTAAAACTAGCAAAAGAAGCTCAAGAGAGTGGTCTTAAAATTAATGAAGAAAAAAACAAAATATTTTGTATGTTCAAGAAAACCGAACAGCGCTACAGAATTAGAGATAAATGATTATAAGCTACAAAAAATGTGATATTTTAAATATCTAGGTGTAACTATAAACGACAAAAACAACAGAAGTGCAGAGATAATCGAAAGAGTGAAGCAGGAAATAGAGCATACTGGAAATACTATAAGTTATTAACAGATAAACATATTAGTAAAAAAAACTAAAATAAAAATATATAAGGTAGCAGTTCGACCGGTTATAACGTATGGAGCCGAGACATGTGCATTACCAGAAGAGATGGACACAAGCTAAGGGTACTAGAGAGGAAAGTACTAAGAAAGATATTCGGTCCAAAACAGGTACAAGGAGAATATTCACCACTTATGTACCATGAAATCAGAAACATAATGGATGGAGAAGGTATAGTTAGATTTATAAAAGCCCAAAGGTTAAAGTGGTTTGGACGTATCCAGAGAAGAGAACCTGATGCTAAATAATATAAGGAAAATATCAAACTGGAAATATCAGATGGCAAGATCAAGCGATCGAAGACATCAGAACCATGAGAATCGAAAACTGGAGAAGGAAGTTATGGATAGGAAAATCTGGAATAAAATATCAAACCAAGCAAAGACACACAATAACCTCTAACAGATGCAACAGAAGAAGGAAGATGCGGGTTGATTCTCCGCATGAATAACGGATCAGAACAGCTCATGTGAAGAGCGGTCTATCTCCGAGTCCAAGTGTCGGGCCTACATACATACATACATACATACATACATACATACATACATACATACATACATACATACATACATACATATACAGATATAGAAAAACAAGTTGAAAGTATCTAGGAAACCATATGTATGATAAGGGATGCGCTAGTAAAATAAAGAAGGGTTTATATCGGGCCCCGCCTTTTGCTCTTTTTAGTTTGTGTTAGTGGGGGGGAGCATCGACATCAAGCATTAAAAGCTATTTAATAAACTACAAACCAAGCGTTGGTGTAGTTGTTTGTAATTGAAAGAGAATTTCATATTAATTTTTCTCAGAATTAAAGAAATGATTTCGCAAATTAGGACCAAATTTTCAGATGCTACAATTAATAAATGTATTGTATCTTGAGTGCAACAGTCCCCAAAATACCATTTTGAAATTTGGATTTTTTGTCATTTGTATAGTCGGCATGATAATGAAAGTGCAAAATACAAGCAAGCACACCAATGCTTGGTATGTAGTTTACTAAACTTTAATTCTGGATGTTCCAATATTGCCCTACTAACACAAACTAAGAAGAGCAAAGGCGGGACCCGATATAAATCCTTCATTTTACTAGCGCCTTCCTTATTATACATAACATATGGTTTCCTAGATACTTCCAAGTTGTTTTTCCATATCTGTATAATGTTTGGCTAGTATGAATCTGCATAAAACAAACTGCTGCTTATTATGAACTAAATCTAAGGGTCCCGATGTATTTGTCATAAGCACAATGCAAAAGTTTTCCTTTTATTGCAAACCCGAATGTAGAAAATACATTTTCTACATTCCCACTTGGACTTGTTTCCTAGTAATTTAGGTGCCATAAGTGGTGAACACGGCATACGTCTTCATCAGGATATTCCTGACATGGAAAAACGGTCCAGAGGAAAGTGTTCACCTACCATGTTAGCCGACTATTATTAGCAGCTAATTAAAGACATCCCTGATGCGAGTTACAAACGGAGGTCTCACAGAAATTTTTTTAGAAAAACAGTAAAATCGGGCATTTCTTCCGTAGTTTTCCGCGATAACTGAAAACATTGTATCTGTAGGTCATTCTAACTGAAATGTTTATATTCTTCACTCTTACTTTATAATAATTTTTACTTTTATGAGGTTCAGTATCATGGGTAATTCCTAAAATTAATCCTGTTCAACATAGTTTTTGTGACACATTTAAAACAAGTTTACCAGAAAAACGGTACAAAATAGAGAATTTTCGATTTCAGATTTGAATTTAACACATCTTAATTATACAAAATCACTATTTTCATTTTAGTGCAAAACAAAAAGTTAAAATTTGTTGTGTAACCAATTAACATACTAAACAAAAAATTTGTGAGGGTAGTTGTTACAAGAAAGAATGGTTAAGAAATATTAAATGGCAGGTATGAGATAGGAAGGCCGAAGATAAGATGAAAGAAAAAAAGTTGAAAAAGATTAGAAGGGTCTAGACATGGATGCGAATCAAAAAAGGAATTGCGAATGATTGTCAAACAAGCCATGGGCCAACTTGGCCCATAATGTTCAATATACAGGGTGATTAAGAAATAAAGGTAATCCTATAAATGGTATGTAGAGGGAAGGCAGTAGAGCTAATTTACCTGGACAAGATAGGTCAAAAACGAATAGTTTTCCGGAAAATAAATTTTAAAGTTTAATGAATTTTGGATCCAAAAGGATCCAAGGTTAGGACCGGATCCAAAAAAACTTTTAAAATTAATTTTCTGGAAAACTTCGTTTTTGGCCTACTTGTCAAGGTAAATTAGCTCTACTGCCTCCCCTCTACCTACCATTTAAATGATTACCTTTATTTCTGAATCACCCTGTATACAGATCCTGAAATGTTAAGTACGTACAAACGGAAAGCAACTTGCTTAATGTTAGCTTACCATCTTAGCCATAATAGTAGTATGGGATCCAGACATGGTATATTTCTTGTATTGTTTTGAAGAGCTTTGTTGTTGAGTACTGATAAAAATTCCAGTATACGTTTTGGATGGAATTATGCTTTGTGGTTACAAAATAGGAGGGTCGTTTTTTTTTTCAACCTCCGATAGGCTATAAATAAAAGACAAATGTATGTAAAAAAAATCATTTTATACTTATCGTTACTTTTCGACATACTCACCATAACGATTGAGGCATTTGTCGTAACTGTGGACAAGCTTTCCAATACCGTCTTCATAAAATGTTGCCGCCAAAGCATTTAAATGAGTGTTGGTGTTGTCTTGAAGATCCTCGGTAGTTTATTGTGAAATTTTACGATGTTTGCGGAGAGACGTTCAAAACAAGAGAAGAGGAATGCTGACTTCTTGAATTTGTTCTGATCCATGACAAGCCCATCCACACAGTGCTGTTGCAACCCAATGACTCCTTGAGCAATTTCAATGGGACATTCCGATCACCCGACATACAGTCCCGACCTAGCACCGAGGGACTTTCATCTTTTCCCTGAACTGAAGACGTGGCTAGGAGGACAGTGATTCCAAACTACCGATGATCTTCAAGACAACGTCAAGACTCATTTAAATGTGTTGGCGGCAACATTTTATGAAGACGGTATTGGAAAGCTTGTCCACAGATACGACAAATGCCTCAATCTTTATGGTGAGTATGTCGAAAAGTAACCATAAGTATACAGAACTTTTAGTAATAAAATGAATTTTTTTATATACATTTGTCTTTTATTCATAGCCTATTGGAGATAGAAAAAAAAACGGCCCTCGTACATTTAGATACTTACTTTTTCTTATAAAACATCCTTAAAATAGGTACCTGGTTCAGAAAATGCTACTGCATTGGAAAAAATAAACTACCGGTTTATATAAGAATGTTGAAGGTTTTATTAAAACTTCCAATTTTTATATACAGGTTAGAAAAAGGTTATAATATAATATAAAGACAGATTTTCATAACTTGTTTTTTTTATTAAAAAGTTCCCATTCAGTAATTCATAAGGTATAAATGACAACATATTCTGATAAAATCTACACAGTTTAATGTCAGACTTTAAATACAAAAAAATAAAGAAGAGAAATACAAAAGTTGTGGGAATACTTCTGCAATTCTTATTAGGTCATATGTACATTTATATAACTTCAGAATGTGAACATCGCAAAAAATATTTCTTTTTTGTAGCTTAGACAGTTACTGAAGGCACTGTACAAACCCATGCTGTCTAAAGTGAACCGCGGTTTTTACATTCTATGATAACGCTGTATCACAAAGTGGCAGTGACTGAAAAGTATATTTTCTATGTTTGCTATAATGATTCATATTTACTAAACACTCTATTACGTACACTCAAACTTTAAAAAATAAATAACACAGGTAAACTTAAATACTAATACAATATGACCCTAATCCTAAGACAAGTACATTATTAAATAACCAGTTATAAATGTTTTGAACAACCATGGCAGTGACTTTAAAATACTACATTAGTATTACAATATTAATATAGAACTTACGTAAACTGCCGTCTAACCAAACAATACTAGGTTTTTCAAAATAATATATAAAACAGAAGTTCATTATAACTATGAGATCAGAATGCATTTTATATTGATGCAAAGACTATTGATTAAGTTCTACACTGAAATAATTCTACTATGCTAAAAAGTAAAGGAGAAACTTTCTTATAACTTTGTATTGACATTTTATATGCCTAATAGAGTAAGAATATCATCACGTTTTTCATTCATACATTAGCTACACTATGTAAATATTCTGACCAACAAGTTTAACACGTACAATGTTCAAAAAATGTATAAATACAGAGAACATTTATTATTCATTTATTAGAATGATAATTTTAAAATACTACTTCTACTTATAGAACACATTTTTTTAAATATTGAGATACCATTTTTTTCATAAAGCTAAAATATTTCAAGCTAATATAATTTGACAAAAATTTTAAAACTTATTTTTCCTACATGAAATACATAATTTAAATTGACTGCACTAAAAATACTTCAAAGTTTTCAAATATTACTCATTTCTGGTCATTACATTTTAATTCTTTTTATTTTTAATGACTACTACTTTTACATATCCAATATACTATACTATAACTTTCAATTTCAAAATCACACAATCATTCACATTTCCGTTCTTTTTTAAATTTGAATGGCCTTAAACAGAAAGTACAGCGACATCTACTTATTACTGTACAGATACAGACATCTCTTTCTTGAGAAAACGAAAATATTGTACCAACTAGTAACTGCTAACATTTGTATATTTTAAACTGTCTTTATTTACCATTTGAACATCACAAATATTATTTGACTGCCATTACGTTGCATGAATAACACACATACACATGAACTTTTACATAAAAACTTGCAGAAACATCCATTAAATAATAAAAAAATGAACAACTTTGTTGATGTGCGTGAGGTTTTCGTTCATATAAAACAAAAGATTTGGGGGATTGAAGAGGAGTCAGCTCTGCATGAAACATAGGTTAAAAGGTCAAGCATCATCTGCACAAAAACGCAAAATTTTATTGTTACTGGAAAACAAGAAACAGAATCAGTGGCGGCTCGAATTTTTATAGGTACCAGTTATTAAAGGTTATGTACCGAGAAAAAAAATATATGCGTTATCAGAAATTCTTTAAGAAATAGGGATAGATAGGGGAAATAATAATCTCAATAACTTAACAAGCATTGGAGTGTCTATTAATATAAATATACTTTAGCTTGTAACTTCGTATATACTAAATTTAAATAAAACAAGATATCTAAACAGTTATAAATAAATTGAAGGATAAATTTTCTTTACAGTTTTCTCTGTGTAGCTTAAAAATAAAATGAAAGTAATTCATTTTGAATTTTTTACAATAACTTTTACGATAAAAACGCTGTTTGCTCATGTGTACACGCTAACTGGGGGTTACTGAGTTTGCATTCAATTCGCTGCTTGCAGGTAGCTTATGGTAATGAAATGGACTCGATTGGAGTGGGGAACCTGATGCTGTGTGGTTCAATATAACCGTCGATTTGCCTTCTTGCAAACCCTACCGGCATTGCTTTTATTTGCATAGAAATGGGAAATAAATTTAATAGAAAGTACTAGGTGTTTTTGGTACATTATATATTATAATCATTTAAATCAAATATATTGCAAACCATATCAAAAGCCACCACTGGCCAGAACTTCAAATTATACAAATATCTTTAACTACATAATATAGTACGGGGTAAGCGCCATAAATTTTCGCTTCTGCAGGCTTCTAGAGGTGTCAACATGTGCAAACTCGGTTGCATCATAGTTGAACATGTAAGAGGCCTACAGTATATATATTACGGCTAGATGCGTAATAGATTTTAGTAGCCACTCAAGCATCGTGACCAGTGAATGATAATGTCACAGCGTTCATTAAATTTTTAACAAAGAAGGGCACATGCCTAATCAAATCAATGTTTAGACGGCATTTCTGGTGATTTATCTCCTTCATATTCCACTGTAAAAAAGTAGTCAAAATGTTTCCGTTTGGGGCAAGAATCTCTTGAAGATGATGAGCACACCGGTCGTCCAATTGAAGCGGTAACGGCTCAAAAAGTTGCAATCATTGAAGAAATGATTGACGATTGAAGAAAGTTAAGGAGTTAGCAGTGATGTCTGATATTTCGGAAACAAGTGTTCGACGAATTCTTCATGACCATTAGGGTATGAATAAAATTAGTGCAAGATGGGTACCGCACCGCGTCTTCTTTCTGCTGTTCAACGTCGCGTCGAATGTGCGCGCTCGTTTTTAAACTTGTGTGGAGACGACCCAAAGCCAATTTTGGAGTCCACTGTGACTGGAGATGAGGCAATGGTTCTGTATTATGATCCTCTATCCAAAAGGGAATCAATGGAATGGCGGCTACCCGATGAACCTCGTCTCAAACAGGCGAAAGTCGTTTAATCGACAAAGAAAGTTATGGCAACAATATTCTGGGATTGTGATGGCATTTTACTGATTAATTTTAAAGAACGCAATACAACTGTTAACAGTACATATTATGCGTCTTTATTGCATAAATTGAGAAACAATATTCGCGAAAAGCGTCGAGGAAAATTGACAAGAGGTGTTACATTATTACACGACAATGCACCCTTCATACTGTCGCAATTTCACAAGCTGCCATTCGCGAATGCGGCTTTGAAGCATTGGATCATCTACTGTACAGTTCGGATCTGGCTCCTAGTGACTATTATTTATTTTCCAATTTAAAGAAAGTTTATTTTTATCAGGCGGAGAATTTATGGTGCTTACCTCATATCTCTCTATACACAGATGTTTTCAAACAGTAATTTTCCTGACCTCTTAACCAATAATTACAACAGTCATATCAAATAATAAAAGTTTCAATGTAAGCACAACCACATTACCTTTTTGCCACCCTGTAGCTAACTAGATTATGCTATCTCTGTAATGTTAATATTTAATTACACGCAAAACATAATCAAGTCCATAAGTTTCTGGCCTGACCTATTTCAGAGGGGTGAAACCAGAGCCAACTCAGCACGTTGTATCAAATACTGAAAATCTATCAGTAAAAGGTCAAAAGTCAATGAATTCAGAAAATCAGGAGCCCCTCCCCCCAAAATGGGCTAGGTCACATAGTCAATAAAAAAAGATTATGGCCATAGGCGCCCGCAGAGAGTTGTCCAGGGGGGGGGGGGCAAAGCTTAGAATGAACGGCATATTATACAAAATTTTCAATAAAATTCAAATTATTAAACTTCCAGGGTGGGGGCAAGTACCCCTCCTTGCCCCCCTTCTGGGCGCCTATGATTATGGCCACTATCTTTTGAGATTTCCGAGGAATTTTGTAAATACCACTGTGAGTGCAGAGTACTATGCAGCGCTACTGCATTGTTTGCAATATACCATCAAAGAGAAAAACTAGCTCATAGTGTTTGTCTACTCCACAGCATGCTAAGCACACAGCCTTAATTGCCAAGGCTGCTGTGAAGGAACATGGTTTCAGCACACAGCCCAGACTTGGCCCCCAGCAACTACTACCTCTCCACAAAATTAAAAACTGATTTTTGGGGAACCAATAAAAAGGTCCAAGCAGTCATCTATACCCATTTTGCAACTAAAAAAGAAAACTATTTTTAAACCTCGCATGGTGGAAATAATTTCAGCTATGTGAAAGGCAGAAATGGGTCTTAAGTAACCCGGCTCGTATTTTGCTGTTTTTACATCAATTTCAAAACACCAAAACGTCTATGCTACTAGTAAAAGCTTGCACATAATATATTCAAGTCGTCCAGAAGTAATGCATTTATTCAGTAAAAATTCTTTACAAATAGGGTAAAGATTATTCCTTACACGATTTGCATACTTTCTTTACAGTAACACGTCCATGTGCCTGATAAATAAATATAAAACAACTATCATACTTATTATCAAGGCCAACCATGGCATTGCTGAATGGATAGTGAAAGGTGTTGTTAAGCAGATTTACAACTTCTGCTTATAAATTAAACAAAAAATGTAGATAGCCATTTCAAAAGTAAAATTTCTAAATTCTTAAAAATAAGCCTGGAATTAATTTTTGAAGTTGAAAGATCCGAAGCGTGTGACGTCACGCGTGCCCGCGCCTAATATGCACAGCATACTACTGCTTTGATCGTAGAAATCCGACCACAAATCAGTGCATTTCACGTGTTTGGAGGTAAATAAAAAGTAAATACCTTCATAACAGCTTCAAGGAATACACAATGGAAAACATTGGAATTATTAAAAACAAAAAATAATGAAAGCACGAGTCACTTGAGATCTGGTTTCTGCCCTCCGAGGGTTAAAGGTATAGAGAAAGAAGCTGGCAAAGAGATGTAATAAATGACTTGAAGTTAAAGGAGAATATATTAAAAACAGTAAGTACGATTTTTTCTTTTACTTTCCTTCTACCACAGGCCGGACACTTATGGACCTTACTACAGATGTTGCATACTTTGTTACGAATTCCTGTCCAAATTGTTTTAAGGTACAACACATAAATCAAAACCACTTCAAGAAGCAGACCAAGCAAACCAAATTCATTGATGTAGAAATGAGATAAAACATGTCATCGGCTTGCTGGCATGACTTTTTGTATTCTTACAATACCTTTATATTATATGAAATCGCATATTACAGTAACACAAACATTTACGTTTTTAACTATTTCTGTTAATAAATTAAAGATTACATTATCGAAGTTAGTTTTTTCTGTAACTCTTTCAGTATTTTTTTTAAACAAATATCCAAAATTACTATAAACAAAATTCTGATTCAAGGCATTGGCAAGCTGAGGCAGACAAAAATCATACTGCGCAATGTTTCATCACACTTATCATGCTTATCTTATGCTCAGTGCCATATTTAGGGGGGAGGGGCTAATGTGCTAGAGCTCCCCAAAATTTCTTAATAGTCTAGGTCATTTATGTAAAAATCTAAGCATTTTGATTCGGAATTTTTATAGAGTAGCTCCCCCGAAAAAAAATTCTAAATACGCTGCTGCTTATGCTTGCTTAATGTTTGAGATTGATTGTTCTTATATTTCACTTAAAAAACTGTTATTTTGTAAATTTCTAAAAATGATGATGGAGGGATCTGTATAAAATGAGAGGGAAAGATAAGGGAAACTGAGGTTAAACAAAACATTTAAGATGTTTTCTTTGACTTCTATTATTTTTCTTTAATTAAATATTTTTATTGAAATTTGACTGTTGCAGTAGCATGTAACATAGTATCTATACATAAATATCCTATGGGTGCTTGAAAATATTGTTGTTGTTGTCTATACAGTGGCAGGGCAATTCAATTGACAACCTTAAGCACACATTCTGAAGGTGTCAGGTTAAATAAATCTTGGTACACGCCTGGCGCAACCGCTGTGCTATACTCCGAATTGGATGAAACAAACAAAACATGTTTCTGTAGTAGTGCTTGAACACCAAAATCTTGAAGATACGTATAAGTTTGTCAGAAGAGTAGAAACAGTCCAAACTTAGCAGGTCATGATGGAATAAATATATTTTATAGCACAGATAATATATTTAAAAAACAATATGAATTTTGTTATCTTGTATTGCTACAAGAAAAAGTCCAAGCTAAATCTGAACTCACTTGTACATTTCCAGATGTATAGTATATGTATATAATAGTATGCTGCACCTTACAATTCGTGAGTTTAATTTGACGTTATTTTAAAACAATGTAAAGTAGCAGTCAAGAGAAGTTAGAGAATGATTTTGTGTTTTCCTTTTCATATTGACACCATGAGTAATGCAATCAAATACTTTGACAGTCTTTTTGGATACCTAAACATCAGATAGTAAGTAATATGTATTTAAATTTGCAATTTCAGCCTCGATATCTTAGATGGTTAAGTTTAATTTAAAAATAACAAATAGAAATCCTGCCTTAGCTGTAACTAACCAGGAAAATTATCTTTTGTTTTCATGTTATCTCACTCCGCAGTGTAAAGATCATAAAATAAAAATAAATTTGCTTCTGCAAGAAATCAGTTTTAAATATTAATTCTTAAATTGAAACATAAAAGATGTAAAGACATTACTTTCTTTGTTCTTCAGCTGTTCAATTCTGTTCAAAAACAAATGTGAAAATTACTATGACCATTATATTATATGGAACGTTCTGTTTGACTGTTTAAATATTCCCACCATAATTAAATTACATATAATAGTTACATAGATATAACATAAAAATAATTGTTTAATATATTACATATTTTTTTAATTAAAAATATTTTGCTTCATTAAGACAAAGCTTTGCAAAATATATTTATTAAATAAAATATTCATATACTATATAAGACAGAAACAAAAATTTTGAATGGTTAAATTGAACATACACAATTTTAAATTTTTAAGTTAATCTCAACATCTAATTTTTCAAATTGTTTCTCTCTAAATAGTAATTCTACATTCCAATTCTTTTGTTTTTAATTTAAAAGATCTAAAGTATCTATTTACAATTAATAAATTGAAGTAATTAAAGAACTTTTAAATCTACGTAATTCAAATGGCAATGAAAGTTTAAACAGTAACTAGTCAAAAAGTTTTATGAATTTTTGACGTTTCTAATATATTTTAGAAATTCCTATTCATTTATAATATGCCACAATCTTCATACTCTTTTATCTCAAATATGTTTGCCTTGGGCTAAAAATGTGGGGTTACCTAACTACTAATTAAAATGAATTTAACAGCATCTCCGATTTATACAATTTTTAAAGCAATGTTGAATATAATAATTATCCGCAGAGTTTTTACGCTTTTTAACATCTCCACTTAACCAATATCCAGTACTTCTATATTTACTGCCCTATAACTTTTTTCTTATAGATTTTTACATATTGAAACGTTTTTGGGAAAATTTTACACTTCGGAATAAAAACAATTAACTCAATTAAAAAATCTTGATATTACAAATAATAACTATAAAAAGTAGATCAATAAATGGAACAATAAAAACAATTCATTGAAAAATCAAGATACTGTAAATATTAACTAAAAAGTAGATGGCTAAATCAGACATTAAAAAATTGATTCTAGATTAATATATTTGGCTAAATTATACTTACAGTGTGTCCAGAAAAAATAGGATGTTTAATGAGAGATCTTTGAAATTAATGTAGAAGTAATTTTGAACACATTAACAAATAAAATACATGAGGTAGATGTTATACCAAAATATTTAAAACAGTGCACTTTGTATCACATTGTATATAAAAAAAATGTTCAAATTCAAACAAATTTTATCAAAAAGAATATAACATTAATGTCCTGTTCACTTCAAGACACACCTTGTACATGTTGATTATAAAAGAAAAATCGATTGAATATAAATAAATATAATAATTAACATAAATATGATAAGATTTATATAAAAGAAAATCAATTTCACACAATTAACATGCTTCATAATAAAGTTAACGAGTCTTTCAATTAACTAATATAATGAAAAGTGGAAAATTACCAAAACACAACACAATATGGAACAAATTTTTGTATAATTGTTGGGTAATAACTGAAAAATAACTTAAAACGTATTAAAAATTTCCTCCAAAAGGAAACAAAAATTTTATTTTATACCCGTCTTTCCTTTTAATTACAAAAATTGATAATTATTCTGATATATTAGGGTATAAAAGAACACAATTACAATTTGAGACTTTAAAAGCTCCTAAAGACTAATTATGAACAAAAAAATATACAAACACAAATTACGTATCTCGATAAGATTGTAATTAAAACAAAAATAATAATTTATTGATTACTTTTCAGTAACTCACCCAACATTAATCAGTATGGGCACACGATACCATTTATACAACATCCACACACACACAGTCATTCGCAGTTTTTTAACAAACCTAATATTCCTTATGTATTTACATATTTTAACTACTTATACATACATAACCAATATCTCCGGGATTAATCTGAAATGTCATTCTATATAGGTTGTACATTTGTTACAATTGGCAGTGGTAGCTGAGCAACTTTTATGTTTCTTACGACATGAGGCGATAGGAGTCTGCAGTAGTAGCACTTACCACCGGATGCAAAACAAAACTATCATACACATCCATAAGTTCATCCATCCTGTATTCTTCTAGACAAACAAAGCCTTCTAAGTTTGGAGACTGTTTTCTAGCACAATCTAAGCAATGAACAACATGACGTTTTTCTTGCTCACGAATAAATAATATATTAAAGACCTCAATCTATAAAATAAACGATTATTAATATAATAATGTTGCAATTGAAATTTGAATATTGAAGTATCTTACCTCACATTGTCCACAGTAATGTGATGCTTCATTTTTACCTCTTCCATGAAATTTGACTTCAACACCTTTGTGTTTTACAAATTGCAATATCATAGAGCACTGCCTTAACGTCCGCAGTAGACATTTTCTGCAAAAAGCCCCATAAATGATAATTATATTTACATCTACTGAACTTACAACTTACTTGATCAATGCAAACAGTTTAGGGTCAGACACCTTTATGTTCCTAGCCAAATTCCAAGATAGATGCAGCATGGGAACAATTGATTTAAAACTTTGCAGTTTATTCCATTCATACCTTTCAATAGCTAATTGATACTGTCTAGCTGTAAGTGGGCCTACATTCCATGCTATATTATTACACCATCCTACAGCTTGAACCCAGTGAACACAGCCAGCATTGACCCAAACAAGGTCACCTGGCCTTTGTAAAAACCTATAGACAGGTATATTAGCTTTATAGAGATCATCGAGCATAGGCCACCACGAGCCATGAAGGTAATTGATTTGGTTTTTCTCGCATAAGGCACAGACAGCACCCCAATATGCATCAGGTACAGCAAACCATTCACAGTCACCTGGGCCTATATTTATATTTATTGAACAGAAGTTGTTATTCTCTTGATGTCCTGGTGTACGACTTCCTGGAACCTATAACAATAATGGGAATAAAAAAAGCTCCAGATTTAAATTAATAATCATACTTTCATATACAGCTGAACAGTATTCATGCCCAAAATGACATGACCAACGTGTGATAACATATTGCCCGCTGATACAACACGTGCAAATGCGGGTAACTTCATTAGTTCCTGGAGCTGTAATTTCCATTTACGTTCATCTGACAGATCTACATTTGTACCAAATCTGTAATTTTAAAATTAATCCATTAATTATGTACAGTTTCTTCGCAATTTTTTTTTGTACTAACTTCAACATTTTTGGTGGATTATAATTACTTTTCATCGCACCATGTTGTGGTACCGATGGAAGATTTTTATTTTTACGGCGAGCAAAATTATTGGAATCTTTAGAATCTGAGTCAGATAAATTATATGTAGTGCTAGAAGATTTATCTCGTTCTTCCTGTGCAGAAAAACAATATTTTTAAACCAAACATGTATATATACTTTTAAAGAATTCCTTACCTTTAGACTCTCTTTGAAACTTGATGCTTGGTATTGTGCATACCTAGCAATTGTCGTATGGGACCGATGTGAAATACAAGCCCATACCTTTCGCCCCAGTTGTGGATCCCAGTTTTCATCAGAGGGTTGTTGAATTTGTGTTCTAACTTCTACTGTATGATCTGGATTTGCTTCAACTAAAGTTTTAGTTGAAAACAAACCCAAATCTAGTTTTAATGCTGATGCTAAACCACGAATAACAGCAATTGGATGTTTCAAACAGAATTCTTGTAATTGTGGACTAAAAGCATGTTTTTTATTATCTAGATACACGGAAGGCGTAGGTGGAAGTAACTGTTGATGATTTAATTTATGTGAAGGAGGTTCTGGTGGAGCAGGTGGAGGCGCATTATCTGCTATTAAAGAATTACTTATTTCACCATTTACACCTTCCCCTCTAAAAACAAACAAACCATGGGTAATGAATTAGATATTGGTAAATTAATAGTAATATAACTTACTGGCAAAGTTGTAATATCACCTTTGCATTCATATCAATTGAATAATCCGTATCAGAACGTCTTTCACGTGAACCTACAGAATCAACTTCCCATGGTGGTTCAGCTTTTATTGTTAAGATTCGATCACCTGGAGGAGATGATTTAATTTTCGCCTTAAATTTGTCATTTTGTTCAATGTCAGTTAAACCCGAATTAACGTTTGAAGGTGAAAAGGGCCCACATGATAATGTACTATTACCTAATAAAAACAATATTAAATGAATTATTGATGTTTATTGGAAAGGTAGCCACACAAACCTGTACTGTCTGTTTCTTCTTTAACATGGTCTATTTCATCAGAACCAAAATGTTTTAGTAAATTTTCTGCTAATGTTGTGGCTAAATCTCTTTGAGATAATAAATGTTGTAACTCTTCTTCACTTACATCTAAATCTGTATTTCCACTAGATATAGGATTTGTACAACTCGATGCAGGTGCTATTAAAAAAAAAAGATGATAATAAATTCGTATAATTATTGAAAGTAAGAAAGTGATACCTGGAGGGGATGTTCTGCTAGAATGTACTATTTGTGAGGAGTATTGGTGTGATGAACCATTGTATGCAGTTACTGCTGTTGTTTGAACAGGACGAGGTGAAGAGGTTACTATTTGTCTTTGACTTAACAATTGCTGTTGTTGCTGATGTTGTTGCATTAATCTATACTGATGTTGCAGTTGCTGCATAACAGTCTACAAAAGATTATTATCTTAGATACTTGCATGTAAACAGTGGTAATATTCCAAATATCTAATAATTCGTGTCCTAACTTAAAATTATATAGCATATAGGTTTAAAATATCCACTTTGGGATAGATGTCAGATCCTTAATATACTGTTTATAAATGACGTTTAAGTATGATTAGTGATATAAGATCTTAGCAGGGAGAGAAAACAGTTCATTTTTTTGTTTTATTTTTTGTTTTACTTCTATTATTTGTTTTATACTTTTCTTTTTACTTAGAAAATTGTACCACTTAACATCTATACAGCAGTTCACATATCAAGTTCAGTACGGGAAAGATAGGACAAAATCTTATGGTACTTTTCTGGTCCACATTGCCACTTCTCGCAAGCGAATGGATGGTTTAAAATTTACTGGAAGTTCCCAAACTAAATTTGATGCCGCTCACTTTACCTAATAAAACCTACATACACATTAGGTATAATAATTAATCATTGTTAATAAATGTAATTTAAAGTTATGTTTTTCAGTTGATTTTATACTATTTAAAAGTGCCATTCTTGATCTATAGTTTCAATTTTTTAAAATCGTCTGAGCTTTTAATCATCAAACTTTAAAGCACATTTACTCATTCTTAAAAATTCTTTCATAATATAACAATGTAATGTAATAACAGAATAATACAATGTAAAACTAAAAACCTGTTAATAATATACCTAATATATCAATTTTACAGAAAATATAAGCTACACTTTTCTTATTGAATAATTCAACCCACAAACTTATTTTGTTGTTAATAAATTTTTAGTTTACATACCTTTGCTGTTTATTTAAAGTGCATATACCTGATTATACTTAGAACTTGGGTAAATCCCTTTTATTATCTTTATGCCTGTTAATGGCTATTTCATAAATAACAGATGTTATTGGTATTGTTAGTTATCTTTTCACTGTCACTGAGTAAAGATCATTCTAGACAGTGAAAACAGTGTTTGTTTTATATGTGTATTTATTTTATATTAGAAGTTTGTTTCAGTGAAAATTATTTGGAGTTTTACAAAATGCCAAGGGGTAGGCAAATTAACATCGAAAAACGTATCGCAATTTATGCTTTATATGAAACAGGGTTTTCTGAACGGAAAATTGCTAAAAAAAGTTCTAGTTTCTCCCAAAGGGGTGCACATTACAATAATCAGAAAAAAAGAAATCGGTTAACTATCGGACAGAAAACGTAGTGGACGACGAAAAGTAACTACCAACGCTGAGGACCACTTCATTGTGACAATCAGAAAGTGTAATTGTTGGCTTCCAGAACCAGAAATCACTCGGAGAGTGAATAAACGACATCAGAAGAAAGTATCAGTGGCAACAGTGAAAACATCAACATCGGTTGATGTCTGCAGGATTAAGAGGTTGCGTTGCTTTAAAAAAACCTTTGCTTAAGCGATCCATAAACAAAACTGGTTTTCCTGGGTAAGGGAACATGAAAATTGGTCCACAGAAGATTGGAAAAAACGTTTTGTGCCGTACCATCTGGATTAAGAATTGTTGGTCAGAACTTGATTATTCAGCAAGATAATGATCCAAACTGTGCAAGAATTTCCTCTTTCAGAAACATGAAAGAGGTGAATGGAAGATAATGATCTGGCCGCCTCAAGATTCATCATCAAATATAGTGACACCAGTGTCCAAAATGAGTGGTATTTCTGAAAAGACCATCTAGAAAGTGCAACAGTGAGTGGAGTGTTGAAAGTGTTGTGAAGTGAAACAACCAAAAGAAACGCCTAAAAACATAAAATTGTTATGTTCGTAGAATAGTACACCAGTTCTTTCAAGAAAATACACCACCGACAATAAATTCAATGTTGGCTACAGTAAACGCTATTGAGAATTTACCCAATTTTTCACGGACTATACATCATTTATCATGCGACGGTAGGAAATCAGTAGTAATTAAAAAGCAAGGGATCATCTTTTTGCGTCATCGTTATCTGTGCTAAATTCGTCGATACTACAAAGAAGATTACAATATAGTGTATTTAGACGAATCCTGGGTAAATGTAGGTCACAGTGTATTAAATGGTTACATGCAGGTAGTGAAAATTGTTGTACGGATGGAGCAGAACCGACTTTTCTTGTAAAAAGTAATAATACCCAGGACTATCATGATGAAATGGATGGTCCTATTTTTGAAAAGTGGTGCTCCTTACCATAGCAGAAAATTAGAAAAAATTCCTAACAGCATGTCTAATAAGGAATAAGTATAAACGATATGAAAAAATTTGTATTTTGAAGGAAATTATCTAAAAATAGAACTGTTAAAAGTAGTCAAGGCATACAGGACAAATTATGATCGATACATAATTAATAGCACTGCAAAACAACATACTATCAAAATTTTACAGCTGCCCCACACCACTGCGAACTAAACCTGATAGAAAATATGTGGAGTGAAGTAAATAGATATATAGCCAGACATAATAAGATTTTTACAGAAGATGAAGTGTGAAGTTTAATTACGGAAGCATATTTACAAGTTATGCCAGAAAAATTGAAAAATTATGTAAAATACATAATAGAACAAACGTAAATATGTTACAAAAATAAATGCATTTTCTTAATGGCTACTTTTTTGTTTAATTTGTGTACCGTTGCAGTATACAGTATAAGTATAAAAATTTAGTATAAAATCTGAACGGTATTAAATCAAAAAATGTGTAATATGCGTCTTTGTTTAAGTATATAAGTCATTTTTGAATATTACCTTAAATATAAAATATCTATTCCAAGACTTAAATGACTTGAAAACAATTCTTGCTACAGCAAAAATCTAATTGATTAATTATAATGTGAATCAATATTTACAGAAATTTTTATTCAATATTTACAACAAAAACAGTTACTGTTTCTGTTTAAAAAAATGGCTTGTTTTAAATATTTTGTGGAGCAGATACTGTTTTTTTTCACTGTATTTAATTAATAATGTAGTTGAACCATTTAATTAAGTTAATTGCAAGCTACTACCCACAAGTTTTTATATGTAATTTTATTAAAAAGGTATTTTGACAGGTACTTATTGTCGTCGAAGGAGTGTTATTCTAAAATGTGGCTAGGTAGCTTTCTATAAAGCACCATGCTGAACTTGATGTATGAAACAAGGTATAGTGTAGAATGATTGAGAATATTTTAACAATCAATGTTGCTGTTCTGGTGAATATAATTGTTTTTGAATCTATTTACCTGTTGAGCAGGTGTTAAAGTAGCCACATTCTGTTGAAAATAATTAAGCAATTGTAGCTGCTGTTGGGTTAAATATATTGATGATTGCTGTCCCGATGTTGGCTTCGGGTCAGCATTCTCTGTTTTCAGCTTTTTATTAGGGGTTCCAGGTGATGGATAAGGTGGTGGAGGTCCTTGTGGAGCTCCAGGACTATAATTATTCTTCTGATATGATAATGTATTATTTCGAGGCTGTGGTGTTCCAGTTTGTTGTTGTTGTTGCTGCTGTTGTTGCTGTCTAGATGACATTTCTGCCGATATTGGAAGATTCCAAGCCTCTTCGATGGAGAGTAATTGCTTTCTTCTGCAATTTTAAATTCAAATATACCCAATTGAATATATCACAAAGCAATTTTAAACATACTGGCTAGTTGCACTCGGCATTGGTGCATTTGCTAGGTGTGTTTGTAAAAAATTGATTCTTTGGGTGAGACGTGGGTTCATTCCCACGGAAGGGAGTACTTGACGAGGAACTTTTGATGGCAGATAAGATTCTAACAGAATCTCAGACGAACTCTGATTTACCAGACCACGACTTGAATTTAAATAGCACGCATACGCATCACGTGCTTGACCACAACTTTCATACAATATTCCTAAATTCGCCCAGGCTGCAGAATGACATTTATCCAACTGTACTGCACATATATAAGCTTGTAAAGCATCCATAGGCTGACTTTGCTGCTGATACAGTACTCTGTGTAATTAATGTAAAGTTACTATAATGTATATTAGAATAAATTTGTGTAAATAAAAAATTAATTTACAATCCATGAGCAGACTGGTCCTATTAGGAAGAATAGAGAGCACACTAGAATTATTTCACTAAATACTTACAACTTATACTTTCCAAGATAAATAAGACATATTTAGAAACAACTTAAAAGACAAAAACATTATACCAAAATGTAACAACGTATGTTTTATACTAGATGTTATAATTTTTAAATTTTAACAATAATTTAATACCCATTATAAGTATTATGAATGTAATGAATTCGTTTTCCAGAATAACTTGAGCAGTAGAAATATTGAGATTAGAGATGTACTAAGAAATTGATTGAATATTAAATACCTGACCGTCATAGTTTTAACAATAGACAAATATTAAATAATCTATCACATGGTTTATTTAACCAAATATTTCGTTTGGATTTTACATTCAAACAAAAAAGGTTTAAGTTTGAAAATAAAAATTACATAAAGATTTTATGCAATTATTTGGCCAACACTGGGGTACATCCTAATCATAATACCAGTCTACTCTATTTATTATCAGTTAGCATAAAACATAATCTGAATACCTTTCTCGATAACAATTATAACAGAAAATAAACATACCCTATTGAGCACCATGTATCTGCATTTCCTTCCGATTTTTCCACCGAATTTCTATACGCAATAAATGCATCATGTACTTTACCAATGCTAGCATAGCATCTACCTAACAAATATAAAGTTTGCCCAGACTGAGGTTCAGCTTCTATTGCTCTTTGAAGGCAGTGTATAGCTAAAGGAATACGATGGTTCTTATCACCAAGTATATCATGACAATGATATAACCATCCTGTAATTAGTAATACTTCATAATTAAGAAGAAAAGTAAAAATACTTATGACATATAACAAAAAATTTAACTAACTTTATCAGAATTCCATAAACACATACACACACTGATTCAAATGCCACGTTATCATATATACGTTTAATTTTATTCACAATAATTGGTTCTATTGAAAACAAACATAAATATTTACAGGTACAATTTATATTTACCTAATTGGCGAAATATATCTGAACGTAACAAATTATTAATATTTTTATCACGAAGGAGTAGTTCGTACTTTTCCTTTGCTCGTTTTATTTTCCCTTGAACTTCCAGTAGATGTGCAATATGAAATTTAACTGAAACAAAAGGTAAGTCGATTTTAATACTACAATATAAAGGAAAAACCTGAAAATAAACATTCTGGTAAATTTATTTCAAGAGATAATGGAACCACTCAATGAAGTTCCCATAAATAATCAAACAAAAAGTTTATTTATAAAATAATGAATGAATGAAAAATTAAATATGCACACAGTTCTGCGGAAAAGTTTAATACTTAATTTATTTTTGCAATATTTTTATTAATCAGATTTACCTCCTTATTAATTGTTTGTTAAATTTAAACATGAAGTCCATCTTGGCTTGTCGATTTTGAAAGAATAATATACATTTAGCTCTTGAATTTGCTTTTGAAGTTGTAAAAGAAACACATTTTATAATAAATGATAAATATATGCTATTTACACAAACCATTTAAATCACTTTCAATATGAGACTATAGTAAAAATAGAATGCATATCTCATACTGTTATCTTCAGGATATTAATTCAAGTAGGTTTCAAAATAATCAAAACGTCACACTTAACATTAATAGGAATACTTGAACTGACATCACAGTTTGTACGAACCTACCACAAATATTATTTTTCCAGTTTCTCCTTATTGGAGGAAATACTGACTTAAAAATATATATATATATATATATATATATATATATATATATATATATATATATATATATATATATATATATATATACAGTAATTTTATTATTACATCTGGTTATGTTAATACTTTAAATATTTGATGACGTTTCAAATGCAAGATTTTTATTTTTTCATTATTATTATTATTATTATTATTATTATTATTATTATCGAAAATTATACAGTAAAAACCTCTTTAGCAGACCATTTCTAAATGTGACCCAACATTACTTATTTACTTGTCTGTATTTAGTTCTCTTCAACCCCCACTTGCCTTTCAACATATGATTCTTCGGAGAATTTTTAATCCTATTGATTGTTTAAAACTTCTTTATTGAAAGTATTAAATTTATAAATGTAATAATAGAAGCAGTTTTATATCTCTTTTGCAATTTCGTTTGCATCTTCCTAGGATTTCTAATCCTAGTGACTATTTAGAACTTCTGTTACCAACTCCAAGAAAATTCACAAAAAATTACCAAATTTAAAAAACAAAATGTCTAAACCCCTGCAAATCAGTTTTGCAGTTTCGCTTGTATGGGTTGCATTGAAATTTAAATAAGATGGCTGAAAAAAGTAAAGTGATCGGTTTATGTAGAAACGTGCTTAAGAATTATAGAATATACTGCTAGCAGTTTATCACAGCGTAAAATAATGGGAAAGTACACGCATTGGGAAAACCCAAATTCAAATGATTTTGAAAGAAAAAGACAAGATTAAAGAACAGTGAATGAACAATGGTAATAAAAATTAAAAATACAATTTGCAAATTGAAAATTTCTGGGCAAGCACTAGTTGGCTTCAAAAGCTATTGTTTTAAAAACTATGTATGAAGAAAGTGACAAATAATTAACATCATTTTTGCAACAGCACGATTTCAATGATATATATTCAATGTTGGTGACGCATGAGTTTTTTATCGAACATTACCTACTAAAACTTTAACGTTTAAAGGTTCAAGTACCTTCGGATCCAAAAAAGTGACAAATAGAATAAAAGTAATGAAAAGAAACCATCTCTAATAATATGTGACCAAAATATTTAAAAAATAAGCTGGAATGGTATGCAAACAAAAACCCTTGGATGACGAGCATAATTATTACAGAACAGCTTGAAACTTAATAAAATATGAAGAAAGAAGCAACCCTTTTAGCGCACATGGATGCTGCAAATAATGTGGACAAGCTCTAAAAAAAATCTTCCGGAATATGGAAAAAAACGTGGAACTCTCTATAACCCCTGATACAATAAAAGTGTTTTAAAAAATGGCATTAATTGCAAAAAGACCAAAAACAAAAATAGTGTTGAAGATAGATTGATAGAAATTGAAGTGGTAAAAATGAAACTCTTGAGTATGACAGCAACTTTAATAATAAAGACGGAGAAATTCCTTCAAAAGGAAAACATAATCTCCCACTCACTTCCATAAAAAAGGCTTAACTGAGGTGCATGGATTAAAACAACCATCCTGCAATTTTGGAAATTATAAAATGGTCGAATTAATTACATTTTCAAAATTCTTCAGAGAAAAAGGTCTGGTTTAGATGAATATTTTGAAACTAATTAAATTTTAAAACGTGTAGGTTACATACCTATTGTATTAACCTCTAAACAATGATTAAAGTGTGAATTACATATGTAGTTTTTTTATTATAGTTTGATTTTTTTTAATATATGTTACTATTTATTATTTATACTTTATTATGCATAATAAGCATATATTTGCTGATTTGTGCACATTTTTCTAATTTTCACTACTCTAAAAGACCATTTTGTATCGGAACCGGCAGTCATTGTATTATAGAGATTTTACTGTACTAAACTCTTTAACACATCCAATCATAAAAATATCTTTCGATAAGACACATGATTGCAAACTATAGCCGATCATTCAAAAATTATCATGTCCAATAGTTTTCTATGCATCTACAGAGGCATATAAGACATATTAAGCTAAAATTAATAATCAATTAATATCATTTCAATCATTATTTTATTAGTTCCCCAATAGATAAATGGTTTAACTTGGAACGTAGAGATAAAGTTAAATACTGCTGCTTTAGATAAAAATAATATATATTTTTTTAATTTTACACCTACACTATGAGGGAACCAACAGCTAAGGTCATTAGAGAGATAATTTTAAAGGGCGTTGTACGCGTTGTAAATAAGTTAAAAAGAAGGAGGATTAAACCAATTTTTCAGGACGATTTTGCACCATGCCATCAAACTCAATCTGTAAGTACTTCTTGTAATGCTTCTTGAAAATTTGCTTTGTTACGATTCTATTCTTACAGATTGATCAATAAAAAAGAGATCTGGGGATTAACTTGCCTCCTTTGCCAGGAAATAGCCCAAAACTTAACCCAATACAGAATGTCCAGGCTATGGTGAGCAAACGAAAAAAAAAAGCCAAAAACCATAGATCAGCTAAAATCGAGAGAAATTGTTAAAAATGTATGAAATAATTCAGTTTCAAAATTTAAATACGTCGATACCATCCAGGATAAAAGAGGGTCCATAAAGAGAAGGGGTCGAACTTCTCACTACTAAAATATTTTTATTTTAAAAATAATATTTTACTTTAGAAATGATTTAATCGAATCACGTAATGAAATGATTTGATTTAATTAAATATTATAATCTCCCAAACTATTTTTTTCCTTAAGTTTTATATACAGTGTCTCCATAAAGTTGGATCCATATGGGAAAATTCTTAATATTCTGATTGGGAAAAAACTTTGCGCAAAGTTTTTTGCACTATCACCTCTGCTTCTAAAAATACATGAAATACGCCATGTCATAGTTGACAGGTGAGACAGGTATCTGTCAAATTCGCTATTTTAAAAAAAATTGGCAAACTAACCTTATTTGTTAAAATATGGAAAAATTTTATTAAGAAAAAATGTTTCTAATGACATTTTACATTCACATGCCGAGTTTGAACGAGATATTTCGACATAAGGAAAATTTTGTTTTTTAACAGTTTTTGATACACTCCCCATATCTGACTATTTTGAATGAGTGGAAAGGCAACAAGTGCATAGCATATTTTGCTAATAATATTCAACAGGATTGTTGACTATCAATGAGTAAGGAAGTACAGCGACCTAGCTCCGTGACCTGCTTTGTTAACAATATAATAGTGAAGTGCTGATAGTGCAACTAAAAGTAGTCCAGAAAACATGACATTGTGTTTGTTTGTTAAGTATAATAACACGTAACGTAAGTAAAAAACAGTTATAACAATTTAAAGGAAATGCCATCAAATCCTTTTTCAAAAAGCGGGAAGATTATAAGATCTCGCACGAAACAGCTTCAAAATGTACAGCAACAACATCAACATAATGTAACAAATAAGGCAGCAATACCACCACAAGGAATTCCCTTACTCGATGTTAATGAAGCGCTACCTGTTAACAACAAGCAAATGCAATTATTATTTCAACAAAATTATGCAAGAACAGAAAATTCTGGTATGGAAATAGTAACTACAACTTCAACTGAGCTAGAAAAAATAGCTTACCTTGAAAAGGAGTTAAAGAAAGCTTTGAACGAAATAAAGATTTTAAAAGAGCAATTAGCATTAGTTCAATCAGAAAAGATATCTTATAGCCCGATCAATTCTGACGAAGAAGAAATTGTAAATAGAGAAACTGCATGGTTGTTACCTAAAGACAAAGAACAAAGCCGTTTAATCTCCTGAACAAATCAAAGATAGTCCAGTCAAAAATAAAACCAACGCACTGAAAGTACAGAAACCTCCCCCGGTAGTAGTAGGCAATGTAGAGAGCTATCAGGAGATCAAATAAAAGCTCCAAACGAGAAGTTTAAGTTACAATGCAATTTTTTTAAACAATAACCAAGTTAAAATTAATGTCAATAACGAAACAGAATATCGTGAATTGACAACAATGATGAATGAAACTGATCAACAATGGCATTCATACGAAAATAAGCAAGAAAGTCCGATTAGGATTATGGTCAGAAGCTTGCATTCATCTTGCAATTCGAAAGAAATAACAAATGAATTAAAAGAGAGGTGTTTCAAAATAATCTCCTTAGAAAATCAATTAAAAAAAGTTAAGGAAAATGACAGGGTCGACCATATTAAGCTACCCTTGTTCGTGATAACCTTTGATAAAACGGAGGATGTCATAAAATATTTGAAATATGGTATTTGGCTAACATGAAAGTCAAAATCGAAGCGTTGAAAGCCAACAAGTTAGTACCACAATGTAAAAAGAGCCAAAGATTTGGTCAAAAGAAATAATCCATGGATATAACTGACCTACGAATTGAATTCTGGAATGCCAATGGCATTCTAAATCGTAAACACGAATTAGAAGTATTCCTTATGTCAGAACATTGATGTATGCTTAATTTCAGAAACACATTGTACTAATCAGTCATATCTCAAATTTAGTGGATATCAAAGCTATCAATCAATCAAAGCTTAAGCAGGTTGTGCGATCTCTAAAGCGCTATAAAATTTAAAAAAAATGCAAAATAAGTCATTTAAATTTGTTGTTATAGTCCTTGAATAGTGTGAATTCCCATTTCAAGATTTTTTTTAAATTTTTATAATCAAAAATTAATATAACTAAAAGAAATGATTTAACGGTGGAAATTACGAAAAAACAGTCTAGTAGATTCTAATATTAAAAAATTTATTACAGACAGAAAATAAAACAATTTTCTTACAAAACAGGATAAACTAAGTTACAATAGATATATCTAGCAATGATTTTTCAAAATCCTTATCACCAAAGCGAACCTTCAGTGAATCCGTCGAAGTGCTAGCCATAACTTAAATACTCATGTCCGGTCCCTATGACCGCACGAAATATTTAAATTCAAATAATAATGTAACGTGTGAAAACAGATCAATGTGCAGCAGGCTACAAACTGAAAATAATGCTATTTAGGAATACCTAACAGCACAAATCTTAATTCTTCCTAGAAATAGGAAAAACCACAAGTCACACAGATACATGCGGTCACCGAGACCGCACCTGAGTAGTTAAGGGTTAAAAGCAATATTAATCATTATGAAGAAAGTCACTTTCAATCTGAAGAAATACAACTTACTGTAGTAGGCATCAAATCAACCAAACAAAAACTCAATTTGGGTGCCGTATGCAGTCCACTCAAATATAACCTTAAAAGACTGGAATATCTTCGACTTATAAATCATATGGGTGAGAGATTAATATTGGGAGGAGACTATAACGTTAAACATGTAGATTGGGTATCTCGCTTGACCACAACCATAGATAAAGAACTTAGACAGGCAATAGGTGAAACTAGTTGCAATTTTCATTCTACAGGCAAGCTCACCTATTGGCCTAGAGACTTAAATAAAATACCTGACTTGCTAGATTTTTTTATTACAAGAAAAGTGTCATTAAGCTTTGTTGATGTACAGGAAAACTTCGACCTAAACTCTGATCACTTGGCAGGCATCAATAAAAGGTTTATTAGAAACATTTTTTCTTAATAAGATTTTTTCATATTTTAACAAATAAGGTCGGTTTTTGCCGATTTTTTAAAAATAGCGAATTGGACAGATACCTAATGTCACCTGTCAACTTTGACATGGCATATTTCAACTATTTTTGGAAGCAGAGGTGAATAGCCCACAAAACACCAATCAGAATATTAAAAAAATTTCCCATATGGATCCAACTTTATAGCAGATGCTATATGTATATGTGCATTATCATTAAATCGTGAAAATATATTTTTTTCTCATTACCACATCATTTTATACAAATTATCACAATCTCAATTTGTATTTGGTCATCGTCATGTATTGGTGCGGATTGTTTTCCCACAGGTATAGTACTTTAATACCACTCGTGTATCGCTGGCCAATCAGCGCCGCCCTTTGGATTTTGAGGCCCCGGGTACAAATATCGAGTGGGGCCCCCAGTAAATAAAAAAATGTTGATTAAAATAAGGTCGCTCATTGCGGGGCCCCACTGTAGCTGTAGAGGCCCCGGGCATACGGCCGGCTGACCGACCTTAGGGACGCTTCTGTGGCCAATAAACTAGTTATAGTTTTGTTTTGCCCCGAGGTTGAAGCATACATTTATTAAAAGAGCTTTTACCAAAGAAGATAATATTCATTTTTAACTATTCTAACTAACTAATAACTATTGTTTTTCAGCATTTCTAAAAACGCATTAAATGGTAGAAGTTTAGCCCGAAACGTTTATTTTAATAAAACTGACATCACTAATGACAGCTGTCATCTGTCAATAGTCATTTAACACTAGATTCTTATTTTGCTTACTTTTGACTCTGTAATCTGGTTGTGTCCCCAAAAACCAAGAAAATGATGAAAATTGCCTCTAATAATTTTTTAATGAATTTGAAAGTTGCCAAGAGTAGAAAGTCACTTTTAACACTGGAATCTGGTTCAACGACAACAAAAACCAATGAAATGATTATGAAATGTCATCTGTCAAAAGTTATTTTTATATATGTATAGGTACCGAATTCAGGTATATATAATTGGGGTATAAACAGGTATATTGTTCAGGTCAAAAAATAATAAAATTCTAGTAACTTCTGACCATTTCAAATGAAATGGGAATGTATATGAACAGGTTCAGGATTAATAATCCATAACAAAAACAAGATATATTCTATTGCACTCGTGCAAAGACGAGACTGAAAATAGAGAAAGTGGCTTAGGAATACTATATATTAATAAGAAGATTAATAATAACTGCAAAGTTTCGCACCAGAGCTAGAAACATGTCCATCATACAGTGCTATGCTGCAACGTAAAGCGCCACACAAGAAATGAAAGATAGATTTTACCAATAACTAACAAAAAGTGTCAGCAAAATAAAAAGTGGAGACATAATAGAATTGATAGCGACCTCAAAAACAAAATAGGACCGAAGAAGTGCCCAAATAAAACAAGTGTAAAAAATAGTGGTCTAGAACAACGCAATGAAAACGGCAACCTTTTTGTGGCGTTCAAACTTTGACCTAATAATTGATGGAACCACTTTCCACATTAAGAGACAAATATGATCATATGGATATGAATTAGATAAGATCACCTGCAGCGGAAAATAACACAATTCTTTTCTGGATATATGAAGTCGACAGGGAGCAGATGTGGGCAGCGATCACCTTGTAACATTAAGAATAAAACTTGCCTTGGTTAAAAGTCTTTACCCAGTCTTTAAATGCAAGAACTTTAACTTTGCAAAAGCTGAGACACCACAGTATAGAGTGCTGAACTCAAGACTACAAGGTACTGGAATCAAGATAGGATAAAATCACAGAATTTCTATTAAGAGCGAAGAAAGGAATAAAGGAAATAAAAACACTAAGAGGAAATAATGAATAACAGACATAATCTGGGATTTAATCACACAGAGAACGAAAATTAAAGCAAAGATCAACAGTGATAAAACACAGGCCAGGAAGAAAGATCTAGTAAAAGAATATAACAATCTGAAAACAAGTGGATATGAGACAAGAATGGTAAACTATTTATTAATAGCAGATAATGAACAAATCAGGGTTCATAACAAAATTTCAATTATCAATTGACATTATATAAACTTCCAAATATGTATGCAGATAAGTTCATGGAACCAAAAGGATGGCATGGTAATTCAATCGGCAACATCAAGCCTACACGATGAAGGTGCCGGGTTAAACATGATACTCTGAGGGTGGATTGCATAAAAATGGATTCAATTTGAACAAGTAATTCCTTAGTACCAATTCTAAAAAACAATTGTTGCCTAGGGATTAATCCTCGTTTAAAATTAATCCATTTTTATGCAACCCACCCTAGTTGGGTGAAACAAACAGTTAACCTTGCCACTTATATTGTTAATAAAACAATATTTATTATTAAATAAAAACTAAATACTAAAATTTATATAAGATAAATGTTAATTTTTTAAATAATGTTTCACATTAAATCATAATCTCTACCAACTGAGGTACCTAAGGAGACTACCAGCAGATTGACAATGTTTCCATACAAACTAGATCACGCAAACATGCAAAGTGCACTAGATATATTTGCTTCATTTAGTGAATGGATCGACAATTCGCCGACCATTATGAAGTAAGAACGTGCTTCTCTACACAAAGCACACAACAGAAATGACACCACAGAGATCTTACAGTGCACAAAAGAGATGATCGATCGGCAGAATCATGGGAATAGTCATTATTGTATACATTTAAGCTCGCCAAATTTGAAAACAATAACAACGCTTCAAACTTTCAAATCAAAAATGAGTGTGTGGGTTTTTTCTATTTCGTTTAATCTAATTCTCCAGTTGGTAAGTGAACATAACTTAATTAGTTTTGCTAACAAGTTGAAAACGTGACAAAATTGAAAAATAACTAAAATTGACTTTATTTTAAAAAAGTAACTTTTAGTTGAAGAAGCAACTCACTTTGAACCCTGAATGCGCAGATAGGAGGAATATTATACTAAAATCATCAGAGATGCATCTGACGAAGTAGAAGCGCAAAATATTATCGGCAACAAGGAAATCCAATCCCTGCAAATAAATACCAACGCCCCTAGTGAAGGTGAAAAGCAGTTTATGTTAATCATTGTTTCCACTACTATTTTGATGTTTGCCAATCGTTGTAGTGACTCAATACTATAAGTTATCTTAACCGTGATATTACAGAGGAGTTTACCAACAAAGCAATTTTTCACTCATACAACTTAATTAAAACAAAAAAATGCCATCGTAAAAGATAGTTACAGACGGCTGTGACAAAAAATGTATATGGGTACTTTTAAGTTATTATAGCGTAACTTAGGGAGAGATGGTGATATCGGTTGAGATGGTGAATCACATTTGTTCGACTATTGATCAATAGGTGTTCCTTGTTGAACTATAGCGGCATTTTATAAAGCCGTCTTGTCACATGTATCAAGAAAACATTACTCGATGTGTAAGTAAATTAAAAAAAATTAATTTGGTGATACTTTAGAGTTTACTTCTGAAAATGTTGTTTAAAATAACAGGTAAATTATTATATTTGCATATACTTGTGATTTAAAGATTTAAAAAATTGAATTATCTTTATCAAAGTATACTTAAGTAAAAGGGTATGCACTGCAACATTGGGTTACGAGAATAAAATTAAACCTACTATTTATCACATATATTAACGTATGACTTTATTGTTCAAGATTAACTGCATAATTATTCTGCAGGTGGCAGAAAAATTGAACCGTTCTGAAAAGCTACGAAAAGCAAAAGTATGGTAAAATAATAAATTTATAGTGTTCTCACAGGCATTACACTGTTCAATCTAGTGATGCATCGAAGCAGCTTTTGGCCGAAGCACCGAATACCAAATATTCGGCCATTAAAATTTGCTGAAACACCCAATATTCAGCGGAAACAAAATAGAAGTTATTAGGTTTATTGAATAGAAAATTATGTCAGAAAAAGAAAATATTGGTGTCCAAACATACGTTTCCTACTACGCATTTTGCTATAATAAAATAATACAAAATATAACTAAACAAAATTAATAAAAAATAAATATTGTGGTCGATAAAAACGGTCAGTCGGTTTTTAGCATTTTCTGAGAGCAATCTAAGTTGAGCACGCCACGTGATTAGTAATGCATCTTTCATTTTTGCCCTCATCTATTTTTCTGAATTGAAGTTTTATATTTTAAAGATCTACTAGACTTCAGCCTTTATTATCATCACTCCTACACCAACAGATAAGAATAACTATAAACCATCAATCTGCAATTAATTTTGTCCTCTTGAACATGCACTTAAAATCTTTTCAGAAGCATATTTGTACTCATTTGCAAGCAGACAATAAAATAGGTGCAATATATAGGTGCAGTAAATAATTTTTGAAAAATATATAATACTATCGGTTTATTTACTGAATATAAAAAGTAAGTTGTTTTTTTGTAAATTATGTTGAAAACTAGTTAAAAATAAAGTATGATTTAACAGTAACATAGGAAGGAAAACACATTCCACCAATGAAGAAACAGTTTTTATAAGAAAATTATGAAAGGATGAAAGAACATACAAAGAAATATCCATACTTCTCGGATGTTCTCAAAATAAAGTTACAAATGCTTCAAAATCAAAAAAGACTAGAAAATAATGGTAGGCCTAGAAAAACAACACCTGCAACTGATGGGAATATTGCACGATTATCCATGAAAGACTCATTTTTCTCCACAAAAATGTTTTAAAAGAAATGAATGTAGATATTGACGCTAGAAAGGTAAGAAGATGATTAGTAGAAAGTAATTTGTACGATAGAACAGCTAGAAAAGTGTCGGTGTAAGAGGAAGCAATTTGCAACAAGAAACATGGAGATGTATACTATGGCCTATGACTAAATTTAATTGAATCAGTTCGGATGGTAAAACTTACATTCGTAAAGAATAAAGAGTTTTTTCTGCTATATAGAAGAAAATTGTAAAACACGTTGGGGCAATATAATAGTGTGGGCATGCTTTTCATGGTATGGCATTGGACCCCACCCAATATCATTAAAGATACCATGATGTTAAGTATTTAATACAGATATGCAAAATTTTATGTTTCCTTATGCTCGCGATAATTTACTAGCTGATTGGATATTTCAACAGGACAATGATCCTAAAACATACTTCCAAAGCTTCTAAAAAGTGGTTCGAGGAAACAATGTTTCAATTTTGAATTGGCCAGCACAGTTGCCGGATTTAAACCCAATCGAGAACCTTTGGTAGTGCATTAAGAACTCATTAGGAAACCATAGATTCAAAAACAAAAATGAATTATGAGAAGTTGTACAAGAAGAAAAATAGAATGCTTTTCCAACCGATGTATATTAACGTCTTGTAGATTCAATGCCAAGAAGATGCAAGGCTGTCATTCAAAACAAAGGGTATGTTATTAAATATTAATAACCTGTTATTTCATCATTAAATCAAACATTATGTTGTAAATAAACATTTATGTTTTTTATTGAGATTTGTGTTTTTTCTTTATATGTTTGCATTATATATCTATTATTTTGTCCATTTAGAATTTTCATTACTGTGCTATTTTGTAATACAAAATAAAATATTCGCAAATTTAACATCATGTTACTATTGGTTAAATAGTGTAGGATATTAGTATATAAAAATAAAAAATTATAAAGCCTTTTATATTAAAAGTTAAACTCAAATGTCTGTTCTCACCTCACATCTATTCTTTTGGCTACCACCGTATCTTTGAAATTCTGCTCCCAAAAGGATTCACCATTTTCTTAGATTGGGTTTTTGTTTTATTCGTAATTACTATAGTTACCTAACTTTTTCGTTCTATAAGAACATTGCACACAAACTTTTGCCGATGGCATGAATTAAGAGCCGACACAATTTAAGAAATTCACAGTGTCGTAGGTGTAGCATCAAATAAATGCACTTCAAACACGAAAGTTATATGACGTCTATGTATTTGTTAATTTCTCACTAAAATGGTTTTATAAGCTTAATTTTTTGTTTAAAGTACAACAAAACAAATCTTTATACACAATTACTGCCAATAAAATCACTTTTCATATTTTTTGTTTCATATCTTGTCTAAAAACTCAAGTTTTTTTATAAATTTAAACAAAATCTCCAGTCTTAATACAGTATTTAAAATGTTTGTTTAAGACCTAAATCTATCATCTCATCAAAGAGTCTACATGTATGATGTCACAGCGACCATTTTAGTTATGTAAATTGGGCTTACGATCTAAACAAGGTGAAAAATACCAATGCATTTACTAATAGCTAAATTGTTTATATGGTTCGCAAATTTGGACAACACTAGGAAAAGTCTGGATTGAAAGTACTGACCGAACTATAGATTATACCGTCTCTAGCGATAGCATTTTTTTTGTTTTAAATTAAGTCACTAAAGAGTGAAAAATTGTTTTTGATGGAAAGCTCTTTTGTTATTTATTTTATTATTTTTTAATCAACTTTGTTATGTTCTTTCATTAATTTCTTGAAATAATTTACTTTTATAAAATACAATAAATTCTATTTCTCTCATTTAGTCCGAATTAGTTGATATCTGAACTATAGAATTTTGTCTCAAATCCTTCTCTGAAGCTAGAATATTTAAATAAAATTCTTTGTTAACTTAATAATTATATCTGAAATATATAAAAAAACAACAAATGTCTACGAAAAAGTATAGTATTGCATAAATTAGTTTACAGTGTATGGTATTTTTTTGTAAAAATAAAATTTATAAAGTTAAGAAATAACGCAATGTAATAAAATAGTTACTTATGTTAAGTGTTAAATCAATAGCTTTTTGGGAAAGATAAAAAGTAAAAATTATTGCAAATTCTGCATTAATTAAGTCCCACTTAAAGGTTTACTGTAATTATTTATAACCGTATGAACTAGACATAAATATGTACTCTTATTTCTAAAAACAAATAGCTATTTGCATGTTTTTTCAGTAATAATAAAGATACAGAATAATTAGTAGATACATAAAGGTTTTCTATAACATTAAGATAAAAACAAGTCCTAGTAATCCAAACTGTGTGCTGAAAATTTTGAAATGACAATTCTCTTGTGACATTCAAGTTTATTTGAGTAAGAAATAATTATGCAAATTTACTTATAGTCCGTAGCACTCTATGACTATAAGTGTATGCAGTTATGTACAAACGTGCCATAAATTCAGAGGGTGGAGGTAAGTCAAGGGGGGTAATTTGGGAGAGGAGTAAGTGGGAGAGAGTAAAGTGGAGTAGAATAAGTCGAAGAATGGGGTGAGTGAGTCTGGGAATGGATGAGTAAGTCTGGGAATGGGTGAGTAATTCCAGGAATGGTGAGTAAGTAGGGGGTGTTTGTTAAATAATGTGTCCAGGACGTTCTTTAATCATCAATAAAGCTATACAATACTCTAAAAATGAATGAAAGCTGATTAGACCAATGGGTACTTTTAATCAATAAGGATGTAAACTTTAATTTGTACTTCAAAGATTTGGAATGCACATAGAGTAACCGTAAAAGCTAAAATGCATAGTGTAAAATATTCCAACATCTTAGAACCATTTACTTTAGTTTAATTTTAATTAATCCATATGTTTTAGCTGTAAGCCAAACATGCTTTCGACTTTAGGTATGAAGATTTTCCTAAAAATATAATGATACAAGCGAACTCCTATCAAATTCAGGCACAAATAAAATATTCCAACAAAAGCATTAAATATCATAAACAATGCAGTGTCAACTTACTAGTACTCGCAGAGGCAGTGCAAGGATTAATATCAGTGAGGGCGAGTTGTAAATGCTTCAAAGCTGAATCATATTCTTGTGTCACTTTGAACATTAACCCCAAGCGCAAATGCACTTCATTAGATCTTTGGAAACCAGGTGCGACATATAACAGTTGTTGAAAAGCTTTAACGGCCCTGAAACAGTAATAAAGTATATTACAACATTTTACAACACAGTTTACACACAGTTACAGGACAGTTTACAATAAGAATTAACCTATAGAGGCATTTCGTACACAGAACATCTTCTATGGGTTCTTTTATTCTTTGTTATTTGTAGCTATAATTGTACGTACATACAAATCGATTTAGTCCATCAGGCTTTGGTATTATCACACATGTGATAGTTGGAGCGACATGTCTAGTACTCACATTATCCCTACCCCTACTCTTGTTAATCGCATACGATCTAGAGAGAACGCACTTTGCACTCTGGTGAATTGTACGGTATGTGCACTAAGTTGAAATGTTAAAGATATAGAGAAGACTATAATTGATCCCTACTTACATTTATACTAGACCAAACAAATAATCTTTACAGTCATTTATATAATTATTTTATGCAATCATAGTCAGTTTGTTGATTTTCGCAATTTAGGATTTCAGCTTGAACAACTGCGCAAAGTCTATACAATGCTATATTTCAGTATCTTATAAAAGAGCTCCTGATAAACCTTGGTAAATGCCATCCATATATCTGCTACAACCGATCTCCTGAAAGACGGAGTCTTATGGGGTAAATACTTCAATGAATTGCTTTAGTATACCATTTTTAATTTAATTGCCTCTAATGCCTTATAACAACTTAAACATCAGTTAATCAGCTTTGGTGGATGCCAAGGGCAGCCATTTCGATTAGAAAATAATTTTAAAAGTTTTTTAAATTATATAGTAATGTATTTTTATTGATGATTTTTTATTCTATTTTAGTTGTTGGATATATTTGAAGAGTGGAAATGCCAAAGAATCTAAGTGCCAAAAACTACAATTTACAAAAGATATAAAAAAATGTTGCATTTCTTAGTTTGCCAATATAATGGTAATAGTATTTCTAGAAAAATAAGTACTACCTAAATTTTGTTAGTACACATGAATAGTTACAAAAATAAATGAAAATGCAAAATTAAGTGACTTGGGTGTATAGGTGTTGGATCTAAGTGCGATTATGAAGAATCAGATTATGGTAGAAATGTTTATGATCTTCATTTTCAAATATTTGGCACTTATAACTTTCGTTGGCCTATGAAATGTAAATGTAAAAAAGTAGATTTTAACTTTTGCATCACTTGATCCTTTGGATTTCCACTTTTCAATTGTATTATATTTTATTAAAATGTTTGTATTCATGTGTAATTTAATTATCTTATTCAACAACTAGATGATTCTCTGTGCTTTGCTATGGTATGCTAACTACTTCAAATAAAATTTACAAAAATTATAATTTAAGAAAGTATTGATTATTTTACAATTGTATGTTTTGTCTATTCTCTTTTTTAAAGTAGATTATATATTTTTTAAGTTTCTTAGATTCATTTTTATAAAGATATTAAAAGTGACATCTGCTATCAGTATACTGCAATTCAAGTCGCTAGCTCCTATAAAAAGTTGTTTTCCTTCCGGACAAACATAGCTTCAGCTTTTATGTACGTATATAGAGAAGAAGATAATATGATATTTGAGAATTACAAGTAAATTCAGCCATATTACATTCATTATACAGGATGTCTCAAAAATAACGAACAATAACGCAGAGGGTTAAAGAGCGTCCGAGGTAGAATTTAAAACTGAAACTTTTTGCTAATACGGTCCTGTTATATTTTGCATCAATTTGATAATAAATAATAAGTCATCCAGCATTGGTATAGTCAAAACATTGTTAAGTGATATGTGCAGAGTTAAGCAGAAATTCGGAGAAGACGATTTAAAAACACGTATATGGTCAAGGTCAAGTCTTTATAAAAACAATGACATATCACCTATATAAGCGTTTTTGTTATAAACTGCATAGTTGCGAAAAAGTCCCAAACGTTTGATGATAGTTCATCAAACTAATAATTTTTATTATCAAGAGCTTATTCAAAGGTGTTTATGTTTTAAATAAAATAGATTAATGGTAAAAATTGCTCTAATTTAATAAAATGTCATTTCATTTAATATTAATTTACCTAATTTTAACAATTGTTATGAAAATTCAAATTAACTTACCTAATTTTAACAATCTTTATAAATTGCCTTTTTTAAATTGCGTTGTTTATTTTACTAGTCCAATATTTTATTTACAAACACAGAATACGAAAAAAAGAATTGCTAAGGAAAGTCTGGGGAAGGGGATGTTTCATACAAACGGCGTTTATAAGTTTAATTTATTCTATGATGGTTTCAGTTTTACGTTTTACTGAAAAGATTTACTATTAATTCTTCTGGTTCTAGTAAAATGTATTATCATCACAAATTATAACTAGTAATGTCATTTCCTTCCCAACGCTTTTTATGGTTTTTTTAAATTACATTCAACACCGCCACACATAAAGATTTCCCTTTGATTTATTTAAATATGATATCAGATGCTCTCTGTAAAAATCAGATGTTTTTAAGCTGTTATTAGACCTTGAATTTATTTTAAAAATAAACAAACTGCAGCATGAGCAAAAAGGACGCGTGTCTTATTTACAAATTTCTTCAAGATCAACTATCCCATTCAAGTATTTTGCGACATAGACAAAATTGTGCTGTATTGACAAATTCTGTAAAGTTCAACAAACTACAGCCCTCAGCATTATTATCAGGAGAATATGGAGCAGAACGTGCAGGACCGGACTCAAAACTTCAACCTCAAATAACTCGGAAAGTAAATATTTTAGAAAAAAGAGTTATAGGAAAAATTTTCTCTACACGTCATCAACTATCTCGTATTCACGTATTGTTCGTTATTATTGGGACACCCTGTAGAAACATAAAACAGTTGTATACTACAGGGTGTAGAATAGCCCGACGCACAATACAGTTTTATGTGCGTTTTTTTTCAAACCTTAATAATATCTCCCCTAATTATTTTACAATATTGATATTCAGGGCCTATACCATGCAGGAGCATTTATCATTTTAGACATAACCTCGAAATAATCTTCTATAATGTGGGTGGATTCGTTTGCTAAAATTACACGCCCATATTGAGTAGTGGGAATTATGCATCGCTTTCATACTCATTTCCCCTTTTTGTTCTAGAATTCCAATGAAAGATGAAAGCATATTTTACATTATTACATGCGTTAATGGATATATCAATTGTTGATTGTTAATATGAATCAATTGATAAGTAAATGTATAATTAGTAATATTGTAAAACAGAATTAAAATTTAATTAATAATAAAAAAGAAACAATCAAAAAAGTATGAAAAATGGACATCCATTAAAGAAGAAATGTATGACAACATCTTCATAGTCGGGTGCAGAGCATTCTACATTTCGAATCCAAAACCCAAGTTCTAACCAAGCTTTGTTAAACAATTTTTTTTTATAAATATTTAATATATTTTATAAATAAGCAATTTTTTATAAGTATAATATTCAATAATATTACATAAAATTATCCCTTAATTAATCATTGTTCAAAAACGGTCGGTAAAATAAAAATACATAGAAATTCATGAAACTTTGGCTAAATGTATTTAAATACTAATAAAAATTTGTGACGATTTTTATTGTGACATTACCATGTAAAATTCTGAGAAAATAGATTTTGAAAATTCAATTTTTACGAAATTTAACATGGGCTCTTATGGGAGTTTGGAAATAATGCTATAAAAACCTAAAAATACTGAACTTTATTTAAAATCTTGCAGAAAGATTAGTTACATAACAATAAATAACAAATGTAATTCCATTGGAAAAGTTGACATTACCAGGTAATTCTTTTTTATTAGCTAAAAACTAAAATGGTTGACATAGTTGCTGTATAGATATACATTTAATGACCTATCACGTTTGTATAAAAAGAAGCGCCTAAATATATCAAATCTTTAAAATGGTAGTTAATATTTTTTGACTAATAATTTTTTACGTACTTTCTTTAGTAAATAAATAAATACTAGATAAAGAAATAGAAATGAATGTTGAACAAAAATAAATATATGAAACATAGAATGAAAATAATAACATATTTATTTCTATCAACTCTTTTGATTAATATATAAATACGCGCATACCCGCAAATACGAGCGCTGACCGTCAGCGTGAGGTCCGTGAAGCTAGCACAACCATTACAGCACAATCAAATAAAACCTTCGTAAATATTTAGTACTCATTAATTACTAATTAATTACTAAAAAGAAAAATTTATTACTGTTGCCATTTAAAAAAAATCCGGATTGTTCCAGCCTCACAGTGAAGCTAGCACAACCGCACCAAAAATAAACAACGATTACAAAAAACTAACGTACTTATTAATTACTAATTAAATACTCAAAAATCAAATTTATTACTGTTGCAGAAAAAAAGATATTAATGTTAAAACATCTAAAAATGTATCTAACGTGGAATTTTCCATTTTGAATAAAAGAGAACGGGACTACAATTTATTACTCCAGCACAACCGACAAATTATGGTTTATATCAACAAATCTGATTAGTCAGAACCAGATTCTAACATGTTTCGATAAAATTATCCTGTCCAAATTCATTAAAACACATGCAGATACACCTTAATGCGGAAATTTCCAATCTGAATGAAGTAGGACGAGACTACAATTTATTACTCCAACACAACCGACAAATTATCGTTTATATCAACAAATATCATTAGCCAGAACCAGATTCTAGCATATTTCGACATAATTACCGTGTCCAAATTCGTTAAAACATATACAATACACCTTAATACGGGAATTTCCAATCTGAATCAAGTAGGACGAGACTACAATTTATAACTCCAGCACAACCGACAAATTATCGTTTATATCAAGAAACGTCATTAGTCAGAACCAGATTCTAGCATATTTTGACATAATTACCGTGTCCAAATTCGTTAAAACACATACAATATACCTTAATACTGGAATTTCCAATCTGAATCAAATAGGACGAGACTACAATTTATTAACATCCAGCACAACCGACAAATTATCGTTTATATCAACAAATATCATTAGTCAGAACCAGATTCTAGCATGTTTTGACATAATTACCGTGTCCAAATTCGTTAAAACACATACAATACACCTTAATACGGGAATTTCCAATCTGAATGAAGTAGGACGAGACTACAATTTATTAGTCCAGCACAACCCACAAATTATCGTTTATATCAACAAATATGATTAGTCAGAACCAGATTCTAGCATATTTCGACATAAATACCGTGTCCAGATTCGTTAAAACACATACAATACACTTTAATATGGGAATTTCCAATCTGAATCAAGTAGGACGAGACTATAATTTATTACTCCAGCACAACCGACAAATTATCGTTTATATTAGCAAATATCATTAGTCAGAACCAGATTCTAGCATATTTCTACATAATTACTGTGTCCAGATTCGTTAAAACACATACAATACACTTTAATATGGGAATTTCCAATCTGAATGAAGTAGGACGAGACTACAATTTATTACTCCAACACAACCGACAAATTATCGTTTATATCAACAAATATGATTAGTCAGAACCAGATTCTAGCATATTTCGACATAATTACCGTGTCCAAATTCGTTAAAACACATTAAATACACCTTAATACGGGAATTCCCAATTATGTCGAAATATGCTAGAATCTGGTTCTGACTAATGACATTTGTTAATATAAACGATAATTTGTCGGTTGTGTTGGAGTAATAAATTGTAGTCTCGTCCTACTTCATTCAGATTGGAAATTTCCGCATTAAGGTGTATCTGCATGTGTTTTAATGAATTTGGACAGGATAATTTTATCGAAACATGTTAGAATCTGGTTCTGACTAATCAGATTTGTTGATATAAACCATAATTTGTCGGTTGTGCTGGAGTAATAAATTGTAGTCCCGTCTCTTTTATTCAAAATGGAAAATTCCACGTTAGATACATTTTTAGATGTTTTAACATTAATATCTTTTTTTCTGCAACAGTAATAAATTTGATTTTTGAGTAATTAATTAGTAATTAATAAGTACGTTAGTTTTTTGTAATCGTTGTTTATTTTTGGTGCGGTTGTGCTAGCTTCACTGTGAGGCTGGAACAACCCCGATTTTTTTAAAAGGCAACAGTAATAAATTTTTCTTTTTAGTAATTAATTAGTAATTAATGAGTACTAAATATTTACGAAGGTTTTATTTGATTGTGCTATAATGGTTGTGCTAGCTTCACGGACCTGTCAGCGTGTATGTTAAGAGATCAATTTAAAACTGCAGTCCTCCCATGGCGCTGATCATCAGCGCACTGACGGTCAGCTTCCATGTGAAACGGGACTTAGGGAAGAAATTGTAAGAGTTTTTGTCAATAAAGATTCGAAATTGTAAGATTCTTTGTCAATAAAGATTCTTAAAGGTTGGCCAAATAATTCTATTAGGACAAATAAACTTTTAAGAGTCAATAAACTATTTCATAGCCATTCGAAATCTCACTGTGTCCCTCAGTAAATGTATCAATAATTGGAATTGCAATACATAATTTATATTATTTATCGTATACGCATTAATAGTATAGATATAAGATATACCAAACTTATTTATACTACTGATTAAAAAAATTATGCTAACAATATGAAAAAAAGGCATTTCTTTTCTCCTGCTGCTTATATAAAACCCGATGTCCCCAGATATACTTCATGATCAAAAAACAGTCCTAGAAAGATAATGGTTTTAATAAGAGTAAATCAATAAACTACCTGTATTTACCCTTGTTGTTCTTATGATCCACCAAATATATAAATCATATTTTATCCCAATTTTATTTTATCTCTAATAATTAAACATTGTCCCTATATTTTTCCGCTGTGTCACAAAATTTAAGTTATGCCATCCTAATAAAAAGGTAAAGCAACCAAATGCGAAACTAACAAACACTTTGGATGACACATAATTAGTGCTTTGATTTAGGATATAATTTGGACAGTTAAAATAAAAAGTTGGAGTTATCAGTGCAAGCACGGATGCATTGGCGAGTGTGTATGGTAACTGCATGTCTGCTAAGTCACACAAATATTTTGATAAATAATAATAATTTCTATCTAATATGATCTTTTAGGATACTAATGAATTGAAATTATCCCGAAATAATCATCTATCAACGAATAAGCGTATTTAGATATTGCTTTATTTATAATTTTCTGCTAATTGTCCTCAGTCCACTTAGTAACGCGGAAAAATGTGACGCAGTGGACTTAGTTGTGGCATAGTTGAACCAATAAATTAAGCTTTGACGAAATTAAAAACATTCCTATAATACATGGCATACCATCATCTCAACTACTAATAAACAAGGATAATACGCCAATAAAGCTAGCACCCCCACTTCAAAAAAATTTAAAAAAAATTACCCTATAATTTAGTACTAATTAAGTACAAATTTGTACCAAAAAAATTAAATTTGTACCAACAACCGTTTGGCCGTAATTCGCATTTGAAAAGTGGGGGTGCTGGCTTGAGCTCAAGCTAGCACCCCCACTTTAATAAAAATGAAAATTTTCTATCCTATAATTTAGTACTAATTAAGAACAAATTTGGACCACAATTATTTTTTTCGTAACTGCAACCATATAGCCGCTATTCACATATCAAGATTGGTAGCGCGAACTAATAATCAAGTGAGCACCATCGCTTTTATAAAAATGAAATTTCCTACCCTGCCATTTACTACTAATTAAGGGCAGATTTGGAGCATTAAGCCAAGGATCGATAATTGATAAGAATTTTAAAAAAATTGTTACAAATAAAATCCTAATAGTTTAAAGAATATTATTTTCGTATTTGAAAGGTTTCCTAGTATTTAAGGTTGCAAACATAATGCATTTTTGCACCCTTTTTCCCTCTAAAATTATTATTTATGACTAGCAATAAAATGCGATCAGTTGGCTAAGTTGGGTTTCAAGCTCCAAAATACTTTCTGAATTGCATTGCTTTTTGTTAAAGATTCATAGGATTGATTGGAGGATTGATCATTTAAAAAAGTATTACTTCAAAATGCTTTTGTTTTAAATTAAAATGTCACATAAGTTAGTTCCATATCCAATTATTTAAAGTCAATTATTCATTTAGTTTTTTATTTGCCAATTACAACTATTATAAACAACTATTATAGCATACTAATTTGAAATGATTTTATTACAGTTTTTAGTAAAATTAGATTCACGCTTCAAAAGATAGTAAATAATAATCTGCTAAAGTGTAAATAGCCCTTTCAGATGAATGAGGTTTTTAAAATGACAAGCGTACAGCTGCAGATAAAAATAAATCAAACTATATCGATGGCATCAGATCAGAGGGGCGTATCCGCCACAATTTTGATCTTCAATTTTTATGTCGTATTGATTTCTGGTATCGACCTGCGTGTTGTCACAAACGGGCGAATGTTTTGTAAGGCCAGATTAATGCCTTACAAAACATACGCCCGTATGTAACAACACGCAGGTCGATACCAGAAATCAATACGACCTAATAAATTGAAGATCACACATTTGGCGGATACGCCCCTCTATGGTTGTAATTATGAAAAAACAAATTTTGGTCCAAATTTGTTCTTAATTAGTACTAAATTATAGGATAGAAAATTTTCATATTTATTAAAGTGGGGGTGCTAGCTTGAGCTCAAGCCAGCACCCCCACTTTTCAAATGCGAATTACGGCCAAACGGTTGTTGGTACAAATTTAATTTTTTTGGTACGAATTTGTACTTAATTAGTACTAAATTATAGGGTAATTTTTTTTAAATTTTTTTGAAGTGGGGGTGCTAGCTTTATTGACGTAAGGATAATACTGTATTAGAAAAGAAACTTATACCGATATACAATTTGTTTTACGAATTATTTAATATGTTACATAGTGGACTTTTTGATCGCCAACTACCGTACCAAAAATGATAAAAATTTGTACTTTAGTATTCAGCTCTGCTGATTATATGAGCAATAAGTTGCATTATTATGTTTCAAATATATGTTTTTTGAGTAAATTGGAAAGATTCACTAATTTTTTTTGCAAGGGCTCTAAAATAGTTTATTGACTCTTATCAACAGAATAGATTACGAACTATATAACAAATACATCTTGTTTTATGTTACATTCAAAAATACTACAAAACACAACGAATTCAATTTTCCAAAATAATTTTGCCAAGGCATGTTTCCAAGGCATAGTTGTTTTTTGCATAAACGGAAGTTTTATTTTCTTTACTTTTGTCTTTATTTATGTCGAGCTACAATAATATTTAGAATTAAAGAAAAACGAGATATTCGAAAATGCAATAAAATACAGTGTTTCTTAAAAAAACTACAGACTATTATATGTATATTTCGTGTCACCTGACCTATACATGCAATTGTTTTTTGATGTCATTTTTGAAAAATTAGGTAGAACAATACAACTTTTATAGGAAATTCTTTTTTATCTCGAATAATAACAAAGATAGAGGGGTGATCAAAATAAAATAATGAATAACCCTGTATCTCTTTAATCTAATTCAAAAAAACATGTGAATAATTATCCATTCTGTCAATAAAAAAGTAATCCTACTAGGGGTGGAATTCCCTCTAGATTCGGCTAAATTCTAGTAAGGTTAACCATATGATCAAAGCAATTGGTGCCATGAGGTATGAGAAAAAAAACAAACACTATTATTTAAAGTCTACCACAGTATCAACTATGTGGGTAATTCCATGTAAAATTGAATACCTGATCATCTCCAAATTTTTTCAATTTGGTGCAGTTTTAAGGCATCATAAGAAAATTTCAGACCTCTGTGCCAAGCAGTTTTCATGAAATCAGTATTTCAAGTTTTCAAATATTGAAAGCCATTGAACCCTTTAAACTATTATAATACTCTGATAATGCGATAATATTTAACTTATAACGATAAGTTATTTTTTTTTCAATTGAAAGAAATTTTCATTATTTTGCCCCCCTAACCTTGATCTTAAAACACGTGTATTTCTCATACTAGGGTCTTCAAAGTTTTTCGATTCTCCCATCTACTGAGCACATCATCTATGTCGAATATTAAGACGGGATGACATTGGGATGCAATGTTACGACCAAAAAACTTTTTGAAAGATACCTCAATTGGGTATTTCTGGCCTGGATAGATTCTTTATAGTTTTAAAAAGTGTGCATAATAATATGTGCCAAATTTGTAAAAATGTCTGCTTTGCAATAATTTATTAGTTAGCTTTTCGAGTTTCTCAAATGGCGTCTCACTACTGGAATAGGTGTACAAATTTTAGGGAATACACGCGGGAATATAAAGAGAATAATAATCGGAAATACACGGCAATACCTGAAAAATACTCAGGAATACTAGAAATACAGCAATACTTGAGGAATACTCAGGAATATTATGGAAATACATAAAAATTTGGGAGTGGGGTACAACGAACTCGAATGCTATTATTAAGCTTTAGTTAGGAAATACGGCAATAATAATAATAATTGCTACAATCCATCATCTGTGAACCAGAAGCTATGAAGCTTGTGGAGAGCGATTATTATTGCGCAGGCCCCACATGCGGTTGCAGCCGACTTAAAGATGGAACAGCGCAAATCCCACATTTGTGTCACAGCTAAGAAAAAACTGCAGAAAACCTCAACCATATCCGGGGGTACCAAGAGTCGAACCTGGGCCGCTTGGGTGAAAGTCCAGCACGCTAGACAATACACTATCAGGGCTGTAATGAAAAGCATTCGGGAATACTGAAAATTAATTCAAGAATACGGAAATATTTAGTGAGATGTTTACAAATTTTCGGGGATATATTGGGAATACACGGGAATATACAAGAATAATCGGGAATACACTGCAATACCTGAGAAATAATCATTAATACTCGTGAATAATCGGGAATGTTTGGAGAATACACAGCAATACTAGAGGAATACTCTGAAATATTACGGAAGTACACGAAAATTGTGGAGTGGATTACATCGAACTCTGATGCTATTTTATTAAGATTTGGTTAGGAAATACGGGAATACATTTGGAAATTATTTCAGGAAAACGGAAATAATCACAAATACTATTTCAGTATTCCCGGTGATAGGTGAACAAAATTTGTTTAGTAATATGCCCCTCGGAGTTTATTTTTCATTACCTGGTAGACAGGTAACTGTTGACTTGAGATGAAGGAATGTCGCAGTAAAGGAAGCCGATCGTTTTTAGGCGATGGTGTCTATTCCATTCATGGGAATTAACTCTTCGAGATGATCTTTCGTTGGCAAAAAGCCAGGAAACGAATTACATTCACCAAAATAATATCGGACAAAGCAGGGTTACAAATGGCCTGAGAAAAAGGTTTTTATAGGATTTGAGCAGGACGTCGTCATCAGTTTGACAAGTTCAGCTCTGTTCGTCATAACATTTACATTCTGATGGATGGTGTGGATGCAGACAGGAAAATCAGCTGTGGACAGTTTGTAAATCTTATTCAAGTTTCCCAAAAGCAGCCTCTTTTAAACCTTTCATCACAGGCACCTGTCTATTAATATCGTCGCGGTTGTAAAATTCGATAACGGATTGTACAGTTTCTCCAAGCAGCGTCTTGGATCTGGTGACGACATTATTTCTGTCTCTTGGACGAGATACTTTGTTTGTTAAGCAGCCAAATTTTTTACAAATCTCTGTAATGGACCAGTATTTCGGTAGAAATGTTAGAAATCTGAGTTGATCATTGTATTTGTATTTAAATTGCACGAAGATTTCATTAAAATCGTGCTTTGCTCACTTGTCGGTGTTTCTATCAAGTAAAAGTAGTCGTCTGAGAGATGCATTCGTTTCAGCTTTCCTTTTAGATATTTCTTCTGCTTCACTTTCTTTGGTTGAACTAGAAATTCGCCAAAAAAAACTTGAATTTTGATTTAAAGCAATCTGATGGCTGGGCATCAACAAAAACAGGAGAATCAGGACCATGATGACATTATGACCTTTTAATCGAATGTAACATCAATCTTCTAAGTTAAATATTTGGTTATGATAGATGACTTTCTTAATTTTTAAAACGATTGTATGAAAACCGCTTGGCGCAGACACCTGAAGATTTGCAAATAACCTTTTCTTATGATGCCCTAAAAATGTGATACAGATATTATATAAGGCAAATATTTGTTTAATTTGAGGTGGGAGTTGAGTTATCCCTTTCAACAACTCAACGGTTCTTAGCTGGCTGTTATCCAGAAATATTGTAAGGTTTCCCAGATTATATTAAATCCTGTCCGTCCTTCCGGGAACAAATTACCAGAAAAAACCTTATAAGGTCAGTTTTCTGAAAACTAATGACACTCGTCTATTCCTGGTGGTTCCTAGGTAATGAATGCTAAGAGTCGCCTGGTTGTTAAAACATAAGTACATAGCTGCTACTTGGGACACTTTAAATAGATGAACCGGAAATCTCTTCTCATCGATTCGACATATGTATCCAACTAATCGTAGGTTATCGATTTTCGGAGAAACTAGACCAGAGCCACAAGGGTTGGCAAAAAACATATTTAAAAAAAACAAAAACAGTTGTTTTTTAAATTAAACATGTTTTTTATCGAAAATGAGATTAAAACACCCCATATAAAAAAAACATGGTTAAAACATGATTTAAACTGTTTTAATCTAATAAAGATTTTGAAATATTTTAACGAAAGCTTTGAAGAAAGATATTATTATATTCGGATACAATTACCATTATGAACAATGGCATGCCTGAAACAATAATAAAAGTTCTTTTATTCTTATCATCACTTTTTTAATTTTACGACTTCCTATTGGTCGTTTCACGTTGGTACTACAACGAAGGAAAGATAGCCAATGTATTTCTTATGGGAGTTTGTGCTTCGTTGTTGCCACCTAATTCACTGTATGAATCTATAGAAATGTGGATTAAGATTCCAGAAGTTCTAAACCTTTGAAAACAGTAACCGAAAAGGTGTAATCGTAATGATACAAAAGGAGAATTTAAAAGAAAGTCTTATTAACATGTATTTGTTATTTTATTAAACATTACTTGGGACTGTTACATCGCACATGTATCTAATATTCGATATTTTATTACTTATACTTTTTTGTTTAATTTTTTCGTCTTCAAATTCTTTCAAAATAATAATAACAACTGGTTAGCTTCTGTATGATCTTTGTAATCTTTTAATTCACAGGCAAATAAAGGAAGTCCCAAATGCAATTTTAACGGTAAAATGATTCATCATGATAAAATCATTCATTTGTTCAACTTGTTTCAATAGAAACCTGCAAAAACGGAAATTTAGGATTAGCAGCAAATGCAAAGGATTTTAGTAAACAATAAACACCCTTCTGGCTTTTTCTACTTTTACTTCGTGAAACTACATAATACAGTTTGTACTTACTGAAATTATAGTATAACGTTTTTTGTCGGCACTATTATTTGTCACCGAACGCATATAAGCAAATTTCTTAATACAGAAACAATTATTTGGTTTCAAATCTTGATAGCTTGTGCGTCTATAGATCTTCGCTTAGTTGTTTGGTAAACGATAAAACGTTTGTAATTATTGTTAACATTGTCGTGTTGTTTGTTGCAACTATTCGTATTGTAGTATTACATAACGCACATAGTACATTATACATAAGTATGGCGGATATTGTTAAAAACAGAATGGGTTGTGTACTAAAGGTTGGTGAAAAACAGAATCTGTCAAATTTGATAAAATATCGTCTTACTGAGAACCGGCAGTCATTATCATTAATTATTCGACAAGTTTCTAAAGAAACAGGTATTAGCGAAAAAACTTTGTTCTCAGTACGTCAAGAAAGTATTTCACCTGATGGAACAAAATCTTCAAGAAAAAGAGCGAAGAATAAAAATATTTCAAATAGCATTGCATTATCTTTCCAAATTCATCATAAAAAAATTAGGGTTTCCATTTAATAAAATTTTCATTATCGCCATAACTCGGAAACAAAAGACGATCTACAAATAACGATTATACTAAAATATGTCTCCTTTAAGATAAAAATCGACGTGTTCGAGGATTTTTCTCAAAAATACTTAATAAAAGATTTATTTCGATAGTTCCAGACTTTATACGCGCACTATATGAACAGCAAGTTTTGAAATTTTGTTTTACTACCGCTGTCAGAAGAAGTGACTACCTGCAATATAACTTGCTCGAACAATAGGGATTATAAAGGTTTATGCAGTTACAACTACAATATTTAGAAAGTGTTTTTAAAAGTTGCTTGCAAGATGTTTGGCAACCCCGTTGTCCATAAGAACACACACTGTAGTCTCAACGTGAGACGACCAATAGGATAACTAGAGTAACTTAAATAAAAAATACACTAATAAAAAATCTACTGCAATCCTCGCCAAAACAAAAGTATTAAATATTGTTAAGTTAGCACCTTGCAAATTGTAATTTAGAAATAAAAGGATCAATATTCTTTTTAAATGCGTCTTCAGACCACTAAAAAGAATGCAGAATTAGTAAATAGAATATCAGTGGGATATTACAGTAAAGCCCCGCTATTCCGAAAATCCGCCTATTCCGAATAATAGAGTTCAGAAAAATACCGATTTTTTTTAACTTGAAAACAGGAGAAATTAAAAAGATGTTCGTGAAAAAACGTACATTCGTACGCTCGTTCACCACGAGCCTGCGTAGAGCCAACGCTGTATAGAGCTAACACTAGCAGATGTCCCCGCACTTAATTTACGCCTTAACAAGTCAATATATTATTCATGAAATCCGCCTATTCCGAATTCCCGCTAAACGGAACAGTGTTCGGTCCCAATTAGTTCGGAATAGTGGATCTACTGTATATATTCATGATGACGGGTTGACAAAAGCTGGAAAGCGCCCTATATGGCAGCATTTTTTAACAATTTTATTAAAGACGCTGTTGAACCTGATAAAATTTATGCCAACTGTATCCATTGCAACAAATAAATGTGCGTGTTAAATTAGTTTGATTTATGAAGTATCAAAGACTAGTGTTAATGTTTATAGAAGAGCATTTTCTCAGGTATTTTTGTTTATTTAGATTTACCATTTACCAGGTCATCTTTGTAATTATTCTTTCCGTTATTTATAGCAACTCTTTATTAAATGCTCTACATCTAAAAGAAATATTTAACATTAATTTAATGTTGTTGCAGCAAAATTAGTTGATTTTATACAATGTAATCTAATCCTCAATCCACTTTTCACAAGTTTCAATCTAAGTCATTTTCCAAAATAGATTTAAATAATACACAATCAATAAATTGTCTCTACTTGTTCATTTTATAATTTATAGTTGTGATACTTATATAGAGGGTGGGATTAAAGTATGCAATATTTAAAAAAAAGCGAACTCAACAAAACGCTGAAACACGTCGAATATGTTTTTTAAAAATACACATTAATATCTGCGATTCACCTTCCGACTGTCATTTGTTTCTAAGTTATGACGTCATCACAAAAAAATAAAATGACAATATAGATTTTTTATAGTGGAATCCGATAGTGATTTTCCTTCCCTTTATGATCATGCAAATAAATCATAAGGTTGCATAACAAAAATTCTGAGAAAAATCGATCTGAACATTTAATGTTATTGATATTATGGTATCAATATATCAGATCGATTTTTCTCAGAATTTTTGTTATGCAACCTTATGATTTATTTGCATGATCATAAAGGGAAGAAAAATCACTATCGGATTCCACTATTAAAAATTTATATTCTCATTTAAATCTTCAGCTTCATCCATTGCCCTTTACAGGGGTAGGGTAGAAGGCAGCCAGTTTTATGGGTGAACGTCGTGTGGTCTCCCGAACACCCAGAGAAACAAATGACAGTCGGAAGGTGAATCGCAAATATTAATGTGTATTTTTAAATAACAAAATCGATGTGTTTCAGCGTTTTAAAAAAAACGGTTGAGTTCGCTTTTTTTTTAAATATTCCATACTTTAATCCCACCCTGTATTCAATAATACACGTTTCAGATGGAAACTGGTCATTTCAATTCGAAAATGCAGTCAGTATAAGAATCTATTTTTTTTTCTGTTTCAAGTTTTCAAAAAGCCGTTTTAAAACAATTATAAAAAACATGTTTTAATCCTACGATTAAAACATGTTTAAAAAGAAATAGTTTAAAACTTAGTTTGATGATTTAAATTAGTTTTAACAAAGAGTTTTAAACGAAATGTTTTAAACATGCCTACCCTCAGAGTCACCCTTACCAATTTGTCGTTACCAATTTTTAATTATTATAATTTTAAATCAAAAAGTTTCCAGGAGAAAAATAACAATAATGAGCACGTTATTTGTTACTGTCTATAATTAATGTGATTCCCCCTCTCCCCCCCCCGGTTCAGAAATTAATCAAATTACGAAATATAACTTCAAGGATAATATCAAAAATGCAACGGTGAGTTTGTTTAAATATTTTTTATGGCTTTTTAGTGACATTCAATTATTGATTAAATAAATAAATAAGTCAATTAACAAGTGCAATCTCAAAAAACAGGCGTAATTGATAGGCGCGGGCGTGCGCAATTAAACAAAAATATTACTAAAACAATACCTATTAATACATTGCATAATTTATCAAAAGACTATCATTTCATTCGTTTCTGTTTGGTTATCATCATATCAATATTAGCATCACCCACTACAATTACGAAATGAAATTATCTTTCGAAGAAATTTCATAATGATAGTATTCATCGCTAATTTGTCATTACTTAATAACTAGGTTTTTTACTAGTCCAACCTGTTAATTACGTACATCCGCAAGAACAGTTAAGTAACAAATAGACGCAAAAAATTAAATTGCCGCAAAACTAATCACTATAGTTCTTTTTTATCATCACAGTAAAATGACGTGTGGGATTATCTCAATGCTATTTTCAGAATCAATTTATACCATACGAGTTATTTTTATGATTCACGTACTTCTTCACGTTACGTAGCATACGTAATAGTGTCATTAACCAGGATTCCGATCAATAGAAACTACAAAAAAAAGGTTAGGAAAATAGTGTGTGACATTTTAAAACTATTTCCTCTTCTGCCTGTATCATCTTTCATCAATCTAGTGTATATGGGCTCTTCTTACTACAACCAATATCAATTTATAAACACAATAATAAGGAAGCAGATGGCAAAATTGACATACGTGACAAACGAATACCACCTGTCCAGCAGGTGCAAAAAAGCAAATGAACAGCCGCACAAGGTATAGTTGAGTACCCATGTGCCCCATGCCGTCCGTATATCTATCTATCCATTCACAGACGCTTTCCCATCCTATACGATTGAATAAGGCGGGCTACTTACCAAATTTATTTTTCCTTTATTTTTAATTCCTACGATGATACACATGGCAGCCGAGAAACTCAAATTTGAACGTTAAAGCGTTGCAAAAATAAAATACTCGGTCGGTACTTCCCTTATACATGTATAACTACATATATTTCATTTTTCTACTAAATAAAATGTTTTCTAAAAAAATACTTCAATAGAAAAGAAGACCCGACAGTAAGCGTCTCTATTGTAGGTATTCAGAAATTCTAACTTACAGAAATCTTTTTTAAACATTTTTACAATGAGCATGAAATAGACTACTCCATTTCTTAGAAATGAATCTAACAAAACACAATCAGCAATACAAACACAAAAAGGACAATGTGTTGTAGGCAGAGTTCACCTGTGTTTTGTCCTTTCCCGCATCTTTGTTTCTTTTCATGTTCTACCGATTGCATTAGTCTGAACTTGCATGAAATACACAAAAAACCTATCCATTAGTAATATAAATTTTGTTAGAGAGACTTTTTAATATTTAATGGCGTTCTCGAAAATATTCTATTATCACATAAATTCAAAATGATTAATAATAATTTTAGTGACAAGGTTTAACTTTTTTTTAGAAAGGTGAATTAAAATTAGCTCCACCATTATGTCCTAATATTTTTTACAACGACCATAACTTTTCAAAAGTTAGCTGGTAAAATAAATGATCATAATTAATCGACTCCCAGTGGAATTAGATCAGGCCCTTATCTACCTGTCAAACTTCGACAAGTTCACTTTGAGATAAAACCAAGACCCAGTTCTTAATTTATACATCCATGCCATGGAAGTCTTTTTAATATACAATCATGGGTCTGGAATAGTTGGAATCCAGGGTTGCCAGGTGTCCGGGTTTTGCCTGGACAGTCCGGTTTTTGATAGTTGTGTCCGGAGTCCGGGTCGAGTTAATACTTTGTCCGATTTTGTCTAAAATCTAAACGTAAAAAAATAAATTCAGCACTCACACTCAGCTAATACTATCAAATTAGGAATTAAATTTGTCTTTTCGGGAAATATAACTCATTGGTAGTGCTAAAATCGTTGCAACTAGTTCCAACCATCACTCTTTTGTTCCACTGTTTCGGAATCGGTCACTCATTTAAATGAAATGATCCAGGATCGAAACCCAAAAGATATTTTCAATGTCGACGAGACTTTTCTATAAATTTACGCCCACAAAACTCAATTCAAAAATGAAAACTGCAGTGGTGGCAAGTTGAGTAAGGATAGAGTAACTCTGTTGGTAGGAGCAAACATGAATGGATCAGAAAAGCTACCGTTATTGATGATAGGAAAGTCAGAAAGAGATGTTTTAAAAATGTGAAGACAAAACCAATAGAGTACGAGAGTAAAAATAAAGTATGGATGACGGGTGATCTTTTTGGGAAATGGCTACTAAAAATTGATAAAAAGTTTGAGAAACAAAAACGTCACATCCTTCTCTTTATTGACAACTGAGTACAGTTGATCTGGTTGTGTACAGTAGTACACAACCAGATCCCATTGCTAGAAAATGTAAAGGTTCTGTTTTTTCCTGCCAACATGACATCTGTTGTGCAGCCAATGGGATCAGGGGATAATTAAAAACTGTAATAATTATTTACGTTATAAGTCCTGGAAATTGAATTTTACAGTCGAGTAAAATGTTACGGACAAGGCGACGAAGAAGCCGGGAACATCGAAACGAGAATGTAAGAACATTTCCAGGACGTATGACGTAATGCGTTTTATTTCATACTGCAATTATTGGTTTAATTAAAAAAATTATATAAAATAAATTTCCGAATTTAAAATAAGGACATCTATGAACAACGAGCATCTATGGCAACTATTAGTCGGATTCAAAACATATGACGAGTGTCCATGGTAACTTAATACTAAAGTATTGTTCAGTTGATTTATTTTATTTGAGTTCGGTAAAAAAATTGACAGCATACTAGACCGTAAAATCGCATTTTCCGGACTGTAATCGGTACCGTAAACATGGATAATACGATACAGTATGAAATAAATATTTTTATCGGCGCCTTCTGAATCGAGAACATCTTAATAGGGAACTTCAAGATAAACAACAAGATCAATATGTTTTACAACCCACAAGGATGTGCCAGAACCGCGCGAACAAGTAACTGTGGAAACAGTGAAGAACTGCATCAGGAAAACTGGGTTTCTTAAAGAAACGAAGGAGAGGATAGCCATGGTGAATCATACCTACTATTGACTACTAGGATAAAATGAGACCATGTGAAACTGTGTCACATGAGGTGTTTGTGGAAGTGGATGACAATGTGGCAGTGTGTATGTGTGGCGAGCAGAGTCATGCATACATCGTGGCGGAGGTCGTCAACACCCAGACTGGACCATCATCTGACGAAGAGGATGGACGACGTGGAGCTACACGAGGAGCAACCTGTCCCAACTCCAGCCCAGGCTATCACATTAAGGGACTACATATTTTTTTTAAAGGGTCGGAATTCTATGAGTAACTCCATATTTAGTTCTCATTGAATTCGAAGTGTTTACAACAAAAGAGAGACCCAATTCCAGGAAGCAGTTGGAAATTTCTAATTTTTTTGTAAAATTGTCATAGTTTTTAATATACGTAGGTACTACATATCTTCTTGAAATATTGTACAAATTATTTTTTTCTGTAATTAAGATTTTTAGTATGCAAAATCATTAATATTTGTGTTTTTTTTTCTAGATATTAATCATTACATGCCTAATTCGAATTTTGTCCGGGTTTCTAGTATTATTAATCTGGCAACTCCTGGAATCTGATGACCATAACTAGGGGTGCGTAAAAAATTCTGAATCTAAGTAAATCCCAATTAAAATCGGTGCTATGTAACATAAATCTTGAGAGCTAGAATTAGCTAGGTTTAACCAACACGATTTTGTTTCATTTCCGATGTATTAGAAGTCTTCTATGCGGTTCGGTTGTATTTTTTGTTTTCAATCTTAGTCTATGACAAAGTGTTAACGTTAACTAAACGTTTCTAAAATTGTAAATCTCATATTTCTAATAAATCTTATAGACGAATACCTTACTTAATTTTTCTATTATGGATAATGGATGATAAAGAAAAATGAGTTGTGCATGTTGAGTTATCAGAATTTGCTTCTTTTACATAAATCGAATCAGTGAGAAGCCATTTTGAATATTTCGCCCTCGCCCATTTAAAGCATTCCACAGTAGCAACTATGTATATTGTGACAACTAGGAGCCTCTTATCGTTACCCAGAAACCACCGCGAAAAGTTTCCCAGTAAACTGACCATGATCTTATAGGGTCACCAAACAGTTTCAAGTAAATCTGTTCTCGAAAGAACGGACATGATTTAATATAATCATGTTATAATCCAATATTTTATTTCACTGTTTGTTGAACTTGTAACTAATGTGGTTCCTGGGTAACACTAAAAGTGTTGTCTAGTATCTGAATACAAGGTAATCAGAACAAAACAGTGACTTTTTTTTCTGGAAGCCTGTAGTGCACACAGGATGTAATTAAGAATTGTTCTACTGTAATTGTTAGAACAAAGGAGGTGCTCTACTTACCGTATAAAAGATAAACAATCCATCCATTTTAAATGTAGAAGCCAACAAAAATAATTACCCCAAATGGGGTATTTGGGACATTAAAAGGGAAGATAGAGAATGAAGTTAGAACATAATCAATTTTATTTACTCTGAAATCTCCAGACAAGTAGCTTCAACAGGTTGTAAGTTATTGTTGTAGATGTAAGTCTGCCAAGTATTTTAACATATATGCTTTTCTACATCATCTTGAATACAGTAATAAAAATAATAAAATAAAAACTTACTGCACAGTTTCTGCGATACGTTTGTAATTAGGTATTATTAATATTAATAATAATAATAATAATAATAATAATATAATTGCTACAACCCATCGCCTGTGAACCAGGCCCCAGAAGCAAACAAAATTAATTAAAAACAAAACACAGCGAAATTCAATGTTCTAATTACTCCAGAAGTAAAATTTCCGGAGCAATTATAACACGTGCCTAACGGAACCCTTACAGCAGGATATCAGAAAAGCATAAGAAAAATTAAAGACCAATTAACTGTATAGGGTTGCTCACGTAAGATGACCCTGTACTTTAGCTTGGTAACTGTACGAGTTACAAAAAAAAGTTAAATACCAAACCTAGTTGGTAGAAAACTAATTTAAATTTTTTAATATTTTTGTATATATACAAGATGAGTTATTTTGCTATTGCTACATTCAACTTTTTTATTTTAAATGGAAACACCCTGTATATCTATACACTTTTCGATTCTGCACTTTATTTTAAGCATTACACTGTACAACAGTGAAACCTTTTTTCATTTGAAAGTGTGTGCATACATTGTATTTTGGAATGCCGTCATCAGAAGTGCAAATTAGTTTTGTTGTAGCACCCTCCGTTTTTGAAATATTGCATTTCTGATTCTGGCGTATATTTTAAACCACACTCTTAAAATTATTTACTTAGTTCTCTTTTATTAATCCCTTTTAATTTATTTTGAAGATATATATGACGCAGTTGCATTTTTAGGAATTTTCTTTTAGGGGGGGGGTCAGGATTTATACCCTGTATAAATTTGAAATCAAAGTACTTAGATTTTGACATAAATGACCTGAATTATTAAAAAAACTCGGAGACTTCGGTCCGTTGCCCCCCCCCCCAAATACGTCACTGATATGACAATTTATCAATTATCATCAATTTATTAAGTCTTTTATATGCCTTTACCCCACAGGGCCCCCCCTGGACAAATTTCTGCAAGCCTAGAATCAACGGTATACTAGAGGGGCAAGCCTAGAAATATTATACAAAATTTTCAATAAAATTCAAATTTTTCAACATCCTGGGGGGGGGGGTAAGCGCCCCTCCTTGCCCCCCACTGAACTAATAAATATTACAAAATTAAGTACAGGAAAGAAACCAAAAAAGAAAGGAACTAAAAAAATAAGACAATAGCGGCTATATGGTTGTAATTACGAGAAAAAAGAATTGGTCCAAATTGGTCCTTAATTAGACCTAAATGATAGCGTAAAAAGTTTTTATTTTTATTACAGTGGTGAAACTTGATTGCCAGTTCTCGCTGCCAGTCTTGATATGCGAATAGCGGTTATATGGTTGTAATTATGAGAAAAAAAATTTGGTCCAAATTTGTCCTTAATTTGAACTAACTGTTAGCGTAGAAAATTTTTATTTTTATTAAAGTGGGGGTGCTAGCTTGATTGCCAATTAACGCTGCCAGTCTTGGTATGCGAATAGCGGCTATATGGTTGTAATTACGAGAAAATAAAATTGGTCCAAATTTGTCCTTAATTAGAACTAAATAGTAGTGTAGAAAACTTTCAGTTTTGTTAAAGTGGGGGTGCTAGCTTGAGCTCAAGCCAGCACCCCCACTTTTCAAATGCGAATTGCGCCCAAACGGTTGTTGGTACAAATTTATTTTTTTTGGTACAAATTTGTCCTTAATTAGTACTAAATTATAGGCTAATTTTTTTAAAATTTTTTTGAAGTGGGGGTGCTAGCTTTATTGACGTGCTAAAACGCCTTATGAAACGAATACTTTATACTATTTTTTATACTTGCGTCGTTATTTCGTTAATTATTAAAAAATAAATCAGTTTTAAATAAGATTTGTTAGTGAAATTTTGTTAAGTGCTTTTGACAGTTGGCTACACTGAAAATTCAACTTCAGCATTTGTTATTTAAATTGTTTTGTTTTTATAAAATTAATTTAGTTTAGTCTGTGACAAGAAGGTAAAATGGTCAGATATTCTCTCCCTCCATCTTATTAAAAAGAATTTAAAAATCCCACTACTGAAAATAAACTTGGTAATACATATGTAAGTGCAAATATATCTTTACTAAACCTTCTAACCTCAAAATAGCGATTTTAGCATTGTTTTTTTCTTATTAATTACCGGCGACCGGTGCGATTTTTTTTCGGATTATTGTTCTCTAAGTTATCCTCTACAACTCAGTATAATTGGTTTAAAACTGGGACGATTTTCCAGCTACAGACGATTGGTCAATGGAGGAGTATAAGGGAAGCTTAGCAGATGCAAAAGTCATCACGCCAAGTGTGTCAGTGACGCCTCAACTTGAGGGTAATGTGGAGCTTAAGCCTGTTGTCACGCCAGTGGTGTCATTAGAAAATGTAAGTCTGACTTGTAGCGACAAGTTATTTATTGCATAATTTGAATTTATATGAATCTTTAGATACAACCGATGGTTGGTACTTTGAACGCTGCGCAGACTCAGTATTTAAATCAACTGACGCAACAGTCTAATATGACGGACAATATAAAGGTGAGGCAGGAGTATGGAAGTGGTCATCTGTCCCAACCGTATGGCAACACAACACCGCAGCCGTACAATGCTGGACAAGCTTATATTAACAGTAGCACAGCGGGATCACAACAATACAACAGTGCTCGTCAGCAGTATGGTTCTTCTCCAGCAACAAATACGTATAATAATCCTAATTATACTGCCGTGAATAGCAATTATGGGAATACGACTCACAGCAACAACAGCCTGTTAGAACAAACACACAAAGAGCTAGGGTACCATCACCATCAAAAGTAAAATTCTGATTTTCTTACGTTTACGAAGATTCTAAAATACATTTTTACAGATTCCTGCAAGTGCTGTGGAAATGCCAGGTGATTTGAATAGCAGCATAACTTATAACTTAAATGAAATAAGTTCCACCCCACCTGAATTAAGAGAAGTAGCCCATGGGGCTATCAACAAATTGCTTCCAAAAAAGTCAGAGGATGCATACAAAAAAGTGTACACCAAATTTGAAAATTTGGAAAATATTGGAATTTAACCATATTGATAGATTTATAACAACTGCAGAAAATAACCAACATTTAGCTATGAAAGTAAGTAAAATTTTGTGCTAAATACTTTCAATTTTTAATATATTTCAATTATTTAAGGTTGCGTTAATAATGGGATTCTGTGGTGCCTGCCGAAGAGATGAATTGACCAACATGTTAGTAGACGATATTGTGGTCAAAGATGATGTGGTCACTGTGACTGTAACAAAAACAAAAATAAAGTTCGAAAAGAATTCTTAATTACAGAGAAACTGTGGATTGATTTAATTAAGCAATATTTGAGCCTAAGGCCTAAGAAAATAAACCACAGGCGGTTTTTTATAACCTACCGCAATGGAAAATGTATTTCTACTCCTATCGGTATAAACACCATGGGAAAAGTTCCTTTTATTATTGCCACTTATTTGCATTTAGCCAACCCGAAGCTTTTTACAGGTCATTGCTTTCGACGTTCAAGTGCTTCCCAATTGGCAAACAAAGGTGGCGATTTAATAACTATAAAATGGCATGGAGGTTGGAAGTCTTCAGCTGTGGCCGAGGGCTATATTGATGCTTCAGTTAAAAAAAAATGGAGGTAGCTGAATTGCTATCTAATAAGCCATGTACTTCCACTTCATCGGCTCAAGTTTGAAGAGAATTCTTAATTACAGAGAAACTGTGGATTGATTTAATTAAGCAATATTTGAGTCTAAAGCCCACCATTCACGATCCAACGCCGCAGTACGATTGGGTTGAATACAACTGCTGTACAATTCTGTTGAAAATTGAATGTGTACACTCACGTTACAACCTTGCAGTTAGAATTTGTAACTTGTTGCCATGATTTTGTAAATTGTACAAGTAAAATTCTGACATGAATAAAACAGTTAGGTTATATTCTTACCAAAACAACAATCTATTAATTGTACAACCGACTCGGTTAACTACACACACGTTCAAATTTCGTTGTCTGTCATGTTTGTCTGCCGTCAAAATTGGATCAATTTGGTTGGTTGTGAACACACATGTTCAAAAATACTTCAATTTTGTCGCATCCAACCCAATCGTACTGCGGCGTTGGATTGTGAATGGCGGGCTTAAGGCCTAAGAAAATAAACCACAGGCGGTTTTTTATAACCTACCGCAATGGAAAATGTATTTCTACTCCTATCGGTATAAACACCATGGGAAAAGTTCCTTTTATTATTGCCACTTATTTGCATTTAGCCAACCTGAAGCTTTTTACAGGTCATTGCTTTCAACGTTCAAGTGCTTCCTTATTGGCAAACAAAGGTGGCGATTTAATAACTATAAAACGGCATGGAGGTTGGAAGTCTTCAGCTGTGGCTGAGGGCTGTATTGATGCTTCAGTTAAAAAAAATGGAGGTAGCTGAATTGCTATCTAATAAGCCATGTACTTCCACTTCAACGGCTCAAGTGGTAATTGACCAGTCTTCCACTGCTTCATTTTTACATGAAGAATCACACACTTTTAGCAGCAACCCAATAACGAGTCAACAAAACATTGTTGATGGGCAAAATTTACCTTCATTTAAGATTAATGCCCAGGACAGTTCTGCTGTTACAATCAAAGTGTATAATAACTGTACTTTTAATACAAAAGATGTATAAAAAATAATTTGAATTTATTAAATAATTTATTTTGTGTATGTTTATTTTATATTTTAAAAGTTTGGCATTTTATCACATAACAACATAACCGCACTTTTAAATATAATAAGTTTGACATTTAAGAACAGCTGTTAGGTGCTACCAACTTTAAAAAACAAAATTTTACTGTTTCCAGTACTCTAATAAATCTCATTAGGACACGCAAATGCGTGTCCTAATGGAGTTCATTAGAACACGCAAGTATAAAAAATGTATTGAGAATAGATGGTTTAATAATAGCCGAGTTTTATAGTTATTTACATGATTTACTTACAGTCTTCAACTGAGCATAACTCTGTTCTCAGGCTAACATAAAAGTTGAGATTATGACCACAAGTAAGGCTCAAAACTATCAAGACCTAGAAAATCGCCAAATCTATGTGTACTATATTGGTCAAATCTTAAATTGCATAAATATTCAAGCCTGTGGCGCCAGAAGCGTCCCTAACGTCGGTCAGCCGGGCGTATGCCCGGGGCCCCGAGGGCTAGTAGGGTCCCACACCGAACTTAATAAAGAAGCAGAAAATTTGTTTAAACTTTAAAATTAAAAAAAGCTTTTTGCTTGTTTCGTATTTTTAATGTAATGTGAGTACTATGGGCGTACTTGAAATTTAAAATTCGATTTTCGATCCCGAAAACTAGCAGGAAGCGGTCACATGCTGATAAGGAAAATATTCTAAATCTTCTATTAGAGCTATCCCCCATTATGAGGTTTCTAATTATATTAGTTGCACCCTGTATATTTATTTATTCACTTTTTTATTTACTGGGGCCTTGCTCCATATTTGCGCCCGGGGCCTCAAAATCCAAAGGACGGGGCTGTGTGGCGCACCTCATATTATTTAGTTACTACATATTGTAAATGCAAATATGTCTTATTCAGTGTACGCGTGTGTCTAATGACGACTTACGTCCTAAGCGTTTTGTGTACGAATCGTCAATGCTACTCTTAAAATCTGCGATTTTGATCGTACTTGGTACTTCCTATGATACAGTTGCCACGGCCAAGTTTTATTTTCGTGACAAAAACAGAAAGATTATAAGGTTTAATAAAATTGTCACGTAAGCTCTATTTTCTAAATATTTTTCTTTCATAAATGTGAAACCATAATAAATAAACTATAATTAAAAGGTTGTGGCCTCTTTAAAAAAAGGTAGACAGTCTCATTTCCTATAACTAAAACAGATGAAGGAAAATAAAGTTATACTGATAAAATAAACAAAACAGTCTGGGCCACCTTTTAAAATAAATATAATTGACCTACTTGACCATTAAAAGAGAAGAGAAATACATATATAGCTCACAGCTCGTAGCCCATGAAATGCGATCATATAATAAACGGTAATCGTGGGGTAATAACAATAAGTTCTACTTTATGTGCTTTTGTTTTGTCTCTGATTAATCAGTAACTAAAACAATTACTTTTGTAATTATGCATACAGTAGTAGCAGCAGGGAATTAGTTTCTTGTTTTATTAATGCTTCTAATGAAGAATATACTTTTTATATATCCTACAGCTTGATGGTTTTGATAGATCTTGGCCGTCTTTCCGGTTTATTTTGGCACGGAGTCAAAGATGCTAATAAAACTTTTTTTATAAAATTGCGGAAGGTACAATTTGATGATTTAATAGCAAATATGTATAGAGTTGAAAATTTTACAGCTTTGCCGTAGCAATTAATATACATAGGTCGAAAAAAAGTGTATCCACAATCGTTTTTCTAAACGTTTCTCATGGTACCTAAGTATCGACATATGAAAAAGATATAGCACGAAATAGAACAAACAGAAAAATATTTAAAAAAGTATTAAAATAGCCTTCGGCAAAATGTTCTAATTTTATGAATAACCGAAACACCCTGTATATAGTGTTTAACGGTCGTCATTATATTTATATACAGCGTGTAAGGAGTATTACCGTCAATTATTAAAACAGGCAAATAAAAAATAATCAATAAAAAATTATATACAAGTTTTTTCTAGTGACATTACTTTTCGCGTTATTTGAATAAAACTAGTGAATTATATGGCAACACTCACTGAAAATTCATCTCAACCTGATAAACACTTCAAACCAAAGAAAACTATCCTTTTGTTAAAAAAATATTTACTATAAGTGTTTGTGTATAATCTGTAATACATTTACCAAGTTTATTACTTGCTTTGTATTTTCTCTTTGTAATTTATTATTATTGGTTTTGTTTTGTATTACCTTTGGTATCCAGCTACTATGTATGCAGGTACACTAAAAAGTTCATTCTTAATAGTTTATTTATTCAGTTAACAGTTAATATCTTCTAATGCATTCGCATATTATTGTAATTCTTACATAATTCTAAAACAATGAGCGAGCCAATAAAATAAAACACACACATTATACACACTTTCTTGTTTCTTCCTTTTTCATTCATTATTTAGTAAGTTTCCCTTTAAAAGTTAGGTGAATTGAAGACAACCATGTGTCTTTTGTGCAAAACTGGAAAAGGTCGATACCCTTTAGATAATAAATTCTACTATAATATGGCAATAAATGTGCAACCTTGAACTTACTTGAACGGACTTTCTAAGTGGGTCAAAAGTTACACCTAGAGGGGGAGTTGTCAAATCGGTGATGCAACAATGTGGTTTTTAAAATTTGTAACATGTTTAAGCGATGACGTTTACAAAATAAATGTATTTCGATTTTTTATTGTGATTGATAGACACACCTTCTATTAAAATTTTCCAATCGTAGTATGTTTAGTAACGTGATAATGTTATGTCAAGTTTGCAATTTTACTATTTTTTGCATAAACCTGCAGAAGGAGACCACGGCTTTATAAGACGTATTTGTTTGTTTTGATGTCCTCTACCACCTGCTTTAATAATGGCAGTTACACTCCTTGCACGCTGTATATATTTTTTTCGGATAAAACATGAATAGTATTGCACAAAAATTGCATGTCAAAATAGTGTCAAAAATATAGGAAACCATCCACAATCAGTTTTCTTTAACATAATTATGACAGCTATGAGATAATCTTATTATATATATATATATATATATATATATATATATATATATATATATATATATATATATATATACATATATACATATATACATATATACATATATACATATATACATATATACATATATACATATATACATATATACATATATACATATATACATATATACATATATACATATATACATATATACATATATACATATATACATATATACATATATACATATATACATATATACATATATACATATATACATATATACATATATACATATATACATATATACATATATACATATATACATATATACATATATACATATATACATATATACATATATACATATATACATATATACATATATACATATATACATATATACATATATACATATATACATATATAATAATAATAATAATTACTACAACCCATAGCCTAAACCAAGGCCCCAGAAGCTATAAGCTTGTGCGGGAGGGAGGGGGCGATTATTATTATTATGTAGGCCCAATGTGCGGCTGCAGCCGACTTATAGATGGAACAGCGCAAATCCCACATTTGTGTTACAGCTAAGGAAAAACTGCAGAAAACCTTAACCAGATCTGCCAGCGCCGGGAGTCGAACCCGGGCCGCTTGGGTGAAAGTCCGGCACGCTAGACATTACACTACCAAGGCTGTATATATATACATATATACATATATACATATATACATATATACATATATACATATATACATATATACATATATACATATATACATATATACATATATACATATATACATATATACATATATACATATATACATATATACATATATACATATATACATATATACATATATACATATATACATATATACATATATACATATATACATATATACATATATACATATATACATATATACATATATACATATATACATATATACATATATACATATATACATATATACATATATACATATATACATATATACATATATACATATATACATATATACATATATACATATATACATATATACATATATACATATATACATATATACATATATACATATATACATATATACATATATACATATATACATATATACATATATATATATATATATATATATATATATATATTATATATATCATGTCTTTGTGACACCAAAATTGCATATTCATTGTAAGAGTGGCACCCAATTTTGCAATCCGACACCCAGCATTGGGTGTCAGACTGTTTTTATCTGGAAATGGAGTGTATACAATACAGCCCCATCTACATTAAAAAAACACAACTTTTGGTTGGGTGCCAAATTGACATATTTTATATAGCTATATACAAATTAGTTCTAGAGGGTCTCCACCAGGCGGCGCTCTTTAATATACAGGTGTATATTTTTATATAATATTTGTCAATGTGACTACTTAACAATTATTGCATTTAGTGACACCCGACATTTGGCAACTCTGTAATACCCAATATAACCCAGTCGATTGCATTTCAACCTTGTACCAGGCGTAAACAAACCTACTAAAAGATAAATAAAAAATGCAATTGAAATATGTTTATGAATGTATTAGGTCAATTCGGTGTACAAATATACTGCTCAACTAATGAACTGCACCATTTGCACAGATTGGTGTAATTTTTTAAATATTTAAATATTTCCCATAAAACCATCGAGTATTTATTTTATAGTACTTATATCAAGCATATTTAATTGTATTGTGCTTCAATATCAACTTACGTATTAACATAATCATATTTTTATTAATAAAATATACGCAAATACCAATATAAACAAATTGTCCAGTTCATTTGTTAACAGTATATGTATACACTTATTTAAATATATAATCTGTGTAATCTCTATAAAAAGAGGAATTGTGTAATACTTTTAATTTAAGAAATTAGAAGAACCGGACAAAACACACTATGATCAAAAATTTGTATTATCACACCATTGAATAGAAGAGGACATAAGCAACTTTCTACTATAGACTGCATAAGACGTTTTGTATGAATTATCTATTTGTTTTACTGGAATTATTTATTTGTTTATTACGTTACTGGAAGTATTAGATGTTTAATTATGATTATTATTATTATTTTATGTAGTTACCTATTTTGTATCTACCTTAGCGACGTGTTTGTTTATAATTATGTTACCTTTGATAATGACAGCATAGCTGTCGAAATAATATTGTCAGGTTATATTTTAATAAAACTGTGAAACTTTTAATAATCTTTATTTATTTCATGATTATGGAGTTCCACAAAATAAGGCTGGAAACAATAAACAAAATCTATTTGTTTAATTGTCAAATCTCCACAAATACAAATAGCAAAATATCGTACATTTGCCAGCAAACGTAACGTCCTAACTGTAAAAAATTAAAGACATCGGTATTCTTAAGGGATGAATTAGCAGGTAATAAAAATGCGTATCTACCCCTTAAGCTTAAAAAATATTTTAACAAAATTTAAAATAACACCAGATGGTGAGAAATAGGTAACGGTTCAAGAGATTTATTTACCACCTTGGACTGTCAATTTAGGATTTGCAGGTGTTTGAAAGTGTTCTTTATAAAAAATAATGTTTTTTGCCATTTATTCAAGTATTCTAGTATTACTTATTTATAAACAAAAAAGAGCTACTGATAAGTACTATACCTACTTCTTGATTGTTTTTTTATTTTAAATTTTCTATATAAGGCTTATATCTTAAATATATATCGATGGCAATTTCACCTTGTTTAATTGATTTCTCATTTAATTGTTTTCGGAAACAATGACTAAAAGTTGACATATTTTAATATTTCTGGCAAGAGGCAATTATAATCAAATGCGTGTAATTTTGGCGACATATTTCTCTGAAGAAACTCATCAACTTCAACCTTCAAGTAAATAATTTCTTTAAGGTCCAAGTGTACCCAAAAACGTGTGTTATTTGTTTCATAAATAATATAATAATGTGATAACTTTGGTTTTAAGTTAATAGTCTAGGAATGTTAAAAACTTGCTTACCTAAATTGTTTTGGAAAAAAAATTTTTTTATTTAAATTATTTCACATGTTATACGTGAAAAATTAATTTTAGAAAAACTGTACATTCAAAATTAACCAAAATAATACCACTTATATTTCATAGTATTTGAACTATTTTCCCAGAATTTTAAGAAAATCAATCGTATGTCTAGCGACTAAATTATTGCCAAAAAACCTGCTTTTTGCCAAAAAAAACTGCTTTTTTTGGCAAAAAGTAGGTAATAGTTTAGTCCCTAGACATACGATTTTCTTAAAATTTCGGGAAAATAGTTCAAATACTATGAAACTTAAGTGGTATTATTTTGATTAATTTTGAATGTACAGTTTCTCCAAAATTAATTTCTCACGTATAACATGTGAAATAATTTAATTAAAAAAATTTTTTTTCCAAAACAAGTTAGGTAAGCAAGTTTTTAACATTCCTAGACTATTAACTTAAAACCAAAGTTATCACATTATTATATTATTTATTAAACAAACAACACACGTTTTTTGGGTACACTTGGACCTTAAGTCCAAACGGCAAAATACCATTTCTTTTTTGAAGAGATACTTAATTGTCCTTGTACTTGATAAAAATAATTATCTTTTTCATTCGGCCTTGGTCACCATCCTTTTTTAGATAACCATCTATTTTTTTGAATTGCTTCATTTATCTCGTAATTCCTGGCCGTGAAAGGACATTTAATTTCTACTAAGTGTCCAGAATTTTCTTCTATACCGTCTGTTGAAGCACCGAGAAGTGGCCATTTCGCGTTTATAAAAAGCCCACAACTAGAAATGCGAAAACCAAATTTCGTTTCTAACAAACATTTAGCTCTATCTTCATTATTTTTCCCCAAGCTGTGGCTCTAGAAAGAAACTCTGTATAAAGGATTCCAGTAACGGTTGAAGCACAACCTGTGTGTCTTACAAACTTTACCAAATAATGAAGTAGTTAATAACTCTTTTCTATATTGTTCAATCAGACATTGTGAGAATCAGCTTGCAATCAAGTTTGTGCTTCTGTTTCTTTGTAGTTTTTCTCTGATTTTTAAAATTTTCTGGAAATTCCACTATCAAGTCTTCAAATGCATCTACTAGACACCTCAATTAACACTTTATTTTGGAATCGTTGGATGGTGTCGGTGTTACTTTGTTTGGTACAGCCCCAAAACTGAATACCATAGGTTCATACAGGCTTCTGTATTTGCTTGAATAATAAAAGCTTATTGTGTAGAGAGAGAGTGGAGTTTATTCCAATCAGCCAATACATTTTTCTGTATTTAATACCAAGTTCTTTTTCTTTTTTAACGTGTGCTTTCCATCGAAGCTTCGCAAGTGTAATGCCTGTGTCCGAACATGGACTCTGGTTGTTATTTATACTGACTGGCGTATATTGGATAACTTTATTCGCAAAGTTTACATGTACTGATTTGGATTCATTCAATATTATTCTCCATCTTTTTGTCCTACAGTAAACTAGATCAATGGCTGTTTGTAATTTTTCTATGGCTTCTGCATTGGTTGTTTTTACTGCTAATATAGCTGTGTCATCAGCAAAAGTAGCAAAGGTGTTGTTTTCTAATGCTTGAATATCACAAGTGTACAAGAGATACAAGATCGGTCCTAGTAACACTTCCTTGCGGCACTCCTGATTTAATTTCCTTCAATTCAGAATAAGCACCTTCCTGCTTGATCCCGAAGTATCTGTCAGAAATGTAAGACTTCAAGATTTGAGAATATTGCTTTGGCAAGAATAGTTTCAGTTTATAATTTAGACCTTCATCCATACCTTATCGAATCCCTGTACTACATCAAGAAAGATGTAAAACAGACATTATTTTCTTCTAAGGATTTCTCTATAATATTAGTGATTCTATGTACTTGATCAATGGTTAAATGTTTCTATTGAATTAAATTTCTCTCTTCAATGATAGGTTTTAGTCTTTTTAACAATAATTTTTTAAATAACTTCGATATTACAAGTAGTGAAGATATAGCTCTGTAAGATGGAACTTCATGAGGTGACCTACCAGGTTTGGGAATCATAATGACCTCTGTGTCTTTACACAACCTAGGCACGTACTTTAATCTAAAGGCAGCGTTTATTAGGTAATTCAGCTTAACTGTAGCTTTCCCTGGTAACTGCTTTAACATTTCACCAGTTATTACATCGAACCCTGGAACTTTTTCGGATTGATGTTGTCTTTGATTTCAGACATTACTTCCTTAGGTGAAGCAAGGCTTCATCTTGAATGAATCGCAAAATTATTTGCTTTTTGTTCGTTATTTTTTGTCCACTTTCCAGCTTCTTGTCTTATTGAAGGAATTTAGGTTATTGGCCCTTTCAGCTTGTTTGTAGCTTTCCAAAGAGAATAGTGCTGCTGCCAGTCGTTTGTTTTCTTAGATACGCTTCTATTGATTCATTCTTTACTCGCTTGAATTTCTCTTTTTAGTTGACTAGCACTATTCAGAGGTGTTTTACCTTGAGGCTAGAGCCCCTCACCTTGAGGGGCTCTAGATTGCTACCAAGTACGTCTTAATCTTTTTTCTGTGATAGTTGATGATGCAGTCCAATTTTTGTAACATGTATCTTCTGGGACCTGTTCCTCTTTGTTCTCGGCCCTTTGACAAAAACAGACTTGTCTGTTTGAGCTCCAAAAACTGCAGCCACTCCAGAGAGAGAATTACAATTTCCTCCACCACAATAAGATCGTTTTGTCCAACTGCCATCACAGACAACTGCGATCATTGGTGTGCCATTCTCATCTATATTTCAACATTCTATGGCCAATCTAGCTTCTTGTTCCGCAGCTTCTCATGGATTTCCAAGCTATTTCTTCCCAAGCATTGCATACCATAGTATGAACATTTTTATGTAGGGTAAAACTAAAACAAGGAATATCCATGGTTTATGTAATATTTTTAACTATGTGTAGCCGCCAACAGCATTTATGACAGCAGTGACAGAGGAAATGTTAATATCGAGTCTTTTTGGGTTTTCCGGACAACAAACAGTTTCGTGGAAGTAGCACATGTTACACTCAAATGGTAATTTTGAGACTAAACCAGCTCTTACTTCTCTGAATAGAGAATACTTTAGGTAAAATAAAAACATTTAAAACATGTTATCATCCACTCTAAATCTCACCTCTATTTTTTCTGTACTAGCTAGGTACATCATTACCTTCACTGCTTATTGTAATATTTTCTGTGCTAAAAGCAGTGAAGCTTGTTTGGTAAAGTATTATAGAAATATTAAAGTTATCAAAGTGGTAGAAGTTATGACCAAAAACACTTTTTGGAAATCTCACTTTGTAAACAATTTCACTTCAGCAATCGAATTGTTTCAACCAAAAACTTGGAGCAAATTAAATTGTAGACATTTCGGAAACGGATGGAACGAATTCTAGAAATTTATATGAGCGGATAAGAAAAGTAACGTCATCCATCTTATTGAAAGATATAAGGGTTATTGCCAACAAATTTTGAAAAACATTAGTAATATATAATATAGGGCCCGTTAACTTGTGCCCGTCCAATTCATAGATCTCCGTTGAAAACTAGCACTAGGATGCTCTTACCTAGCATCGTCTAGCACCCAAATTTTAAAGCTAACACCATTTTAGTTCCAGAGCTACTTAAAGATAAATTCGAGAGAGGGGAGGCTAAGTTAACGCCAGCCCCGCCAATTTGTTCTATCCTTTTCAAAACTTAGCACTAGATAATCCATAGCACCCATGTTACGAAGCTAGCAACACAATAGGGGTGGAAATATAAGGGTTAAAAGCACCATAGATGTATGGTTTCACGTTTTTTCTTGAATCTTTCATCATCGAATGTAGAATTTTTATACTATCTATACTTCTATGATACAGGCAAGTCTCATCTATCTACCTAACAATGAAAAAGATTGACTTGTTTTTCACGGAGCGCTTCCAAGTTCTCCTGACAGCACTGGGCCCCGTATCCTCATGAAAGCTTGGACATGTCCAACTCTTCGTGAATTATTTTCCAAATTGCACTGACCACTGTCCTATGAGATACCTGGTTGCTAGATAGTTCCAGGTAGTCAAAACTGCGAATCAGCTGCTCTGGATATTCTCGGTAAACTCGGGTCCCAGGATTCGTTGAGTCGGAGAGCTTGCGAGTTTTCTCCAGCCTTTAAATAGGTTGGGATACCCAAGCACAGAAACCCGATACGGCTGAGCCGAGCAAGGTTATCTTGGGAAATGATCGTATGAGATGTTGATACGGACACGAGTCGTGTTTGAACTAAATACGGTTCTGGGTATAGAAAACACTGATCATTTTGGGATTATCTCCTGAAAAGTTAACTAACGTGACTGTAGGGGTTTTTGATCCTCTTCTATAGTTTGACTCCTCCATTACAGTCACAAACTATCTAAAGTGAATCCCTATCACAAATTGCACAACGGTCAAGCATGTAGTTAGTAACTCACTTTTTGGGAATGAAAAACTGCGAAAGCTAAATACTTTTAGCTAAGAAATTCAAAACTACGAGCACTTGAAAGCCGAATGCCAACTAAATTGAAAAGCCTCTAGAAAGAAAATAAAGTTTTAACAATGGCAAGTGAATTTTCCCAGAACACTATCCCTATTTATATAACAGAATTATATCTAACGCATAAATAAGACGATAAAACAAAAATAGATTTCAATTATCTCATTTAAGAAAATTGGATTCATAGTTACAGGTATTATTTTACGCTGAAAGAAATTTTGTGGTAGTATTAATAAGAAGGGTTTATTGTGATTAATTATAATTTATTATTATAGAACCAACCAAATCTTTGTAACATTGATAACGTCTTCCTGTTGTCTGTTCATCGACAATAGTAATATATTTGGTTAAATTAAATTATTTGTGTCGGTCCATATTGTATGAAGTTCGTTAACGATTTTATACAAATAAAACTGCAGAGTAGTAAGAACTATAAGCAAGAACTGAAAACAAATGATTCATTTCCGCTTGTATTCATTCACGAATGAAATTTTTTTAAACAGTTGATTTTGCATTCGTTCGCGAACGAATAAAACTGCCTTCGTTAAAATTTAATTCTTGAAAGAATAAATCATAAATTTTTAAATATAAAATTCTTTCACAAATGATAAAATACGAAAAGAATCGAATCTTTTTCATTTGCAAGTGATAATTTCCTTACCCTGTAATAACTAAATATTAAAAAAATTAAGATACATCGTTAAGATTTATTAGAAAGTATGACCTTATGAAATTCTATTTTACATATTAAGTATACAACTTGTCGTTGTCAGTCAAAAGAAAATTATGTACAATACGGCATAAAGTTTTGGAGTTTATAAAGCACAGTAGTGTAATATTGTAAGCTGATTTATTTATCGTAAATCTTTATCGAATTAACTTTCTTTGTATAAAAAATAATCAATTTTAACTAGTAATATTAATTGGATAATTTGAAGATTATTTAATATGGATTGTAGGTTTAAATTTAACACCAAAGGTTAGTTTACTATATATAGAAAACAATCTAAACTTATTGTTCTAATTAAGTTACATTAGAGATTAAAGGATCGACCTCACTAAACATAAAACATTCCTTTTCCGTGATGTCATTCCGACCTCTCGAAACTCAAACCCCTAAAATTGCATAAAAGGAGCATTGCTTTGTCTAGAATTGTCATCTTCAATGTATCTTCAATTCCATTTGCTCTTTCGAATTTACAAGTGTTATAACTTATATAAAACAAGACTTGATATAAATTTGTTTTATAAGTAGCCACCATGCAAATAAAATATTTCTATTCTGAACCACCAAATATATCAATGCCACCAGTTTATCAGAATAATATGACAAGCGACACCCGCTAATTTGGCAACGTTGGAGGGTGCCAAACTGGTAATTTATGATATAAAAAATATACACTTGGGTGCCATTTGCACTATATATATGCTGGTGTCATTATGCCCAGTTTTATATTGCAATTATATACACAGGGCGTCACTTTTACATTGATCGTGCAGGGTGCCACTTTCTACAAAACACATGTATATATATATATATATATAATATATATATATATATAATGTATATATATAATGTATATGTACGTGTATATGTACGTGTATATGTACGTGTATATGTACGTGTATATGTACGTGTATATGTACGTGTATATGTACGTGTATATGTACGTGTATATGTACGTGTATATGTACGTGCATATGTACGTGTATATGTACGCGCCCGTGTGTGTGTGTGTATCATAAAACAGAACTTACGCAGTTAGCACAAGAGTTTAAAAAAACTAGCAAGAAGCGGTGGATTTAATAAAATAAAATTTTGGGCATAATTTCATGAATTATTGAGACATCCTGTACATAGTGTCATATCGATCACAATTATATTTTTTAAAACGCATTTTGTAATTTCTTGGGCGAATATTTGCATGTTACAAAAAAAACATGATGTCAAAATAGCCAAAAAGCAAAAACAAGGTTTTGGCACTAAGGCAAATATTTTCTTTTTCGTTGATTTCTCTAGTCCGAGTCGCGGGGGTGCGCTTCTGATATTCGCTTTTTTGTGTTTGCCGCCGTTAAAGTGTCGTTCGACGATGAACAACTGCCATCAGATACCTTGCACGACGTCAACAACAACAGTTTCCCCACCACAACATCTCCGTTGCTGATATTGCCTGCCGCTACATGTCATCTTTCACATGAGTGAAGCCACCAATTCATATTCCATTCGGTTGAAGAAGCAAATTAGCATACAACAGCTACTACTGATACGTGATACGAAACACACCCAACATTGACGATAACAATGATATACCACTGGTATAACTTCTTTAAAATGAACGAATGATGCTGGAGTTCGTATGTGTTAGGCAGCACCATGTGTTGTGTTGCCGAGTGAATGCAAATTATCGTCTTATCCGCCTACTTCGAAGAACTACTCAGTTCCAAAACCTGAAATCTCTGTATTCTAGATTTAACCTCTCTGTTGATTTAATACCAAAGTAGCTCACTAAGGTTTCCCCTGTTACATTCTAATTCAGATTAGCAACTTCTTAATCCGTTTCTTCGATCCCTAGTAGCAGGTTTAATTTTGCCTGAAAGGTTGACCTAGTGTATGCAGTTGAAAAACTGCGTTCTACGATAGTTTCTTCTTCGATGCTAGAAAATCTTATCTGAAGTCTTATGCAAATCTTTCTATAACAATATTCATATGATCCGTCTGGTTGGCTTAAAGATGAATATACTGGTAGCTTTACTCTTCACTACAGCCTAATGATGCTTACTGAGCAAATCCATTCGCACCGACATGAGATTGAGACTGGATTCGTTAAAGATTTGTCGGCTCCGTAATGGAGAAAAAATAATCATATGATCTATACAATGAATAGAAAAAATTGATTTCGAAGAAGTAGTGTACTGACACCCATTGTACAGTATCCCATAAAATAGTATCAAGTTAACATCAACAAATAAAAAGTGGGTTAAAAGGTTAAGAGAGCTTAGTTTAATAATATGTTGTCACGCAAGTGACCATGTGCATGCGTGCATTGTGCACTTTACGCGGAAAACAAAAGATTGATATCTTATAATCTGCTGTAGTCACCTACTGCTGTTGAAAAATTTGAATAAACAATTATTTATAACTAGATTACGAACTCTGACGTTAGCATTTTTTACAGTTTCGATCAACCTAAAAGTATGGCCATTGACCATAGCTTTAAATTCCTTCAAACTACACAAGTTATTAATACTGGAAGTATTTACTTACGTCAAAAGTGTTCTTGTTTCAATTGGATCTCCTCTCTTTTTCTAATAATAGATATTAATGGACACTTGGAAATACTGAAGAAATAGTTGGCCAAAATTTAAAGTTTTACCATTAAAACTACTATTTTGAGTATCCCTCTTCCAAACAAACATTCATAATACAACCAATTGTAGCATTTAATGTGCAATTATTACAAACATTTTCACTTTCTAATATGAAATAGTTCAGAGGAAATAATTATGTTTATATTTTTAACCTATAAAAGTTCAAAAGTAGGTCGAGCTCGAACTGCATCTATTTTTATTGGGTTTCTGGAGGAAATGAATATGTACGAATGAATTGAAAGAACGAAGAAATAAAATGGAGATAAAAGAGTTTTCTTCTTTACATAGTTATGTCGATCGGGGATCATCTTAAATAAAAAATAAATAAATTTCCTCTGAGATGTAGAGGATTGCGCTGCTTCCGATGTTATTATAACTATCATGTTTATTGATGACGTAGTGTTATCAGGCTTTACGGGCTGGTAAGTGTCGTTCCAATTTAAAGATTACATCTTTGATAAGGTACACGTCTGCATTAAATCTATCATGTACCAAATCTATAAAATACGTCGACGTTTAATTTGTTGCTATTTAGCTAATGTTTGTTCCGTGCAGGTTTTGTGCCAATTTTATACCACCCTGTGTGTATATGTAAACATGTAAGCATTTCATGTTCTGATGGAGCAGTTCGCGGATTGTTTGATATCCTGAAAGGTTATTAGAGTGGATGCAAGCGTGTGTACACGCATTTATGCATACATTGAAATTGACCTACCATGTGTATTCTCATGCAGAAATTGCTTCGGCTATATTTAGCTAATAATAAAATTGATTTAATTTAATTACTTGCATGGTGCCCTACAGGAAATGAATCATAGTGAAATAACATAGTATAAAGTGAAATTGTTTGATTGTTATCTTTTAGGGTAATCCCCTTCAATTACATCGAATCGTTTTGTGAACTTAATATTACTTACTTTTTTGTCTTCCTGTTTCCTAAAAATATCCTTGCGTTTAACTAAAACACATAAATTGTGGAGTGTTGGTTATTTTTAATTTAAATAATTGTTTCCGGGTTATGTTCAAAATTAAATATATCTCCTAGATATTTAACTTCACTACACTAACTTCTGTTAACCTTTTCTGAACACCGACTGAAGTTCTTCCGTATGAATAGTATTCATTTATATTGAACCCGAAAGGGTTGGAAACGAAACGAACAATGAATACTCCCAAAATGAGAAAGGTCTAACAACTACAATAACGTCTACCTGAACGTCCCAACATAAAGCTACTAACTATAGAAGCTCTTTGCACACAACAAAGATTTGCCTTTCAATCCCTAAAACTGAATCTCAGAAAAAAACCCTAATACAAACTAGATTTAGGGTTTTACTTTGATTATTTAAAGGCTTTATTATTACTGGCATCATTAAAATTCGGAATGGAATTTGTATTTTTTAATAGTATTTAAAGGAAACAGAAATAATGTTATCATGAATGATTTAATAGCTTCATCCATTCAGAATTCCCAAGACAATAGAAGATATTGAAAGGGAAACAATTATTGAGACTTATCTACTACAAAAGCCATAAAACGTCGCAGAACAATTAAAACCCTTACTGATTCAACTTTTATTCCTCATTGAATAAAACTCCATGAATTAGAAATTTTGTAGTGTTAAAAACGGCTGTTTTGTAAAAAAATATGCTTAGGTTTGGGGGGGGGGCGCTAAAGAAAATTTGTGTATCTACATACCGTATGTTTCATTAGGAAATCGAATATAGGGATTAACCAATGCTTTTAAAAAATCACCTGTAAAATCTTCCTGAGTATATAAAATCACTTCTTTTTTTATAATTATCCTTTTGAGTTTAAAAAGTACTAATATCTAAAAAATCACCTGTAAAATCTTCCTGAGTATATAAAATCACTTCTTTTTTTATAATTATCCTTTTGAGTTTAAAAAGTACTAATAAGAAAATAGTGAAAAAGACCCATTTTTTAAAGAGAAATCGTTTAAATAGTAAATAGTTAAATAAAGTACAACCTACTTTTAAAATAAATGTGATACGCGGGCGCTAATGTTTTTTCGTAGCGCAGTTAGTTGAAGCGGGATGATAACAAACAATAAAGTTCGATTCCAGCTGGCAGGGAACTTTACTTTTTCTTTTCAAAATATAATAAAGCAATATTCGAAAATATTTTCCGCATAATCTTAAAATTGCATTTGCAAATTTGTAAATTCTACATCAATATTCCACACGACTAAAAAACTGAATTCCATTTGACGATCGAGTAAAAAATGATGATCTTGTTGCATTACTACATTTCACATGTATACATGTAGTAAAAAGAAAAATTGTCATTTTGAATTTTGTGTGTTATAAGAAAATTAAAAATTTACCTGCCAGCTGGATTCGAACCTAGGACAACAACTTTGCTGTTTCCGTTAAGCTACGTTCTGTTTTTAGCGTTTAGACGAAACGTTTAAACGATGCGATTAGACACTGAAGTTGCAGAAATGCATGTCGCTTACTTGCGGTCTGCCTGCATCTACAAGTCACTACACGACGACGCGTCTAAAATACGATCGCTTTGAAGGCAAATTAATCCCGCGCTTTATTGGTCGCTAGCGACTTGTGACTTCTGATACGTACGTCACGGAAATACACAAATGACTCTATTGTAAAAATAATTGAAACGTCAGCGGCCCAGAAACGTCATCCAAAAAACTAAATGTAGCGGAAACAGTGTCCGCTCCTGCCGTTATGCCATCACCACCAACACCTTTTATTATGATACGTCTTCGACGTCTACATACGATCATACTAATTTCCACATTCAGAAGGACAAGTAAATAGATCAGTGAACCATATACTCAATGAATCTCATGCATGCTATGCTACTATGAGTGCTACGTTATTCGCAACGTGGATAAAAACTGACATCTCCATTAACTGACATCAGTTCTCGTCACATGTTACATTTCGTACACTTCCTTGTCGGCTGTTGCAAAAATTTCTGAATTCATCTCTAGTTTGAAAAGCCTCTGCAGAAGAATTTCCCCCAATATGTCCCAGATTTAACATATTGTCTATAGGCAATGTCACACGAATGTTTTCTTTTGCTACACTTGCATTTGAACCCCTAACAGATTGTGCAAACACCATGAAACTGTTATGATTAGGTCAACAGTGGGACTTTCCACTGAAATGGGACTATAAAATATAGTAAATGTCTGACATACAACTCCAAATGCATTTGCTGCAGTTCGTCGTGCCTGGCACAAGCGATAGTATGAACATTTCTGTAAATATTTAAAACACAACGAGAAAGCCTAAATGCTTCATTCCCTTAAGAACGTAAGGAAGAGGTGTATTTGTTCCAGGTAGAGAATTATCCCCTGGCATAAATTCTTCATTATGGATAAGCCTAAAAATTGAGGATTTTTGAAATTCCTGCTTACTAAGATTTGTAGTTAAAACATAAACGTCCTGAATTGCTAGAACATCTAATGCGAACATCCATAGCACCACAACAGTTTAGGAATTTCCTGTCGAATTGTTAGTATCGACTTTAAACGCTTCGTGTAAACGCAAAAGACAGACGATAGCTTTATCGCCTCGCTTTTAACTAACTTGACTTACGAAAACAAATTAACGCGCGCGTACCACATTTGTCTTAAAAGTAGGTTATACTTATATTTTTCTTTAAAAAACGTGTAAACGTAATGCTTTTCTAGCCATTTTAAGGATATAAGTACTATACTTCAACTGCAAATACAAGAAATGAGTCATTTTCGTAATCACACCTGAATAAACAAATACGACCCGGGGTGAGATAAGATAACAGTGCAAATTTCACGTTGCTAAGAATTCAGTAACGTACGCTAGAACCAACAGATTTTCATTGCTGATTTTACATTTATTTTTAATTAAGAAGGGATTCGTTCTGCTACTGAATCTTTCTAGCTCATTTATTGTTTATTTTATCATTTAGATTACAGCGTGACCTTCGCGTAATTCTAGATGCTTTTTACATTTTCGGCCACGTGTTTGTGATGACTCATTTCTTGTAGTTTTGGTTGAACTAAGGCTGATTCTCACTATACGGTAGACCACCAACAGTCACCGGACCGACAAAACATTGTACCGTACATTTTATGTGAAGGTATTCACATCAACCATCACAGCCACGGACCGTCGCGACAATATAAAATGTACAGTACAATGTTTTGTCGGTCCGGTGACTGTTGGTAGGCTGCCGTATAGTGAGAATCAGCCTTAAAGTTGCCATTTGGGCTAAAACTAACGTGAAAAAAAAATTGGGGCCAAACAAATGTTTTTTTCTTGTTGCACAAGGCAAATGAAGTCACAGCACCAAATATAAGCTTTGTGCAACATGAAAACGATATTTTTTGCGTAGAATTTTCTTTTAATAATCGTTTTAGCTTAAATGTAGGAATTTAACAACCCAGGCATAAAAAATAATTTAGTAAAAACAAAGTAGTATGAGCCAATTGATTATTCGGACGTACGTCAATATTTGAATATCGCTGTGGCATCATTCAATGTTTTAAAAGTGCAAAACTTGTAGAAGGGTAACTTCCTTGAGTTAGAATGATTGATTAGGTAATCCTTTTAATCATAATTTTCAGTTGTAGAATACTATAGCATATCATTGTTCAATATCATCTGGCAGTGAAGATACAATTGTTCCATCTTCTTCACAACCATCAACTTCCACCTACGGTCGTCAACTTTCTTTTTTGGATTTGGCTTAAAAAAATCGAAAATATAAAGAAACTTAGTAGTACTTTGCTGGGAATATTTCGACAAAAATTATTTTATTAATTATTAATCAATTTTATTTAAATCATAATTACTTTTTGTTTATAACCATTGTTTAAGAAAAAATATCTGGCAATGTTAACTTCGCATTACCATAAATGTTTTTTAAATAAAGAGCGATAAATCGTTTGTTTTGGTGACAAACAAGAAAAAATATTTATAAATTTTTTTAAATACTTAAAAAAAGCGAAAACGTTAATGCTAATTTGTGTGCCAAGTTGGCATTAAAATAGGTTATAAAAAAATTAAGTGCGATATCTTTGTATTCATGAAAAACCTACAATAAAAAATCAAAAATTACTAGTGTGAGTGTGTACATACATATTTGATTTTTCATTTGCACCATTTGGTAATGTTAATTTGATACATTCAATGTGGTATTCTCAGTAATAACAACTTGTAACGTGCTAATTGTCGTTTAATATAGTGCAAAATGTATATCAATTTATGATTTACATTGTTGTTCGTACCCTCGATAGAATTATTTAATTAGAGTTGTATTTACATACTCCCTGTTTGCTATTACAGCTCGTCATGAAGGCCGTCAAAACAAATAACAGGTTCATAAAGTTCAAGTAACAGGTTTTGCTTCAAAATTGGCAGTCAAGTGCTTTTTCAAAAATAATAACCGCGTCTATCAGCAGACGACTTGTAATCAAAAATACAAAAAATAAAAAATCTTGAAATTATTTTTGGTATGCTTGAGTGTGAAAAGTGACAGTTTACCGAACAAGGAGAAGAAGTAGCGCTTTTCCAGCAACATGTAAATAGATATTTGTCTATCGAACACTTACTGCCAACACCCTAATTGACATTTAAAGATTCCACTAGGAAATGTGTAACAATGGGTAGGTATAGGTTAGTCACCTATCTAAAATTCAACAAGGAAAATAAACTTTCAATTAAAAAAACTTAAGAACAATATTTAATTTACCACAATGACTTTAAAAATACATTTAATTCATAAATAATTTTAAATTATTAATATTTAGTGCAACGACCACAAGATTTAATTAACGTTAGTATGCGTGTAGGCATACTATATTCAATTGAGTTTTTAATTGTTTTCTTTATTAATTCGCTATTATTCCAGACATTTTCAATAGTGTTAATGAGCTGTTGTTTAACTTTAATGTTTTTCTTAGTTAGCGAATTATATCTTCAACGCATTCCATACATTTACAATTGGATTTATGTCTGGCGAATATTCCGGCCGATTCAAGCATCAACAATTTAAGCGTTTAGAAACAAATGTTTGTACTTACTTTTCAACACTTTATGGTCTTTACAGTTAATAAATGTCATAGACAACCTTCTGTTAGTTTCAGCAAACACAAGACTTAGAAACGAATACCTTCTTAACGTAGAGACAATCACTGAGGAAATGAAGTACTTATCAACGTATTAGGTACTTATAATCTAAGTAGGCCATGAATCTATATGTTTTTTATAAAAGAACAAAAGTATTTGAAAAAAATAAATTAAACCAAAATGACCGCAAAAATAAATACCTTTATTAATTAGTTCTATTTTTCAAATTAGGCGTATAGTTTACGTAACTAATTTTTAGGTTATTAAAATGTCGACGAACAATCGTAGCAAAACAATATAACGCTTTACAATTAACAATAGAAAATAAACCCGACACATTAAATGCTAGCTTAACCCGGTTACCGGCATTAAAATCTCATAAATAGAATGCTTTGGAAATAATTATTTTAGAACAATTAGAACTAAACAATTCTTTATATTTTAAATTTTATAGTTTTGGCTATGAATATTGATTTAATTTAGGATGGGTTGACTCAAATTAAATAAAACTCCTAAAACCTCAACGAGTTATATGCAATCTTCATTGCGCATGTTAACCGTTTTAAATAGCCATTGTTGACATTTACCGGTCATTGTCAGACCTTAACCGGTTTCGGACATTGACCGGACATACAACAAAAATCTGAATGTTACTAAAACACACATTTTAAAATGGAAATCTCTGCAAAGATACTATAGCGAATCATGAATAAAAATGTTATCGGAAATTCAAGAACACAAAAAGATAAAAATATTTTTATAACCACACATTATTCGGGTGATGACGTAGTAGTAGTAGCAAAAGAAGATTTATTATTACAAAACGTTAAATTAAAACGGAAGGCGTATCCAATTAAATATTAAGTTTCCCCCTCAAAAGATATTAAAACAATTACAATTGTTGTGCCATTTGGATTGAAACAACCAACAACATAGCACACTTGATGCTTTAGGAATTAATTTGAAACACATAAAAGTAAATATGACCGGAGATAATGTTATCGTGCAAAATATAAGTGGGAAGTTTAAAGCTGGAACGCTTACATAAATAGTTATTATAAAATGTTAATCGACCCTTTTTGGAGCATTAAATCGTTGATCAGTCATGATCAATCTTAGTAATAGGCGTCCGTGTGGAGGCTGAAAATATACAAATACATAGTTACACTGCACTACTGAAGTATTGCACTTCTCATTACATTAATATTCATTTTCTAACGAAAATATTTTGTAACTTTTCGTTTGTTTTTGATTATTTACATACTAAAGCAGTGATTCCCAACATTTTTCTTTCGCGGACCGCCAAACGACGTAGCTTGTGGACAGGTAAGGTAAAAAAAATTAAAGGGCAGGCCGCGTGACATCGGATGCCGCCAACACATGTTCGATCGCTCCCAAAAACCCTATGTCACCTCTAGCCCCAGCACCCGAAAGAGTGCTGGCAAAAAAGACTTTTTCGATATAAACGATTGGGGTATTGCGCTGGCAGATTTTCGCCCCGACCTACACTAAGACGGGGACAGTTTTTTGCCGCCTCTGCCTAATCGCTCTAAACGGTATACCGGAGACGGTCGAGACTTGAAATCTGAGACTGGAACTACCCAACGAACGCATCGACACACAAAAACGGTCCGGATCGAAGCAAGTTTTGCGGCCCGTCGAAATCGCGAAACCCGGATTTTGATCGTTCGAATTAATCGGGGGCGCAAGACAAAAATTCTTTCGGTTCCGTTATGGCTAGACCCATCTGCACCAAACCCGCTTAAAAATTCTAAAATGAGATCCTAAATCTTCCTTATTACCTATTACTGGATATTACCCCGCCACATAGGTAGGGAGCCGGCGCGTTGTATACTCCGTATGTATGTATGAGAAACGTACATTTATACGTAATAAAAGGTACCAATTTTTAGGGACAATTTCATGAAAAGTAAGTTGAATAATTTTTTAAAAAAGCATTTTATTTAGGATTTATATGAAAAAAAAACTATGTTTTCTTGCTTATTAATAGAGATAGCGTATATAGCGACGGCTCCGTTTAAAAGTCAGAGTTTACTCTTGGCCAACTCCGATAAACTGTTTGATCCTACATTCCCTCCAGAATAACACGAATTAAAAAAATCAGTAAAATTTTGAAAATACTGTATTTCTCTGCGGACCGGCAAAAATTCTTGAGGGACCGGCAAAAATTTTTGACGGACCGGCGGTTGGGAAACGCTGTACTAAAGCATATCAATGGTTTTTCGAGAATATATTTTTGAGACAAATGAATATTTCGGAAATATTCAGCAGTTTTTTTTACCTTGCTATAAATTATAAATAAGTAGACTCTAGAAAATAATTATTCTAAAATTTTATAATTACTTTTTTTTAAATTGATTATTCTATTAGCACTATTGGACTTGGATCCAAATGTATTTCGGTACGGTTCCGATTCCGGTACAGGGTAACAAAAACATAAGGGGTCAGGTTCTCATTCTGGAACTTACTTTCAAAAAATAAGGCTTCAGATTCTGGTTCCGCTTATTCCGCTTATTATCAAAATTCCTAGTTGAAACTTTTAATGGGATGCATACACAATGTCATAGATATGCAATAAACTAAAATTTGTAGTTAGTGTTAAAATTGAGTTATTGTCCGTTTAAGGATGAGCACGTCATCCAGCAGCGTCCAAGCACTCATAAATACCGATTACATACATAAAACACATTTAATAAAAATACAATCACGAAAAATCGTGATATTAATGTGTGAAAATCATATGACGTCAGTCGGTGCGATCGAAACAACAAATTTGAAAAGGGAAATTGGAAACGCTTGGTCTTTATGTTAAATTCTCAGAAACTTGTGAAAGAAAACCTGAAATAAAAAGGTCTTTTTTTCGGCTCCGGTTCTGATTTCGGTACTTGCTTTGAAAAGATAACAGTTCGAATTCCGGTTCGAGTACGACACAAAATCTCGGTTCTTGCAGTTTATCAGGTTTCGATTCTGCCTAATTCTCATACCCAAAAATAATTACAAGAACTTTTCAAAATAAAAACTACATTGGATATTTTCCGTGGACATTTGCAGACTTTGTTTACGTTTGTTTTGGCAATCAAAGCTGTGGTTTTATAAAAGAAATTGTCCTATCGATCTATTCGTGATTATCCTAAGATTGCAAACCATGATAAAAACAAACGAGGTGTCTTAAAAACAAGAAGTCTGAGTGGACAATTACAACAATTACAAGTCGTCTCTCTCACATACAAGTATCTTTGTTAAGGTAATAGAAAGACAACTTGGTTGTTGAAACAATTGTCAGTGAGTATATTAATCAACTTCTGAAACTTTGGAGACTTCGGTTACATAGATATCTTATTAGTACAGAAACTTGAAACACAATACCAATATCTGCTAGTACTCTGTTTTGCTCCTCAATTGTGGGAAAGAATTATTAACTTTATTGATGATAATGACATGACGAGTAAAATTAAAAGAGGAGAAGGAGAGGTTCAAAATAATTTCTGGGTCCAGAACCTTGTATAGCCCGAAGACCCAAAAAAAGTTCTGTGAATGAACCTGGCAAGCTGAAGCACGAGCCAAAAAATTGGCCCGTATAAGTATTACAACGAGATATAAGTTAAGTTTCTTATAGAATCTCGAGCCTCGTACCCTCCTCTCCGAGTCTACTTACAAGAGTTTTTGTGCTTACTGACCCCTCCACGATGACAGGTTCTGAATTTATCTTTTGCTCTTAGTTTACTTTTGGCTTAAATAATATTGCGATTCAAACCCTTTAGAAATCATGTCCCTATCTTTGGTCTACTCTTCCCTACTGCTGACATTGCACATTTTCCAGAACGGCCCTAAAAGTGCATTCTTTTAACGTGCAGCTTTGAAAATTCACCAACGACAGGTTTCGTTTATGTAATCTTTTAAAGGTTGTCTTTGAATTATCTGAGTGTGCAGAAGGATTATTCCACTATCTGCAAAGAGGCTATAGACATTACGTCAACTCACTCGTTGATGATGGCAATTCGATAAAAAGGCTTAAGACACCGAGGGACGATCCACTAACCGGAATCGGTGTACATTTGATTCAGAATAAGGCTGGAATAGCCTGGAATACGTCGGAATATCACGAAATTGTATAATAGGAATAAATATGGCGGAATACGTCGGCATCCGAATCAAGCAGAATAAATGGGAATAAATGAGAATGTATCAGAATACATAGTACATTGCGAAAACATTTTTTGGGTTGTTCTTCGGAATCCATGGAGATATATCGTTGACATGTTGTAATAAATCGGAGTAGGTTGAAATACATGGTAACATACAGGAAAACCGGAATTAGTATAGATCTTTTCAGGTAATGGATCAAATGAGACATGAGAGATCAAAGTACTTTTTGTTTTGAGAATTCTACTACCATAAGAGAGATGGTTAGGCCCTCTATTATAATATGGGCTCCTCCAGATTCACATGGTACTTAATAAAAACAACTTTAAGCCTTATGTAACGATTTTTGAAAACTTCTGAAGAAAAAAGATGATCAGTTTAGGCTGAATACAGAATTGGGTTTTTGATAATAAATACTTTAATGTTAGCAGATTTGATGGAAATGTTACTGAAGACGACTACTGCCAAATTCTTTACCTTTGATTAGAAATTCAGACAAAGTAAACAGGAGAAAAGTAATCTCTGTCGGGGAAACTGTGGATATTGGGAAGGAGGGCACAACAGTTTGTAATCTCTGTTGGGCAAATTTTGTGGAGATAACAGGAGTTCTCCATCATTTCCAAGTAGATACGGAGGCGACCAAATCAAAAAAATAATAAAAATTGAGAAACAATAAAAATTTGACGATTCTTGAGATAAGTGAATATAGAACATCAAAATGATGAAACTTTCAGGAAGATTTTTTGATTTGAACACTGGAATTGGTACATCAATAACTTATTGAAAATTCGTTGGTGATCATGATATACAGGGTCTCCCTGAATAATGTGCCAGTTTGTATTTAAATGTTTCATTTTTCTTCCTGTAATGGCTCTACAAGATCAAAAGTCCACCAGTCACTATCAAGAATCCCACTCCCACAAGCATTTGCTCATGATATGTAAAAAAAGACACAAGATAATAACACCTTTTCTATTTCATCATTTATAAACAAAAAAAAACGTGTGGGAGAGTCGTAACTAATGCAAATGCTGCAATTATTTAATAATTATTCCACAGTTCCCGTTAAGATAGTAATATAGTAACGATAAGTAATTTGTTATCAAATTTATCTTTCCTTCACTTATTTCTTTTGAAGTTTATCATCTAGTGGATTAAGAAATTATACCAAAATGAGAGCATATAAATACCCAAACTAAGCGTTTCGCAAATGTTTGGTTTATTTATTTGATTACCTCAAAATTATCTCTGATCTGAAATTGTTTTGAAAACGTTTCATGCGTAACACAAGGTCAGTACACATAATTGATAATAATGATAAGAGTATTTATGTATGTGTATATTATTCATCATTTTGTATGTCTTTATAATGTTGCAATCTGTCGCACAGGGAATTTCTGATTTTTTAAAATGTAACCGACAACAATTAAAGTGTATAACACTTGTTTCAACTAATTACTTATTGTAATTATCTAATTAATTCAATATAACATTCAATATGACTTTCTTTAATGTTAATTTGTTATTACAAAATGGTTATTCTTGATAGATATTTTCAACAAATGTCGTATATAGTTCACAAAATCTAAAAATACTAACCTCACATTGTTTACATTCAGAACAGCTGACAAAGGCTATATAGTCGACGTCAATGAAATGACTAACAGCTATTACACAACAAATTAAAATAGAAAACTTAAATTACAACAGATAACATCAGCGGATTAAAATTGGGTCAACATGTCAAAATGTAAAATTATCTAAGTTTTATTTTTATTACTATAGTATTCAGGGCAAGTGTACATTTGTATTAATTACTTGCTGCGTAATCAAAGTAACCGCAACTTGGACAACAGTTTTCTTTTTTTGTACACTAGAGTGACCGTACTTGAATTGTAATTTCCATGTATCTAGTTGGCTTTGTAGAACTATAGTAGGTTTAGGTAGTTATACCCTATTTGGTTTTTGTACACATAGGTAGACATGTCTATTTATCTAGTTGTATTACTATTAATAAAACAGTTATAAAGCAAAAGTGCTATTAAGAACCTTTAATGCAAATGAAGTGGTATTAAGAAAATTGTTATTCATTTAAAACTTGGTTCGTTTGCAATGGTAGCAGTTCATAGCCTTCCGATGAACGCATACCATTTCTGTGAGAAAATTCATAGTTCAATAAATGGCACACAGACGGCAACAACTCTTATACTTGCATTATCCACTCTGAAGGAGCTTCAATAAGCTGGCGATTAGGTAACAGATATCAAACTCTAAAGTTTTGTTAACGACGAGAAAAAATAAAGAACATGGGACCACCTAGGTTCAGAAGTTCGGCACACCAATTTCTTGTACCAGGACAAACAAAACTTTCGTTTTTTGTTTTTGGTGACCTCTAAGTGTCACTGGAAGTGCGTCTTAGTAAGTCAATAGTTTTCGAATGACACCGCACTTGTTTATTTACGTAAGTCACATTTGTGACCTATTTTCACGGGTTGCGACCAGGAAACTTTGTTAATTGGTCCAAGGAACCCGTGAGCCAAATCTTAAAATCTCACTGATGCAAAAGTTTAACCTAGTTGGTTCTATGTCCTGTATTATGTATGCTCACTTTATGGTACACTACGGATTGTTTTTAACTTCATCATCATCCATCCAGAACTTTGTTCTATTGATTCATACATTGCATCTGAAATTGATGATAACATGCTGTCCATCTTATGAATTATAATGACTTCCAATCGCCAGTCTAGTGTCTATAATCCACAACTCCAAAGCAATTCTCAGTCTACAAGCAACAGGAAAAATCTTTGATTTAAGGACTTCCATAGTGAAATTCTTTTTCAAGACACAAAATAAAAACTTTGAGCTAGCGGACAGATAGATGGCAGAAAATCAGAAAACTGCTTCCAAACTAGGGTCTATGCTGCAGGCCACTTTAGAGTTGATGGTCTATTAGTCTTTAGGTTCCTATCGTCTGCTTATAAACTATTGTATTATTATAATCTGTCTATAGTAGTGTTTCACAAGACAAGATTTCTTGTCTTGTACGACTACTTCTTGTCTTGTCTTGCAAAACAAGACAAGAATTCTGATAAACGCTTGTCTTGCTTCATTCTTGCAAACAAAAATCATGTCTTGTTTGCAAGTCTCTTGCATTTTCTTGTCTTACATGTTTTCGGTCGAAATTTACGCCGGGACTTCCCCATTTCTTGAAATTCTTAAACTGTTGCGATTCGGGGATTTAGCTGTTAATTAGCTGTGCCGTTCTGTTAATGAATCACAACCTCATTGTCAGTAATCAATCGGACTTCGCGTAGCGTACGTATAGACCAATAAAGCGTAGTCAATATAGGTAAAATATTTAACACAGGCACACAGAGAGAAATACTTCATAAGAGCTTTGCACAATATTGTTCAAAACGGTGTTGGAGAAATTTATATTATAATTGTAGAATCGTATTGTCCAGCGTTGTGTAGGATTTCGTTACTGAATTGTCTAACAGGAACTTACGACAATTATTTAACACAGTCAGATTTAGTTCTGCATTCTTTGGAACAATGTTGTAGAGGATAAGCTAGCATATTATGTTGAAGTATAATTGTAAAAAATGTTTAGAAAAATACAATATTTTGTTTGAATGAAATCATAATCCAGTGTTCAAACTGCTTGCTACTAATTATTGTGTTTCGCAAAGTTTATGGATGACATCCTATAGATGTCACCACTTGTAATTGTCGCTATTAATGTAAATTCGAGATTTATATATAAACAGCCGACGGCAAAAGAAAATTTTAGTGTTATACGTGTATATACTACACGTTGTATAGTATGTAAATACTATACATTGTATAGCTATATACATATTAGTTACATATATTTTAATATATGTAAAAATATATATTTTATTTGGGATATCTAGCCTTCTGTATAGAATATTTGTGCCAGAGTATTGCACAATTTGTATAAATGTGAACAAGTAATTGTGTTAAATACTATTAAGCAATTGTGGCACACACTAGCACAACAATTGTACAATTTTGTATAAAATTGTATGCAATAACATTACACATTCTGTTTTAATAAGTAACACAATTTGTTATGGAAACTTATACACAACTATTCATTTGATTCTACAAAATTACTATTGACTTCCACAAAATCTTGACAAACTAAATGACGCAATCTTGTTTTATAATTGTACACAAATTGTCCCTGTCACTTTTTTAAGACCAATTTGTTTTACAATACCACACAATTGTTGATGAAATTTAAATACATTTTTCTCTGTGCAAGGACACATTTACGGACAGATAAATGGCTTAGGAACTAAATGAATATTTTGCTTAAACGGGCATGATACTGATAGTGTAGTGCAATCATTCAAAAGTCTACTCTGATTTCTTTGAAGATGGCGAAGTCTTTATACGTTAATTCCTGCTTCGACGTTTTCAATGACTAATAACTATAATAAATAATCAAACATAATAGCTGTTTAGTTACGTTTCTATATTTTCTTTTGTTTTAGCTTTTAGGTTATTACGTACAATTTCTAATCGCCTGAATGTTGATATCTTATTAGTTACCACACCAAAAAATATGTGTAATAGTGTAATAGAAAAATATTTTATATATTGTTTTTATATTTTTTGTTTTATTAAAACAGCTTTTAAATAAATAAATAAAATATATTATAAATTCATAATAGTATATCTAGACTACCACTGCCAATAATAATTCAAACATACCAATATCTTTTCAAAATCTGCATTTTAGCAAGACTACAAGAAAATGCAAGAAAACTTGCTCTTCTTGCAGAAAAGATTCTTGTCTTGTCTTGCCGAACGGATTGCGTTTCTTGTCTTGTTCTTGTGCAAGAACAAGAAAAATGCAAGACTCTCGTGAAACACTAGTCTATAGTCTACGGACGATAGCCTATAGTCTAAGGTATACAGTCTATAGTTAGATAATAGCAGTTGTTTCAAATCCTTTCTTTCTTTGAAGCCCATAAGACTGTAAACCAGTACTTATACAAACTTTGGTCACTTCGATACTACATACTATAGTTTCGATCTCAATTGTTTTGACATAAAAACGACTACCTTTCGCAAAAAATGAGCAAGATTTACAACATCTAGATTTATGGTCGAAAGCACTAATAGATAGAAATTTAATAGTAAATGTTGACAAGACAAATGCGATGGTGATAGGCAAGGAAGACACAAACACAACAATAGCAATACATGGGATTAACGTTGACAAAGTTGATACATTAAATATCTAGGTGTAAAAATACAGAAAAATGGTAAATTAGATGCTGCGACAGGTTGGTAAATGCAACAAACCTGCACTACTCCTTAAATAGTACATTTGTTAGAAAAAAAAGAAATATCACAGAAAACGAAAATGACAGTATACAAAACGATATTTAGTATATCAATTTTAACGTATGTATGTGAAAGTTGGACTGTAACAAAACGAGAGCAAAATGCAAGCAATTGAAATGAAGTATAGATCAAATCAGATAGAAAAAAAGGAAGACCAAAGAAGTCATGGGACAAAGAAATAACAGACAACCTCCAAGAAAAAGGTTGACCTGGAATGAGGGGATAACGTTGGCAATAGGAATTGCAAGGGCAAAAAAGAATTGTCCAGAAAAATATATAACTAGGCTAATTGGTTCATATGTATTTATTTAGCGTTTTGGTTTTGCTTTAGATCAGACACAAAAATTTTGGTCTACATATGACACTTCACAAAGTAAAAAAAACTTCTTATCATATTAGGCTATTAAGAGACACCTTTGGGAGCTAAGATCAATAAATATAACTCTTAGTCCCGAAATTTTGATCCCAAGCAATTGAACCCAGTACTGTAAATCGCAAATCCGATAATAATATGTATTTTTTGATTCCTGGCCTTTTTTCTTAGATTATTACTCAAAATACTCTTCTGAATTTTTATAAAATTGGAATGAAGAAATGTCGGTGGTTATGCGTTATAATCTAATTACGTAACATCAAATAAAAACGCCAAAGCTTTAAAATATGCTAAAATAGTTTACAAGAGAAACAAAAGAAAATCGATATATGGAATCGGAAGAAATTCAGACAGAGCATCATATAAGATGAAGTGGGTAATTCTTGATAATTAGTTACATGATGGTTTTGCTAAACGTTTATACAGACAGGTCCAGCTCTCTAGCATCATGCAATGAACTCGCTCAAGTTAACAAATTCGCCCATTCAACGGGTGCTATTAGTTAGCTTTTCGCATATTTACTAGTTACGCTTAGTATTAATTGAAGAGAACACAATAATTATACGTTATTGTTAATAAGAACTAGCAAAGATAATTTTCTTAATGTAAAAACGCTCTTAAAAACAAATATTATTAAATCAAATTACTAGATAAATGAAAAACTCTGCAAGAATCTCGGCCCCGTTCATTAAATGAACTAGGGAGCTGAACCTGCCTGTATAATAAACTTTGCGATTAGCGACTAAAACTATAGAATCAGAATTATACAGATTATACACTGCGCAGCCTTAGAAGTGTTTGTAAATGCATTTGCCAAGAGGAAATAATTCTTAACACATTGCACTCAAAGGAAACGTTGCCTATTTTGTTATACATCGACGTTTTTATCTTTTTAGAAAAACTGTAGTAATAGAAAGCAGCAACTGTCGATGTTGTTTCAAATGCGGGTATTGAATAATACAAAGATGTACATCAGCAAACAAAAAATAGACAATAGTAAACATCCAGGCATGTTTAATATCAAAATGGTTTTTAAGAATTCATAATACTACAAACTCCACCCCCTAACAATTTGATTGTAAATTCACACAAAAATCGATCGTAACATAAGATTGTATTATTATGCAGTATACTATACTATACTATACTATATCCTTTCATGTCGAGAAAAAGAAGAAATTTTTGTAACGACTGTATGTTTGTAAAAAAAAAGATTATCGATAATTGCCAAATACATAATTTACATTAATGGATTCGTACCCACATTACAGTCTATATTAAAAGGGTGCTGTATAATCAATAGCAACGCTACTGACCCTTTTTATTTCAGGGGAGAGATGGTGGGTCTTCCCTATTATTTTGAATCAGACTCATTGTTTAGCTCTTATTGTACTGCATGTAAAATATTTTTTAAAACTAAAATTTTATTTATTGTAGATTTGTTTGGAACAAAATGATGTGTCTAATAGATTCCAGATAGATTTTAGAGATTGAACATATTTCTAATTTTGATGATAAAAACATTCTGTAATTTATGTAGACACCCAGTCCAGCCTTCAAAGCAATGCTTCCCAGAAATTTATTTAAGGAAAGGAGTAAAGAGACTTTAGAATCTCTAAACTTTCAAATACTTAATACATTAATAGTCAGAATTCTGCAACTCTACAATTTGAATTTATTGAACATCATCATTCGAACTTTAAAACACCAAGAAATTGAAAGTTGAGATACTTATCAAGTTCTGGAATTTAGAATTCTGGAAGTTTTAGAACTATTATTCTTTTAAGTTATTGCATTTTTAGATATCAATACGTCGAAAATTTCTCAAAGTTTTATTCTCTCTAGAGATTTCAGAAACTTAGAAGTTTTAAATTGTGAAAAAATAAACTCTGAAACCTCAAGTCGAAAGCTAAACTAAATTCGATTTGAACTGTCGTGTTCGAGTTTCCGTTCATTTACGTTAATAGAACCACTTCGAATTTGATCGAGTAGGTCAACGTAATTTGATGTTGATAATTAACTAATAATATTGATAACGTAACTACCCCAGTTTGTCCGGAATATTGCCAAAGAATTATTTTGAGATAGTTAGATTTAGCGCAGAGGATGGAAAGTTTCATTACAGAAACAACACTAACATATTTATAGAGAATTTAAATCTCATGTAGAGTCTGCTTTAGACATCTTTAAAAAATCTGACCTCTCTCCTCTTTCCCAACGGCGACAATATAATATTAGTTTACCGCCTATGTGCCTGGTATTACTATCAAAGCTGTCTTCAACAGAATTTCTTAAATCAGAATCGTTTGGCCGTCAGAAATTCCTACTATTGAGAGCTAGGAACGTCCAAGTAAGGCAGGTAGTGCTGCAGTTGTAGCCATTTCCAGCAAATTATTGTTCTAAGCTTTAATTAATAACCAACCTAACCTAATGGAGAGAGGCTACAATCTGCTTGGCACAATGCCTTATTTCTACTGAACCGATAGAAAACCTAGGTGATATTTAGTTTCCTGAAGCTGTACTGTCTTTAACAACCAGAAATGAAAAAGTGCTGGCCAATTCCCGGGGGAATCCCCGGTCCAAAATTGAATTGGTGCCTTCTGGGCGCAGAACTATGAAATGTCGCTTAAATGGCTAGAGTAATACATTTATAGGCAAATGCATCATAATTAGACTCTATGACCTAAATTCAAAACTACCATCATAATCCACTCCTCTTACCCTTAAGGGTATTGAAAAATAAATCTCAAAGTCTTTGTTGTGTATTATTACCCACGACGTAAGGGGTTAAAAACACTACTCAAGATAACCAAGTAGGGAAAAGTCTCAAGCTTTCTAGATCCTAATTTGGTCAATTCTACTTAAAAGTAAAACATTAGCAGCAAATATTTATCCGATCATGGTGGTACATCTATTGATACTTATGATCTATTTGGATCGCTAGCGCGGGTATAATCGGGTCTCTATTGTAGAAGGTACATTGAAAAGATTTTGTAAACCATAAAAAATACGAAGTTGGTTGAATTAGAATCCTCGACTTAAAACTTTAAAATATTTTTTGTGCCATTCGCTTGCCTACATAGGCCCAACAAAAATTTCGCCTGCTAGCCCCTTATTCGAATTTTGATACTATCAATCGTTTGTGCATCGTTAGCCCAACAAAACGAGTAATAAATCCACGCAGGAAAACTATAAGCCAGAGAAATATTTATTTTGGTGATAACCAAAACCGACAGGTAACAGAAATAAAATGAAATTCGAAAATTGAGTCACATACAGATATTTATTTTTACTGAAGCCTTAAATGTAAAGGCGGGCAAATAGATTTATTTAATGGACTAAAAAATATTTGGGGGTTGTCAAACAAAATAAAATCTTTTTATAGTATAAAAGGCAGTATAAAATCTAAGGGTGGGCAAACAAATAATGGGCTAGCTCAGACAATTGACAAAATAAAATATTAAAATTTGTAAGATTGGAGGAACTGTCAAACTAATCGATCCCTAAAAATATTACTTTTTGGAATAACATTAAGTCTAAGCCAGGGCGCCGCGTCTGGGAGGGCGCCAAATCGGCGGTGAAAAAATTGAAAGTTTAAACATGAAAACATAATTTTCTCATTACAACGATTATTACGTAGTACTGTTACAGTGTTATGGTACTCGCAATTAATTACCGTGTGGTCGTGCAAAGAGTCACTGTTTTGTTTGGGAATTTCCACTGATTGCCAGAAATACCTATACTCTAACAGTCTAACAAACAAATGAAGAATCTAAGCCACCGAAATCACGAGAGCGGAATTGTAAAAAGCATTGCGAATCACGCAGTGATCACGAGGCTGGACGCCGCTATCACGTGGTCGACTGATATGAGAAATAGCAAGTGAGCTGGAATGATTCAGTAGCTTCAGAAACCTGTTTTTGGTAATAATGTATGTACAGTCAGATTAAAAAAAAAAGGAAACGAGTCTTGTATCAAATATATAATTAATATTAATTAATTTAGATTACTATCAATTTTAACAATAATTAATCATTAATAGGGCTTTATTTACATAATGTACAAATGTCGGAAAATATATAAAGTAATTTTTTGATTCATAATTTATGTTCAAAGTACAAATGGAATGAAAATCGTTTCCTTTTTTATGAATTTGACTGTACGTTATAATAAAATGTTATGATTTCATTGTTATTTTTTTTAAATCTATTCTCCATCGTGGTGATTTTTGGTTTTAAGAGAGGGGTCAAATTACCCTCTCGCCCGGGTGAAAATTTTACATTGAGCCGGCCCTGAGCCTAAGGGTGGGCAAATTAATCTAATTACTGTAAAAATGTGAACTTATAATGAGTAAACAGTTTGTAGAAAAATACATATGTATACAGGGTGTCCCGTTTCACACTCAATGTCGAATGATTTTGTTGAAAGGGACACCCTGTATATAAAAATATGTGATGATAATGTTAAAAAAATTAATTATACTATATGTATATTATGTAATATTGAAACACAAAAGAAATTTAGCATTGAGTGTACACAGTGTAGTAGCTATAATTTCCCAATTTTATTATATATTTTTTGGCCACCGTATGCTGAACTTTTCACACCAATTGGATGAATTTGTCCACTCTTATAAACTTAATACATTATACAAAAAATAATATTTGCAGGGTGTCGATTTGACAAGCCCCCCCATTCTTCGAATTTTAGTATTTTATTTTGCCAATTGTTTGGGCATGTTATTCGCCAGCTTACCAAGTTAAACATTGGAAAAAAATATTTGTAGGGAGTTGATTTATTTAATAGCGTCGCAATTTTCAAATTTATTTATCCAGTCGTTTGTCAATCGTAAGCATAATTTGTCAATCAATTAGATTCAAAATTATAGAGAAAATAAATATTTATGCTGGCTCAGACATCATTTTCCTGTGTGTATTTATTTTTGTCATAACTTAAAAGTGTGGGCAATGGATGAGCAAACGATTGATTGATTGGTATAAAAATTAATGATTTCTAAATGCTATCGTGATTTTTTGAAATTTTTGTTTAGCTTATGTGTGCTCACAATGGGCAAACAAAATTTATTTTTAGATGGCCAACTTCACGGGGCTGCAACTTTGATAAATATAACTTTTAGTTTAAGAATTTTTTTTTAAGTACTTTTTGGCCAAAATGGTTCTTCTTGTCCGAATCTCCCCTACATTTATTTTTCTTTGAGAGCTCCAGGCGTAAATGACAGTTTTTAATTTAAAAAGGATCTAGATACCAAGTATTCAAAGAGTAAGTGACATATGAACATGTCCTACAAGCTAGATTTCAAACTACATAATCTAAATGTGTAGGCGCCTTTTACAAAAGGATGCCTATCGCGGTGTTGGCACTTAATCTTTTTATTTATCTTTTATCTGTCGTTTACTGCAAACTTTTTTTTGTATTTGTATTGATAGATAGTAGTAAAGGTAAATGAATAAAAACAGTTTTTTTTCAATTGTTTCAATATCTAAGCAACCCTTACGCATTTGAAATAGTTTTCAGTGGGGGATTCCCAGAGCTTATAATAGAAAATATTGCAATGTCTTTCTTGCAATCATCAATAATGTTATTTATAGAAAAATGTCCAAAAGTAATAATTACTTTTATACGAGTTTTTACAAATGTAGTAATTACAGATAACTACAGCAATTAAATTCCCCTTAAATAATTCGAGCGGAAATTTTAGGAAAATGTGACAAATTATGTTAATATCACGGAAGTAGTAAGAATATGAAGTTTGCACACATAAACATTCAATTGACGAAAACGTGCAGTTCGCTGGTTTCATTATGGCGTAGGACAGGGTATTCAAGCAGGAAACCCACCTTATGTACCTCAGCGAAAATTTTTGTTACGCTTTGATGACAAGCTTCAAAACATTTTCTAATAGATTTGGCAACAAGGGTTGATTGAAGAATTTTGACGATTAGGTTAATAAAGTTAAGCCGAGAGATAAAAGGGCAATTTTTTTAACCTGACATCGCTTCGATGGACAAATACTACGTTTACGTAGTCGGTTGCTTTCGTTACCGTATCGGTTCAACATGGGCATTTAATAACATGACGTCAGAGTCTTTATAGCACTGAGAGGGGTGGTCTGAGATACATCGCTTGCAACATGGCGGATTTGCCTGCAGCTCAAAACTCAAAATACAAAATTACATAGTTGCAAGATCTTAATATATTCAGCATCAACACGCCCACATTCACACATGTATATTCTATACTAATGACATAATTACTAAAACTGCCATTGTTGCTCACCATAATCACAAGTTAACAAAAAGTGCACATCTTCATATCATCCCTTTTCCAGCGCATTATCTTCGTTGCATCGAGTACTACACAAAACTTTTGTTATTAAAATATATATTATTTATAGTATTACTTTAAAGTTCATTTATTTATATACAACGAATATTATAAATAAATGTAAACAAACAAAACCGTTCACCACTCCTCGCTCTCACGCGAAATCCCCTTCGCACCTTATTTCCTACTGAACGAAATCACCCTATAATGCATGGCACGACGATAGGGTACGTAGGCTGGAGAGGAAAGGTAAAAGCAATGCACTCGTAAGTCCACCATATTTACAGATCAGAATTGCTTGTAACACGCGCAGCATTCGGAACGGTTCGAATGTGATGATCTCAGGGCGCAGGCCTATAAGGCGGGGGCTCGACCAGCCCCGCGTGTCCGACGTTCTTTGTTTAGGTGCACTTGCACAAATACGTATTACGCAACTGGAAGTGTAACGCTTAACCGGCACGTGCTACTAACGTCGGTACCGAACAGTCATACGGCGTATTTGCATTTCTGTATTGAAGTGCAACCTGAAAGAACAAGTGAAAAATTTTGACCCATTTAGAAAAAAAATACATACTCTTTATTTTTTTATTCTAATTAAATTTAAAAAGGTAGGATTTTTAGTTTTTTTTCTAGTATACCGTCGCCGTGGAGTTAGGTAAAAATAACGTGGTGTCTGGTGTGTACAAATTATAGCTTCAGCTTAACTATTCGACAAAAAATGATCGCTCTTCTTCTGGTTAACTATACTAACAGGAAACGAGACAAAAGGTATACCTACGGTTTTCTACCCATCCACGGTACCTTTTCTATACCTGAGATCGCTATAAACATAATTTGTCTGTAAAATCATCTTTTTAAAAAATTTCCACGTTTGCCAAATTTACAAGAAAAACTGTAAATTACAAGAAATTCAACGTATGCGATGATATAATAATACACATATCTTAAAAAATTTGTTTCTATTATTAGAAGGGGTCACGAGCACGACGATATATACTGTTTGTTGTAAAACGATGATGGCAGCACGGACTAGTACCGCATGAGAAACGGGAGGTCGTAAACCGCCAGCGTACCCGTTGGTCTCGACATTGGTGTCGTAGCACGAGTTCAATACACTACTGATTCCGTCCAACTGCATCCAGGATCATCCGAGTACGCACAACGTAATATGCATTGATAGCAAGTAATTCCGGAACGCAATAATAATAAATAAGCAAAACGCACCGTTAATAAACAATGCGTTATTGATAATTATCATATATTAATACCATAACAAAACAAGGTAGGGTAATGACTTCACGCACATTAATGACCGTTGGACGATAAAACTAGTATTTCCGTTTTCCCATGATGGCCCGAATTAAAAACTCGAATTTGTAATTCATTAACGCAAAAAAGTGTACTACACTATCAACAAAAGAAACCAAAATTTAAGATCCTTTTTTTATACCAGCAGTCAATGGCATCCGTATGGACGACCTTGCTGTCTTCCAGATTTGCCTTATTCATTTCTTAGTTTTTATAAACTTGTATGACGTGCCACTAAAATTTGGCTAATTTTAGATCTATTCAGAATACGCAATACTATGCCCAAAAGAATTTATTATGATTATCTTTTTTCATCAACCAAATTATTACCATTTTTGTTGCCTTTTAAAGTTAGCAGATTTGTTGCAGACCTTGACAAAAAAAATCCAATATTTACATTAGAAAACTGTAAAAAAGTATTCTTTTTCATCTGACAATCCTATTTACAATTTTTTGGCGACCTTGCATCTTCGGCTATGACACTGTGCAACCTGTGTGATCCAAAATCAGTAAGAGGTCCAGTCGGAATTTCCGGCGCTGTAGGTTCATACTAGAGGTGAGCAGGCAGGATCTGTCCGTGTCTGCGGGCATCTCGAATTGTTCGATCATGCGAGTTTGGGCGGATTTCGTTCATAAATAACGGGTTGGGTTCCAACGAGCATGCTTTACGCATTTACTGTGGACTACAATGCCCGTGGCGCCTGTTGCTTATTAAATTAACTCAATTTTTGTAGCTAATTAAACGTTTTGCGAGACTTATTGAATTTACTGATTGCTCAATTCGCTGTCAAGACAGAGGTTATAAACCTTGGGTACGGACGGAAATTACATTGTTAGTACCGGGTAAAGCCGGACATGTTCATGGGCAGTTCAAAAACTCTGATGCCTACACTCCTCTATATAGTTCACAGCTTATGGCAGGGCCGCGGCAAGTGGGAGTGCAAAGCATGCACTGCACGCGGGCGCCACCATAATTCGCAACAATTATGATTACAAAAAATTGACCGGGTAGTTTTATTTTAAATCACCCAACCAACTATCCTATAAATATTTGCACAATATATAATTTTTAATTGCAAGTAAAAAAACCATTAAGTAATCATTATTCGTTCCATATGTCATTCCAGAATCATAGTACCATTTTCAAAGAAATAACAATCAAATGAATGATTTGAAAAAAATAATATTACTCTAATAATTCTAGAAAAATATTGTACTTAATGCCAATGCACAGCTATTCCTTTTGTTAAGGCCTATGTAAATCTCAGGATAATAAAAAAACCCAAAAAATGGCAAGTAAGGTGTCATTCGAAACCTTACGAGCCCGAGATTCGCAATGGACTAATACAGCATTTGTGCGTAACCACAGCTGTTCCGTATAAGCCAGCAAGTCAGAGCCCTTAAAAAGACTTCATGTTAGTCAAATAGGTCAAAAATTAAAGTTTGTTCAATTGCACTGAAAATCGATATTCGGGAGTATTTAACGCTGGTTAACACGAATCTGTTAGTTTCGCAAAAGATTTACTGGTAGCAGCATCAGAGACGTGCCCAGAAAATTAGCTAAATATATAAAATCCATGTCGTGTATGTTCTAAAGGTTTTCTTCGTGATTCACGGCAACTCAGACAGTTCAAATTCAGCATGGAGTTTATTGGGGTCCGAGAATGTCCCATGCTATTCCAAATGATCAAATAATAAAGTTTGCTCAATTGCACTGAAAATTGATACTTGGGGTTTTTACACTGCTAAACACGACCATGTTGTCAGTGATACGAAATTTCTATCAGTATCTAGGAATCTAAAAGTTCGAAAATTGTTCTTTCACAGTCAATTTCCCCGAAATTCGGTATCCAAAGATCCGTGGCCAGTTACAAAAAAAATAACCAAATGATTGCATCAGTATAAAATTAGCCAGCTACAACTTTGCCTAGCGAAGACATGCTTAAATACTGTTCAATAATCAAAAAGTGTTTCCTTTGTAAACCCTATCTTGAAACACACTGTATACACTTATACTATATACTGTTACTGAATTGTTTTGTAGATCGATTTGGTTAGTTTTTGAGGAACATATATTTATTTTGTCATTTTTAATTATTGGCATTAATCTTCACTAACCTAACACTAGTAAAATCTAACCTAAATCCTCCGTTCCTTACGAAATCTATATTTGCTCTGCCGGGCCTCTTACTTTAGTAACTACAGGTCCTCTGAAAGGCCTCCACATGCAAACTCGAGATGATTTTCGACCTGAGCATTAATTAAGTTGTGCCAACTAACTTAACCTGACGTTTCCTACCTAAAATTCTAAAAACCACACTACTTCATTGCACAAATTGGTTGTTAGGACAAAATAAGCAAGAAACTGGAAACGAGCCCATATTAGACAATGTGTCCTAATTGGCTGGTCCTTTCACACTTACAAGCTACTTTCCTGAGTAAAACACAATTACCACATAAAACCAACCAGCTCGGGATGTAACTTCGCTCACAGGATTCTTAGGGCATGTACTACAATTCTGCTACAGTAACAAGCTGGAGCGTCAAGTAGCAGTGGCACTAAAGGTCATGAGAGGTCAAGTGGTTCGGACATGCAAACTTGGGCAAGCAGCATATCATTTGTAAGCCCTCAAAATTCTGATGCACATTATCGTGTTTCTGAGCACTGTTTTGTAATCGCATAAATCTATGATTATAGCAGCAGCAGGATAAGAGATAAGCTCCATCCTACTTGCCTATTATGTATTGCATGGTCGAACTACCTAACTTTCGTGATCTCTAGTATCGCGAAATGTGCAGCCCAACTTTGGCACTGCAACTAAATTGTAGTACATGGCCTAAGAATATTGTGTGCGACGTTTCATCACAGGTTCCTCGCGTGATGGCCATCCCATAAGTAAGTCCCGTTGACTTTTTTTTTGCTTACTACGTGAAAATAACCATTCCTTGTGTATTTTGGGCTGCTGAATAAGAATATGACCATGAAAATGCTGGATTGGTTACAGTTTACGAGACATTTAGGGAAATTGTGTATAAGAATTTAAAAGTAATTGTCCAACAAAAGCAATAATTTACCTGAGTTAGGAGGAATATTCTTTGGAGTGGAATATTCCTGGTGATAGACCAACAGTAATCACCAAGCAGAGCTGAGGTCCACTTCACTTGGTATCACCGCCGGTCCATACTGGGAATATGTTTGTAAAAACACTTTCGGTGTTCGTCACTCACAACACCACAATTACCTGGGAGCAAGTCTAAATGGGAGCGTAGGAAATGTACTACTTTGAGGGACATATTGCACTCCTTTTGTTTGTAGATTGATAATAAATTTTCCACAAATTTTTATAATTTTCAGACTACCCACTTTCTTAAAAGTGTAACACCACCTGTTGGAAAGCGTATCATGACGTCTGTTCGTCAGTAGTCAATCAAATGCCCTATCATTTACGAAACTAAGAGCCAATACTTCCTTGATTTTAGATTCACTGATTTGGGAAAACTTACTAAGAAGATATTTGAACGTTGAGACACTTTTATCCAAAGCTTTTCCTACTTTTTCATTAGACCAAGTTTTATGTGCATTGGAGGAAGTAAAGCCCTCGGAATCTACCAAAGCAGCATGTTAAATATTTTTTTCCTGATTTTAAAATCTTTCTAGGTCATCAGTCCATCTTCTCGGCTAAGACTGGCTGCTCCATTCGCATAGCTGAAACCCAAGCAATAAGGCTATAACCGTCAGGTCGCCACAGATCTGTAATTCGTTGTAATCTATACATTTGATTACTTTTGCATACGTCTCCATGTGTACTACATAACCAATTCGAATTGATGGGTGTTCATTTCCATTATGTAGTAAAACTGCTTTTAAACTTAGGCGAATCTATAAACTGTCTCCACCCCTCGGATTAATGTGTGATGTGAATGCGTTAAATAACGCATTGCGTGAATAACGACATCTATGTCGCAACAGTACACAAGATAATCTTTTAACAGAAAAACAACTGTTGCAAAGGTCTTTAACGGATACAGAGCACTGATATTTCAACATCTTCCAGAAAGTTCCATAGTGGATGTCTGAAGCCCAGAAGTTCAGATTTATTTTTAGTCTCGTGTGCGTCAGAAGTAGATGCACTGGGTGTGAAACCACGATCTTGGGAGAGTTGGAAAGACCTGATAAACAGATGATAATATTCAGCGCCATTACAGTAGCTTCTTGGTTTTTATCAGAAAAATATACAGGATAAGACTCGGGAGTTTAGAATAGCGAATAATATATATATGGATATTTAACAGTCCATTCTTTCTTTTTGGAAAGTCCTTGGACTGGTAGTACTACGCAAAAATAACAGTTAGTCACATGATTCGTCAGCACTTTTCATATTATCGATACCGCAAAGCGCATACGTGGTGTTTTTCCATTAGTCAGTTCCGTAGGTTGACAGATAAAGCATTACGACACGTATGAGGCACCCAGGGTTCGATTTGATCGCCTACGTTAAAACCGATATACAGATACGTATGCTATTATAGGTGTAATTTTCCACACTTGAGAACCAAATATCACCTCTCCACAAACATAACTAAAGTTATCTACACTCTTTACACATCTACGACACTCTTTCGCTCAAAAAAATACAGATTCGTTTTTCTGACCAAAATCCGTTACTTGTAATATAATAACGGATTGAAACACAAAACATATGCTCACCAACAAACTATTCTACTGGAACTGAAACTTAATGACGCAAACTATTGTTGCCCTACCTTGCGCTTCAAATTCTTGCTTTCGATTGGGTAGTTAAAACGATTACGAAATTAATCAGTCTAAGAATTTGTAATTTTATTGGTGAAAATTCTCTCTCAGGCGGAGCTTGCTTGCTGATTTCCGCATCGCCCAGCACGGAAATTTAGATCTTGGAAATTAAAGCAAACATTAAACTACTGTGGGAGGGTAATGTGGTGGGTTTCCGTTTTAATTTGTTTTCTAAAAATCCAAACAAGTGTCGATTTATCCTTGGAGCCATGAAAACTATATTAGAGAAACTAGACTCAGTTGCAAAAATATTGTCATTTTCGTTAAGTAGCTCAAAATCTGACTAAAACTGCTTAGTTTATCCGAAGCATTTTGCCGCATTCTTAGTTCAGACAGTAAGTGTGGCTTAAAGGCCGAGTCTTTCGAAATTTAAGTCTCCCCCCATCCCGTTTGGCCTTTAGAACATAATTTTCTTTCAGACTCTAAAGGATCTCTAAAATCCTGAAACTCCAAAACTATGAAACTTAAAAACTTTAATTTATTTTTAGTGATATTAAAATTACATTAAACCGTGGTCCTTGCGACTCATAAATAAAATAATCTAAAACTTCGAATATCTGGAGATTAAAAGAAAATCCTGAAACTCTGAAGTCGAATTTTACAATTTTGAAAATCCAAACTTTGCAATTCTCAAATTCTGAAAACTACAACCGTTGAAATGTTAGAAGTATTAAGATTTTTTAATTTTGGATCTCTGAAACTGAAAATAAAAAAGAGAGAGAAGTTTGGACACTTCGATATCAATACATGGAAATTTTGGAATTTTTATATAGCACTTGAACTTTGAAAACTTGAAAAAGTTTTATACATAGATCTTACAAGGAGCTGTAAATCTCCCTAACGCAAGATTCTGAACTTCTGTATGTCTCTGATAGTTTGAGACATTGGATGCATCTATTTCTGAAAAACTAAAGCTTTAGATAACATTATGAAATCCCATATTCTTTTGTTTAAAACCCTGGTAATGTAAATTATGCAACTTTAGTTTAGCATGGAAATTTAAAATCTCAGAACTTGGAAACCTTAAGGTTCAGAAACCAGGGACCTAAGAACTTAAAATCTGAAATTTTAAAACTATCGGTCTGAAAATCTTCGATGGTTTGGATTAGTTTGCTAGTCACTGACATCGTCCGTGAGTGCACTATTTTCTTCATCTTTTACTGTCACGATATCACACGATTACTAGATCCATCACATCGCTTAATGCACTATGCGGATGATACTCCGTTCTGGATTGCATATTCTTGGTCTACTCCCTGTCATCGACACTTTATTATTTATGAGCCAATTTTTGCTTGTGCCAGTTTCCTTTGCTTGACTTCCTCCTTCTCCTTCATCCTCTACAAATACACTCGTTCTCGGCCTTGTGGAATTTTTCGATCAGTGAATAGGGGTGTAAAAGGAGGTTCCCGAGTGGCGGTGTTTTAACTATTTTCGTCATGATATCACCAATATCAAAATCGATTAATAAATAAGGAAGTTGAACACACCTCGACTGAATGGTGAGGATAATTAACTTCCACAAAGTGTCCGCGTTATTTTCAATTGTATCTCAATTGTTTGTAGAGTTATTGGGATTTATTTTTTATTCAATTTGTATCACTTTAATCACTCCCAATGTGGGAACAACGCAGATGAGTCATGCTTGAAGTGACCAACTGGGAGAGGGGGGGGGGTATGATCTCCTTCATTTGTTACCGTCATTGTCTGATGTATCATTGTTGTTTATGACCTGTTTGTTTTGTTCGTCTTGGTTCGTCCCCCGAACAGATGCTTCAAGTAATGAAGTGGGAGAGATGAACAATACCCTTCGTTTGTCGCCGTCTTGTCTGTTGCATTTCCATTGTTTATAAGCCGATTTGGTTACGGTTTGTTTTATTCGTCTTGATTCGTTACCCCCGAAATACGCACGTGACGAAGTAGGAGGGATGAAGAATTCCCTTAGGTTGTAGCCATCAGCACTGTTGCCAGATCTACCGAATTTTCGGTAGATCTACCGAATTTGGAATCAGTCTACCGATCTACCGATTTTAATCGTTAATCTACCAAAAAGTTTACGATCATTGATAAAAAATTTAAAAAATGCTAATAAATGTGATTTCTAGCTGTTTCATGCATTGTCTACAAACACAATCACCTTTTCTTCTTTAATTAAGTAGGTTTCTGTATTCTGGTATTCCCCTGCATTTCCCCTACAAACGCACAATTTACAGGAACTAGCAGAAATAAAAAAATGGCCTCTGGTTAGCGGTAGCTGTTTAGCTACCCAAAACTACACTTTTAGTGTGAAGTAATTTTCTACAACACCAAAAGACGCGAGGGACTTTTCTTAAGTACCCAAAAAAAGACTGATTTATAAATATTTCTTCTTATTTTTTATTTGTTGGTTTAATAAACATTATAAACTTAAAAGAAATTCCGCGGAATCTACCGAAAAGTTACGACCAGATCTACCGAAATTCGTTCCAACGCGTCTGGCAACACTGGCCATCAGTATCGTATCGTCGTAGCTTCTGAGTTGATTTAGATGAGGGTTATTTTGTTCGTCTCCAAAATGCGGAGGTGTGTTATACTTTAATTAAATAACGAAGTGGAAGGTATGAAGAATCTCCTTAGCTTGTCACTGTGATTGTCTATTGCATCATCGTTGATTATGAACCGATTTGGATAGGATTTATTTTTTGTTTTTCTAAGTTCGTCATTCCCGAAATGAACAGATGCTTCATGCTTTAAGTGACTAAGTGGGAGAGACAAAGAATACCCTTCATTTATCGCCGTCATTGTCTGTTCTCCGTTGTTTATTTGTTTATAAGCCGATTTGGTTGCGGTTTGTTTTATTCGTCTTGATTCGTAAATATGGAGGTGCGTTATGCTTCACGTGACGAAGTGGAAGGGATGAACAATTCCCTTAGTTTGTCATCATCAGTATCGTTTGCTCATAGTTTATGAGTTGATTTAGATGCGGGTTGTTTTGTTCGTCTTGGTTTGTCATCCCCAAAATGCGGAGATGTATTATGCTTTAAGTAAAGAAATGGGAGGGAAGAGAAATCCCCTTAGTTTGTCAGCGTGATTGTCTATTGCATCTTCGTTGTTTATGAACCGATTTGGATGGGAATTATTTTTATCTTTCTAAGTTCATCACTCCCCAAATGACCAGATGCTTCAAGTAACGAAATGGGAGAGATGAAGAATACTCTTCGTTTGTCGCCGTCATTGTCTGTTGTATTTCCATTGTTTATAAGCCGATTTGATTACGGTTGGTTTTATTCGTCTTGATTCGTTACCCTCGAAATACGGAGGTGCGTTATGCTTCATGTGACCAAGTGGGAGGTATGAATAATTGCATTAGTTTGCCGTCATCAGTATCGTACCTTCGTAATTTATGAGTTGATTTAGATGCGCATTGTTTTGTTCATCTTGGTTTGTCATCCCAAAATGCGGAGATATGTGATGCTTTAAGTAACGAAGTGGGAGGGATGAAGAATCCCCTTAGTTTATCGCCGTCGCTTTCAATTGCATCCTTTATTTATGAGCCGATTTGTTTTGTTCGTCTTGGTGACCTGTGAAATGCACAGATGCGTCTTGTCTCATGTGAAGAAGCAGGAGGGATGAAGCATCTCCTTAGTCTGTCGCCGTCGTTATCTATTGTATATGCGTTGTTTATGAACCGATTTGGATGAGGTTTGTTTTGTTCGTCTAGGGTACATATTTTTAAGAGCATAAGTGGCTCTAATTCTTTAATCAGCCGAATTCCTTTCCTGGGACTTTTCATTTAGCAGATAGATTAGGTGTGGTAGACGGAAGGTTCCCATCCGGTGGAACGGATGGGAAAATAATTCGTCTGTCTGTTATTGAGGTAAAATTGGTATTTTTAAGAAAATATATTTGGAAGCGGAAATTGTGGAGAATTGTACTAACCGCAATCACAACTAACATCCTTACATAAATTGACAAGTAGTTTACACAATCAAAAGATAAAATGCTTCCGTGTAGAATAAAACAAAAGATATCATCCATCTGCAATAAAATATTTATTACTATTTGTTAGCTGCTGTGTATGTCATAAAATTTTATCTTGGAATGATAAAACAAAATATCGACATAAAAAAATAATAATAACAGGTATTTTAAAATTAACCTAAAAATAACCAATCGTACTTTGAAGGTATTCGTTCAGCATTTTAACGATAAGTCTCTGATAGTAAAAATTATAGTATACTATGTATGTATTTCCTCTGGGAATAATCTCACTATGAAGAAAAATGCATCTAACCTTCCGATTGCAAGAGATCAATAAAGCTATAGCTTTTATGTTTGTGATTGGGAAAACAAAATATGAAAACATCATAAATCAAGGAATTTTTCAATTTTTTCCAAGCAATTTGATACGCATTAAGCAATCTCATGCCAACAATGATTCGGAAAGGTTGGCGCCCAGATGTTGAGAAACCGCAGCCTCTTTCTTTTCAAGGATGTTTTTTATTTATTAACAAAGTTGGAATTTTTGCGTACTCCTACGATGCAATAAATTTAAATAACAACCTTTTGTGGGAAATACTTTGTGGCTAATATCAGCACCCACAAAAAAGCCACAGATAAGGCTGAAAATATATTTGTCAGAAATATGTAACTATACACTGTGTCCCCACATGGGGTTCATAAGAGAACCAACTTTTATTAATGATTTTATGATAAAAGTCACTCTTTACAAAAAGTTTTTCTTGTTCCAAAACTACTAATCATCATTACAGAAACTCCATATCAGATAAAGTAACCTGGGAAATGTCTTACTGGGAGACTGTCTTGTATTTTAAAATTAATCAAGCGACAACCAAGTAGCAAAGTAATAAGTAATCAAATTTGGGCTAAGCCTGTTGGGTTTGAAATATTTGCAAGGGAAAATAGGCTCATTGCGATGCGAAGGTACTAGGTTCAACTGGGCCAAGATATATTTCTAAAATCGTTTTAAAACAATATATATTCCAAGATTGTCTTTCTTCTGACACCTTTTTTTGCAGCAGCACACCCTAGTTGTGGTCTTTTGGCTTCTTTGCCTACTAATTTATGCTGCCATCCGCATATAAGAAATGCCTTTCAGCTCTATTTTGTAGCTCAGCTATAGTACCTACCTAGGCCTAGTACCCTCAGTATAGGCCTAACGTGATGTGGTGTGGTATCCAATTCATTCCTATCCATTTGATCATGGTGTATGTTGTACTGTGGTTGCTAACAGTCTCTTGAGTTAGACTGTTAAACAAGAACTCGGACTGATTCAGAACACGTTAAGTTACTACAAACATGCCACGGATTTTAAGGCCGGTAGCTTTCAAATTTTTTCTGATTTTGGGTAGATATTTGTTGAATTCGGCCAAAGAAGCAAACGTTACCTTTTACCAAACGTGTGAAGCTGGCTTTCTATTCAAGGTCAAAGGTCAAAGGTCGCGGAGAGTAAAATGTAACATATGATGGATCTTGTCTCCATTCCTTTTGCCTTCAGTCCACGCTAAAAGTCAAAAATTGTTCCATTACAATACTCATAGAGCAGCATATCGTTTCAAAGGTCTGGTCGAGTAGATTAGAAAAATGGGTCTGGAAAAATGTAAAATTTTTGTTTGTATTGCCACATTTAAGTCACAGATCGATGGAATTTCACGGAGTAAGATAAGAATATTGGCTCTAAGACCATTCCTGTACCATTTCCAGGTCATACGCCCAGCTTCTACATTTATTAACATAGTCGATGAGACCCTTCCAGCGATACGTGACTTGATGGGTGTTGTGACAGAACCTTATTTTTTTTATTTTGACGTGACATGGAAATCACTGGAGTGTCGTAGAGCTGAAATATGTTGCATTTTATGAACCTTCATGATATCCTTGAAGCAATTTTGTTATCCTACTCTGTGAGAGCATTCCAACGATATACGACACGATGAGTGTAATTTCTTGCATTTAGTGTGATCTGGAGGGTCGTCATATGAATTAACGTATTCGATGGTACCGTTCCCAATGCTACTCAGGGGATGTTGTAATGGGACTATTTTCGGCCTTTGCTGTGACTTGGAGGTCACGAGATGATCGATCACAGATCCATAATATGCTACTTATTTATGACACCTTCCCACCAAATAGGCTACTCGGCGGGTGTTGAGATTGAACCATTTTTGACCTTTGGTGTCACCTAAATGATTAATCATAGACCCATTATGTAATATATATTCTTAACTTAATCGAGGAAACTCTTCCAACAATATGCCGCGATAAAAACCTATCAAAAGTTACATATGTACCAAACTCAACATAGAAACTCCGAAGCACAGAAATCTAGGCATTTTTAAAACCTCGATAGTCTATTTTGGCTATTTTGAATGTTCTATCGTTTTCAAAACTTTAGAACCTTGACTGACATTCTGATAATGCCAGATTGTTAAATAAAAACTATGAAAAAAAAGTTTCATTTAATTACTGTAATTTTCTCAATATAAAACTGCACTCAAAATAAACTGCTGACTTTTAATATTCTTAAAATCTAATCCCGAAACTTTGGCTTTAGAACCTTCTAAAACCCCAATCAATGAAACAATGGGTCCGCCTAGATTCAAACGTTTACATCCTTTAATCTTAATTAAATTTGACACATAGGTACTTAGACAAAGAAATAAATCCATTGTCACAACTCGTGAAAAATAGGTCTATGATCTGCAGGGGTCACCAAAGTTCAGCAGTTTAACCTCATGGTAAAAAATCAAGTTAGGTGTCATTCAAAAGCTATTGACCTACTGAGAAAACCCGTGAGAGGCATCCAGTACAGATTGTTCTTGGCCTCTAGAGGTCACCAAAGGTCAAAAGTCTAACTTAAATAGTCGTAAATAAAATCAATTACGATATTATTTGGAAGCTATTTATTAACACAGCTTGTGCAGAGGGAAGTAGAATATGAAGTCAGGCTCATCTGCGCAGTAACGGCTCTAGATAGTTCATTTAGGGGGTGCAGTTCTTCAAACTACCACGTCCCTAAAATAGGCTGTTGTGTATTAAAAAAGAAAGAGCATAGCGTTTATATATTATAAACGTATAAATAAATCTGAAAGTTGTATCTATAATCTGATAGGGTAGTTGCTATGCAAATTCGAAAACAAGAACATTCCGCAATCGGTCCATAAATAACGAAATATCTAAAAAAATAATAGTGAGGACGATAGGCTATTCTAGTTATCTTTTGCAACTTCAAAATGTTTATTCCACTTCATGAAATTCTTAAAGCAAGTACCAACAAAGAGTGATTGATATATTTCAAGGTAGCTAAAAATTAGTATAGCTTATAGTATATTGCATGTTGGTATAAGTCAAACAATTACGACAAAGTTTCTCACGTGATTTTAATTATCGATGCTGTATTATTAATTGTTTTCTCTTCTAATAAGTTAATTGAATATTGAACGATTGAACGCTTGCACTAAAATAAATTGCGTTGCATTGGAAGTCGCCAATGAAAGTTAAATCTTGTCAAGGGTAACGGACACCGTCCGACTATTGCCAATCTACGTCATGACGCAGTCTTATATTGAAGAGAAAGAAAGGCCTACTGGTGAATGTATAGTAAATTAGGGCAGGTCCAGTCCCAGTTATAGGGTTGTAGGTCTTTACGTAAACAAACGTCGCCTACACTCCTACTGGATCGTGCTTACTTTAATAACATTCCATAATAACGAAGCAATCATAAAATTCTACGTTTAAAATGCGTATATCAACAACATCTCCATTCACGCATAAAGGTTAACGTATTTAAAATGCTTTGTATGCATACGTATCGAGAACCTTATTACATTCATCAACACCCTTGTAATGACATAATAACATCACGATTTGAGATGAGGTAGTTTTTTGTTATAAGGATTTATAAGGAAATCCTACAGCTTCTCTTTCGGTTTAATTTCAAATATTTTCGATTTCAAAGTTTTAAGAATCTACAACTTTCAAGTCTCAAAACTTCGAATTTACCAAAATATTTACCCCTTGCAATCCCATACTTAAGTTAAGAGTTTCAGAATTTCAGAGTGCCACGCCTGCAAGACTCAAGATTCAAGAGTTTTTGGAGACTTTGAATGTGAATGATCCATAGTCTGACCTATAAATGCCAGATTTGCTCCTTTCTCTCGTTCGTATGTCAGTCTAACCCCGAATTTGTGTTTGGTAGAAGAGGGAGAGAGTCAAAGACCCCCGTCAGAAGGCCGGCCGCGATAGTACTTGAGCAGATAACACATCAGCAGTTCCCCTCTTTTGGGAATAGCTCGTTTCAGCCGATAGTCCAGCTTCATTCGACAGAGCGCCATCTGCGCTGTCTAAATAATATCTAAATAATAATAAAACTACTACATTTACCGCCGCCATCGTGAAACAAGTGACAGTAGGCTAAGCCATATTCCTCATGATATTCAGGATTCGTCGATTAAGGTACTACTTTTATTTAAGTTTAGTTTTATTTATTATGAAACATAATAAGTACAAGGAGTACTGGGTATGCAGTAAAGACTGAGGACTATAAATAACTCTTTACAGCATAGAATATCCCCACTGCATATGACCATTTCCTCCAAAACTGGCACCAATGTTTCCAAAATCATAGAACGCGATTTGTCTTGGCTGGTAGCAATCGCCCTCGAACTTTTGGACTGTTTATGAACTTCCCTCGAACTTTCGGCATAGATATTTTGAAATCAACTTAGTGCATGTTAGTCTTCGGTCGCTCTTGCCTCTCTGTCGAGACTCTTTAATCGAGATATTTGTGCCTACATTAAATAGAATGTAACTAGATGGAAATTACTACACGATAGCTGCCATCTGGATATCTTCAACTGTCCCTGCGATAGTCAAGAATTATTTATAGATTTTTCGATTACCGTCTGATTTTTTATCTGATGAAGTCTCTACTCCTAATTCTAAATCTATAGCAAAAGCTCGAATTGAAATCTGGGCATGAAAAAAAGCTGAAAAATGTCTATTGTCCAGTAATGGTGAAAATGACGATATGATTATTATTGTATTTATCTCCTATTTTCTTCCACGCCAAGAACAGATAACGGAGGTGAATAATAAATAGATACAGCCATTTATCACGGCTTATTAGTTGGCTGATTTGGATACGTTCTCTTTTGTTAGACTACACACATTATTTTCATATGATGTGCATTATTATTTTTTATATGGTGTACAATGGAGACGAGTACCGATTGGCATACAAGTAATAGGGATGAATCTCAATGAATGAAACTCAAGAGCTTTATTCCGGATCCTTATCAAATATTGAGCACAATTATTTATGAGATTTTGTATGTCAGTTTCAAATGCCCAAGATCTCTGAATTTTATAGTGTAAAATTCAAAAATGTTGGTTTGAAGAATCGTTGACCTCCAGAGGTCAACGTATGATTAACGTAAAATTAACTCCAGCAACCCCAAGAGGTCATAAAAGGTCAACAAGTGGTCTTCAACATACCTAGGCAAGTGAGGTGTCTTTCGACTCCTTGGCTACTAGGGAATCTAGGAGAAATAGTTTTTAAGTGGTCTTTAACAAAACTACGATAGAGAGGTGTCTTTTGACTACTTTTTGGCTGGGGAGAATATTATTTCCTTGAAACAACCTGGTGATATCCAGTAATAAAAGTCGTAACATTTGCTCCAACTTATCTAGGCAAGAAAGGATTCATTCCACTCCTTTGCGGGGCGGTTGGAGAACACATCATCTAGTTACACAATTCACGCGGTCTTAATCACTAGGGCGCGGAAAATAGTTTTTGCTCAGAAAATTAACTCCTCGGTCCCCTAGAAGGCCCTAAAAAAACCAACAACAAGCTTGATAATGCAGAGTTTGCTTTATCTTTCAATAACTTTTTAGTTTATAAGTACATAATTAAGTATTCATGTATTAAGCTGATAGTTGATTAAAATCCATTCAAAGTGAAGTAAAAGTTACTAATTAAATAAATGAACGAGAAGACTTTGTTTTTATTCATTTATATTTAATTATTAGTTTTCGTGGATGTTTAACAATTTTCCAAATGTGTACAAAATTGTATATTTACTGTAATTGCAATTCATTTTTATACTTTTAAATATATTTTATGTGACATCCAACAAACCTACGTAAGTGAAGTGTTTTCTTATGCATCGAGGAGTATAGGGGGAAATACCATTTCCTTGCAACGGTGGCATTTGGTGGTCGTAAAAAAATGTTACATTCACTTTAACTTACCTAGGGAAGTGGAGATTTTTCGACTCCTGAAGCTCAAGAGTCACCTAGTTACAAAATTCACGCATCTTGCATATTATCATGTTTTCAGTCTCGTGAAGTTAGATAAGTCAGAAAGCATTGTATATGGGCTACAAGAAATGTACTTGCTCGTGGCATAGCCCGGAAATGCGTATGCGGCTAAACCTTTATTATACTCCACGGGCCTGAAGACGATTATGTAAACGCAAGTTGTGTGGATTTTGTAACTGAGTTTGTTATCCGTCAGGAATGGAATCCTTACTTGCCCAGGCAAGTTTAAGTGAATGTGATGACCTCTTACAACGACTGGAAGTTAGGTTAAAAGATTGATAGGCACCACACTTGCTCAAGTTGATTGAAACCAACTTGTTAACCCTTTACGGCTTTCGGTGGCTACCGGGGTTAACTGCCTGAGCAAACACTATTTTCTGAATCTCCCTAATGGCTAAAGAGTCGAAAGACACCCCACTTGCATATATTTGTTGAAAATCACTTGTTGACCTCTTTATGACCTCTGCGGTTTGCTGGAAACCGAAAAACTATTCTTCCCAGATTCCCTAAGGGCTTAAGAAGTCGAAAGACACCCCACTTGCTTGGATTTGATACAATCAACACAATGGCGTTTGACGACCTCTGGAAATAACCTTGACCCTTCAACAAAAGTTGAATCTAGTCTATAGTGAAAAATTTCATATGTGTGTTTTGAAATGTTCAAAAATTAAAGCTCAAAAGTAAAATAGGGGAGGGCTAATGGAGCTAACGCAGCCGATGATCGCTCGATCGTTTTAATGGCCAAAACGTTCCTAATATTCCTATCAGTATATCTAAATCACTCATTACGAAAAATTAAAAACATGAATGACTTAATAATGGGGCTATTCAAGAGAGATTGTGGCTCGGTTAGTCGCGTGCGGGACTACCGTCCAAGGGACCCGGGTTCGAACCCCGATTAATATATGACCGAATTTTTAAAAATCGTTTCTCCTCCAGAAGGCATAGATCCAAGATTGTTTTACGTGGGGTACCCATGTTAACATACCCCCACGTTCCTTCCATGAGGAAGTGATTGGGATACGCCCAATCAGCGCGCAAGTTGCACAACCGGCAATCGTGCAATTGCTCCCAGATTAACTCACTGGTAGGAGCGAGGTTGCCTATCCACCCTCTACTAGCTAAGCGTTCACTAGTGGCCGAGCAGTTGACTTAACACGCTGCTCACCCGCCGGCACCCTCCCGTCCTCTTTCATACGGGGTCAAGTACCTCGTCCAGCATAGGACTATTCCCCAGCTATGCGCTCTTGCAAAGTGGGACCACTGCCCGATCGAATCCAACCTCAATTGTGGCAGGACTTGGTTTTTAAGCGGTTTTGCCACCCCGATCTACCAATTTTAGGCTTGATGGGCCCTCGACAGAGCTTCTTTAAAGTCTACACGTTATAGACTCCCGGTGCGTACCCGATATTGGTGAAGTTGTCTTAATAGTGAGAGGCTATATATTCGCTTCAACTATCCTTAAGTGTAATGGCTTTCGGAGCTTCTCCCAATCACCGTACCCAGCTGCAGTCCGGATCAAAGGGTGGCCAGGACGGCTCCTAAGCACATTTACCTGGCGGCTTGCAGTTTCCCAGCACATGGGATGAACCTCACTTCTAGTCACCGCACTAGAGATTCCGTCAAACAGCGGGTTCCTTTGGTGACCATAAATGGCCTCGGGCAACAGCGGGTTCCTTTGGTGACCTTACATGACCTAGGTCATGCAGCGGGTTCCTTGGTGACCATGATTGCCCTCGGCCAAGCAGCGGGTTCCTTGGTGACCATAAATGACCTCCTCTCTTAGGCGAGATTCGAATCCGCCCACACCGGTCTCATCTACCAGGGCTCCCCCTGATCGGTATGAGTAACCGTCGAGAATTCTCACGAATTTCTCTACCACACACTTTATCTGACAGCTTCGTCCATTGCCCTTGATAGGGATAGGGTAGAAGGCAGCCAGTTCTAGGGGTGAACGTCGTGTGGTCTCCCGTTCACCCAGTAGGCCTCCAGAAGGCAATGGAAATTTTATTAATTTCCCTGAAAGTAATAAAATATAATCAAAGTACATACTATGTACTTGGGGTGGTTTGGAGTAGGTAGATCTGGGTAGTTGTGATTACTAAACACGCACAACACAAGTATAGGAGGGAAACGCCAACGCTCTGCAACAGAGTACGGAATTCGAAGTACAAGATTCATAGTGTACTAGTTTGGCACTTGTAAGAGGGGAAGTCAAGCCGCTTTGAAACGAGCAGCTATATTAGTACAATTAATCACAGAAAGACATGTTCGCTGAAAGAATAATTACATTTTAATTTTAAAAAATGATATTCTTCGGTAATATAACCATAGGCGCAACTAGCATATAACTTTTGGGGAGGCTAAAGTCAAAATTGTGCCAAAGGTGTTTTGTTTTTTTTTGCTTACACCATTTTATAAGAGATCTTTTCCTGTTCACATTATTATATTTATGTTAGTTGTCTGAGTGTCTCAGCTATATAGTATAGGCCTTCCGGGGTATCAGATTAAAATATTTTCTTTTTCAATAAAGGCTATGTATGGCGTCATTATTAAATCGCGTCAGTTTGTGCTGTTTGTAGCTCAAACTCATCATGATTCCTGATTCAGAAAGTGATTTAGATCTTACCAATACTCCACCAGAAATAGTAAACCCCCATAATTTCGAATAATTGTGCAAATGTAACAAGTTTTTTTAAGTTGGTTATCATGTCATAGGCGAGGTCGTAGAAAAAGTATAGTGTTTAACTCGTCGAAATCATTTTTTTAAGCTCGCGAACATTACCAAACGAGGCGAAGCTGAGTTTGGTAAACTATTCCCTCGCTTAAAAAAATGTTACTTTCGTCACTCGTTACACAATACACTATTTTTTTAATGTTAATAATTTTTTTAATTATGTATTCTACGGAAATGCTTGATTTCGTGATGCACTGAAGCTTAGCATAGCATACACAAAGTAACTTTAAAATATTCGTTTTGGAAAAGGGAGTGCAACCGGTTGTCGTTATAGGTCTTTACAGGAGAGCGCGGGTTGAGTAGGAGTCCAGTCAAAATAGACAAAAAAAACGTACGAATTTCGGGAAAATTCGCATAGAGCTTAGAATTAATACAGACCTTAAATACACCATTATAAATGAAATGTTAAAAGTCCCCATCGATCCTACTTCTGCTAAAAATGCTATTCAAGGTCAAAGGTCAACAACATCGGTTTTTCGCAAATATCTCTTAAACGGTAAGTGTTATCGTAAGAATAGTTTATACAAACTTTGTAGATTATGCGATTATCCACAAAAAGTTCCGTATACTTAATTTCCTAGGAAAAATCATTCAGGAGATATCGCGATTTCAAAAATTGGAAAAGTATTCTACATAAAAGTCCAGTCAAAATAGACAAAAAAAATTCAAAATCGCATAGAGCTGAAAACTACCTTAAATACATCATTAGAAATAAAATGTCAAAAGTCCCCATCGATCTTACTTTGGCTAAAATGTTATTCAAGGTCAAAGGTCAGAAAAATCGGTTTTTTGCAAATATCTCTTAAACGGTAAGTGTTATCATAAAAATAGTTGATACAAAGTTTGTAGTTTGTATGTGATTATCTACCAACTATTTTTACAATAACACTTATCGTTTAAGAGATATTTGCGAAAAACCGATGTTGTTGGCCTTTGACCTTGAATAAAATTTTTAGTAGAATTTTTCCGAAGTTGAATGTCTATTTTGACTGGACTATAGGTGATGGGAAGTAGAATTTATTCAAGCGAGGGTTTCAGAAGTTGAACAACACTAGTACAGTACTATTATTACAGTACCGACTGGCGCCTGGTCCGCCTGTCATCCCCTTTTTAACTAGTCAAGGTCCGGACTAACGCCCGATCCTGTCTCTAGTTTTTTTACACGGCTAGGTCTGAGGCTGAGACCCGGCCCTGGCCTAGTTTTTGATTATTATTATGCGACTTTTTAAGATGTAAGGTGTAAATGAATCAGAGTTATGTTGTTGAGGCAGATAAATTAATTTTAGAGAAATAACAAAACAGCACAAAAACGCTTATAGCTTTAAAAGTGTTTACTTTTGAAATATAAAATATCTATATTAACTGGTAGAGATTTAAAGGCTGAATCATATATATAAACATAGAGGGTGTCCCATTTGACAAAGACTTTTAGATTTTTATCTTCGGAAAATTGTGTTTTTAGTCTAGTGAATTGAACACTCTGTATAATATTCAACAATAAATTTATGAAAAATGATGACTTAGCTATTTATAAGCGCTGTGAGTTATTATAATTAGTTTAATGTTACTTGCAGTATATAAATTTGCAACAAAAATAATAATTTAAAAATTATTTTGATTTGGGGGTGCTAATTTTGATTTTGGGGATGCTTAGTCCCCCAGTCCCCCTAGTTGCGCCCATGAATATAACCGATGCTTGTTTTTGTTATCTTGTATAGCTTCTCTATCAGAAAGAATTTTTATCCAGTACAAGTAACAATCCCACATTCCGCCGCTGCCGGAAGGCATAAAAGGCATACGAGAAAGAAGAAGAAGAGGAACAATCAAAAACATTCCTTTTGTAATTTAAACATTAAGCTAGAAGCTGGGAATCTTCTAATAGGAATTCTTTGAAGAACTGCATATATTAATTCTGAAGTACCAATTCCTGATTTTTATAAAAATCATTTTTATTAAAATCGCCATTTTAGTTTCTTCATCAAAGCAATGTAATATCGATTATTCAGAATTACGAAACTATAGTCATTATTATTTATAGTATTGAAACACTCCTAGTGTTGCCGTAAAGTACAAATATGCAAAATTATAAAAAATATTTTAATAAAATACTCGACTGGCTATGCTGTATAAACTGCTATCAAAGGCTCGTCTAATAACAAGCAGTTGGTCCACGTTCTAAAAGATATTTTTTGCGATGATGGATAATTAACGCAGGTATACGAGAGAAGAATAAAACATTTAGTCTACACCTGATGGAGCATCAGGTTAAAGTAATTTGCAAAATTGGATTCAAATACCATTCGGTACAAACACCAACGCTAGAACACGTTAGGTTAGGAAAATTGCGGATGTGACACAAAGAACATAAAATACCACAGATTTTCATTGTTAATTTATAGGTATCTGCCTTTCTTAGATATTAACCTGTCACGTTGTTAAAGATCACTTTGTATAAAGAATTTGTATAAATCTTCAATAAACGTGAAACTATGAATTTATCAGAGTTGGCCTGTAAAAATACGGGGTCCTTATAGAAGAAGAGTATAGATGTATACAAGCTATTAATTTATTTTGGTTATTTATTTTATTGTATTTTTAAAATCCAGAGAGCTATAAAAAAGATATTAAAGTTGCTAGTTCTGTTAATTTAAAAAATATATAGTATCCTAATATCTATTATATTCATTTTATATTAATTATGTATAGATGTGAGGTTAAAAACTCCATTTTCGTTAGATAATTTTATAAAATTAGTTTTGGTTATTTTACTTATTTATTTTATTGTAATTGCTGGTTCTATAAAATTATCTCGTTGTCTAATTTTATAAAATCAACTTTAATTTGAATGCGGATTCGTAATCAACTGTTTAGTATTTGTAAGTCATTAAATTTAGTAATCTATTTCCTTTAGTTATTTTCAAATTTTCAAAAATTCTAGATTCTATGACAAACTTATATTGTAATTTATTAAATTACCATATATGAAAGTTAAAAAAATGTAATCATTAACTGTTTATTTATTTATTTTTTTATTTAACGCCTACACTATGGGGGAACTAACATCTAAGGTCATATGTCCCCATCCAGCATGCAACACAATCACACCATAGTGGAGGCAGCCGAACTTTCCAATTAGAAAATCCTGCCGCTCCAAGTGGGACTCGAACCTACGACCCTTGGAACACGAGTGATGCACTGACACCACTCTACCGCCGACTCCTCAATTGTTTATTAGTTCCAATTAAAATTTATATTCTGCAACGTAATCGATTATCTTTAGTTATTTTTTACTTTTTTAAAAACCCGAGATTGTTTGCATTTTATTCATTTTAATTTTATAAAAACGTGGAATTTGAAAAACAATCACATAGTACATACTACGAAAATAAAAAAAAATGTTTTTCATTTACTTATTTATTTTATTGTAATTTTCTAAAAAAAAACTGGGATTGTGTAAAGACCATTAAGTCTTTAATTATGGAAATTATAGAAACATTAATTTTTATCAACTCCTTTTATAATTTTATAAAATTATATTAATCTATTTAATTACTTATTATAACATTTTTAAATAATCATACTTATGAGTTATGACTTTTAATTAATTGTACTCATTAGTTATCTTAATAATGCTCTCGTAATATTTTAATTTTATGGAAATTTTTACTGGAACTCTTTTTATTGGAATTTTTAAAAAAGAATAACATAATAGGATGCCTACAAGCAAAAAAAACATTTCATTTACATTTCCTTATTTTACTTTTTTTTTATAATCTTATAAAAAACTGAAATCCTGTAAAATATATTTATGTACCTATTAAGCCTCTAATTATGAAGATTACAAAATATTATCTCTTGTTATAATTTTATTAAATTACATTGATTTATTTATTATTTTACTTCTGTTTGATTAGCATGTGGGATTTTGTAATCATCATCTGTTTATTATTTGTAATTAATTATATTCAATAATTTATTTCCTTTCGTTATTTTCTAATTTGATAAAATGTCAGACTTTATAGAATAGATCGTAAAGTTATACAATTATAAATCTAATTATAGGATTTTAAAATTTGTATTTTATTTCAATTTCATATCAATGTTAGATTTTCAAAAATATAGACATACTAGACATCAATGAAGATTATAAATAAAATCCAGTTATTTTCATTTGCTTGTTTACTTTTTAGTTTTTTTGTAATTTTCTAAAACGCTAGGATCTAAAGTTTCTAATTATGAAAATTAGAATTTTTATCATCTCTTACTATAATTTTATAAAATTACATTAGTCTATTAATATAATTAATTACGTTATATCCTCCATCCATATCATTGAATTTTCAATACCTTTTCTTGTTGTAATTTTATAACTTATAACGTGCAAAGTCAAACGATCCCAGGTTCTAGCATCTGTCAGCTATATGTGAATCTTTACCTGAAGAATTTTTTTTGTTTTTTCTTTAAAAAATCAAAAATTAAATCGTAGGCTTCGATTGTATGTAAATTTGAAAATGTAGATCTGTACATCAAAAATGAAATATGAATTTATAAGGAAACATGCTAATTTTAGCCCCTAACAGAAAAAGCTTAGTCAGAACTGGGATTTTAGCAATTTTTTAAATTTTGGACACATTTCCCCACTAATTTATAGTTTTTGCCAACCCACAGGTAAAAATATCCAGAAAATAATCTAAAACAAACATTTTGGCATTTTTATCTGTTGGGGAAATGCTGCTCCTTCCTGTGTACGTCCAGTATTTGATGCGGCTTGTACAAAAAACGTTCATCTGAATAATTCCTACTATATGAGAACTATAGCACACTAATGGAAGGAGTCTGATCGAACTTTAAATGATTTGAATGGAATTGGGCATGCTTATGAAATCGCACTGAAAATCCTATTAGTTTACACTTAAGCGATATTTGGGATTTAACGAGGAAGCGTTTAATCTAGTAGAAATAGGAAAACACTACATCGGTTAATCCAAATTACATTAACTACTTATATTTTCGTTAAAGGCCTGCTGATATAATTACTTACGCATTTTATTCTTTATTAACTAAGATCATCAAACTCGACGATTATATTATTACGACTTGCCTGCTGTAAATGTTCTTATTATTATTAAGCTGACCATTAAGGTCTGTTGCTTAAAAAATAGTAGGAGTAGTAACCAAAACCACTTAGGTACATTGTTATTCGTAAGATATAAATCTACTTGTCTTACCAACACCAATTCTCCCATTTTCTTGTAGAAACTCACCTGAAACAAAAATAAAAGAACAATTAATTTTCATAGCAAACAACACATTTTATAAAAATAAATATTAAAAAATTTGTTGGTGTGTTCCAGATCTTTTGGGAATTTTACACCTCGGCATATAAATACTTCGGCCGTAAGAAGAAGGGGAATCGACTATTAGAAGCGGCGTCATAAAAATAGATAACATTGCAGTGGAAATAAATAGTTGTGAGTTTAAAATAAATAATCTCATAGTGTTATGGGCACCACTCACGGTCTCTCCCCGACGACGTCGGGGACAAGGTCGAAATAATGAGGTAATGTTTACATTTACTGTAATTTAATGCATAAACAACTTGTAACTTCCAGCTGGAAAATGAAAAAAAAGCATTATTGATAATAATCATTCATAATAAAATGTGTACTGAATCTCTTTCTTTATTTAGACGTATTTCGAAATAGCTTATGCAATTAACAAAAGTCTTCATAAACGTAATAACCTTGACGTCACCTTTCGGTGGAATTACAAATCAATCTTTTATTATGAAACGAAAACTTTAGTTTTTTTTTATTTCATTGTTAATTTAGTTCAAAAATGGATATAATTAATTAACGCAGGATTTAGGATTCCGAGTTCCAGTGTGCAAACGATGTACAATTTTCCGAAACCAAAAGGAAGATTATCACTTACCAAAGGACAATGGTAAAAATCTGCTGATTTTTATCATATCTGTCATCTTTTATTAATAGTAGTAAAAGCATTTGCTACATTTTATAAGTTGGCTAAATAATACCTACTGTAGTTTCAACATTTATAAAATATTGTACCTACATAAATAAAATTAATCTTTCAAAAAGTATAAAATTCTCAGTACTTATTTCCTATTATACAAGAAAATAGATGTGTTCAGGTGACAATTATTGGTAGTACAGATTGTAATTATCTTCCAAGGTTATCAGGTTATGACCCATATTGTAAACATGATTTGTAAAATTAAGAATCAGTTTACATCAAATTCGGTTGAATTTATTAAACGGTCTCTACAAATGCAACAAAATATTTATTTTACTAGAATCAGCACATTCTTGATGAACAACGAAAAAATGATATTTGATACCTATATAATAATTTGTCCATTGACCTCTCCTATACCAAAATCAGCAGATTTTTACCAGTGTTCTTTTACGGAAAGTCCTTTATAGGAAATTATTGTACATCGTTTGCGCACCAGAACTCAGAATCCTAAATCCTGCGTTAATTATATCCATTTTCAAACTAAATTAAGAATGAAATAAATAAACAACAAAAGAGTTGATTTGTAATTCTACCGATGGATATCAATATTATTCCGCTTATGAAAAGTTTTGTTAATTGCATAAGCTATTTCGAAATACTTTAAAGAAAGAGATTCAGTAAGTACGCATTTTATTATACTCAATACTACTTTCTTTCATTTTGATGTTTTAAGAAATTCGATATTCATAAGTTTATTATACAAGTTGTTTATGCATTAAATTACAGTAAATGTAAACATTACCTCATTATTTCGACCTTGTCCCCGACGTCGTCGACGACGTTTTCGCCGACGTCGTCGGGGAGAGACCGTGTATGTCCTATTTTAGTCTTAGTCTTTTTTTATTATTATTAGTTAGTTATTATTATTAATTAGTCTTAACAATTAATCTTCTTGTGTGTTAATTAGTTAATTAGTTACAGACGATAATTATTGTAAATATTCTTCTGTTGTTAAACAATTCACATTAAATGGACTGGCAGTAGACGAGTGGTGTCAGTACATCACTCGTTTTCCAAGGGTCGCGGGTTCGAGTCTCACTTGGGACGACAGGATTTTGCTAAATTGGAAAGTTAGCTTCAACTATAAGTTATGTGATTGTGTTGCATGTTAGATCGCGGACATATGATATGACCTTATATGTTGATGCCCCATTAGTGTAGGCGTTGAATAGAAATAGAATTTTATGTAGAAGTCTAAATGTTACTCGACGAATATATCATGTTTGAAATTGAATATACATATATGTAAAATTTCATCGAATAACAAATTTAAAAAATGAATTCAAAAACCATGTCATAACTCCAGCGCAATTGAATAAGACGTTGTTTTGAAGTTTCTCAGATACGACTCTTTTAAGTTCGTCGATATATAGAAATACAATGCAACTTTAACTCCGTAATGTTTAAGATAACCCCCACAACAATAATTACACGATAAAGTCAGAATGATTATGAAATCCATTTTATGCGGTTTAATAAACTTCCTTTGTCCAGAGGAATTTAATGGTTTTCATTGTTCAATAATCAAGGTTAATACAATAACGTCCGTTTTTATTTTTGGTATAATGAATAATGATGCTACTATTAATATTACTTCTTAATTTAACAAATTACTTCTCATTTATTAACTTAGAACTGTGACAAATGGTTATGCTAAATATAAAGTATTATACGTCAACACAAACTATTATAGCAAATATAAACTTATTTAAAAAAAACATGAAAATAAATAAATCTAACCACATCAAGTAATATCTTCCATGTATGGATTTCGCTTTTAAAATTAGTGGTCATTTACAAGGCCGCCGCAAGCTGTTATACAGATAGTGCTGTACATGGTGGTAGGTAGGTACGTAAGGACACCCTGTATATTTATGTTATTTTATATAATACAGATTTTGAGTTTCTGCAAATTTATATACTATATATTTTTTCTATTTCAAAAACCACCAGTTTTAAAGTTATTAGAGTTTCTCTATTTTCTCTGGCTATTTTATTATTATTTATAATTTATTTATATATTATTATTTTTTTGTTGTGCAGTTTTTTAAGGTGTAGATGAATCGGAGTTATGTTGTTCGGGCATTTTCGATCAGAGTGATAAATTGATTTTAGAAAATTAGCATACAGTATAAAAACGCTGATAGTTTTCCAACTGTTCACTTCTGTAGAAAAGCTGATTCATATAAAATATAAATATACAAAGACTACCATTCGAAAAAAAAATGTTTTGTATTGGAGAATCTGTATCTTTGGTCTAGTGGATCGAACACCCTGTGTTATTATTCAACAATAAATTTATGAGGAACTGTTGACTTAACTTTATAAGCGTCGTTTATTATTAAAATACAAGTTACAGTACGAAAATTTATTTTTTTAAGTAATGTTCCATACCCCAAAAAATAAAAAAATTGAATTTATTCAAAAACTACGGGATATATGTTAACAAACAATAATTATAATAAAATGTACAATCGAAAATCGTAAAAACATACAGGGCGTTTATTTAAAATAAAAAATTTGATATTAACCTATCGAAACGACTCCCTGTATACAGGGTGTAACTAATATAAGTACAAACCTCGTAATGTCTCCCCCCCCCACCTGTAATGATTTGGAACATGTTTTCCTTATCAATATATAATCACATACAAAAAGAATTTCACCTTGTTTAGCATTTTGAATGTAATGTGAGTACAAGAGGCGCACTTAAAATTTAAAATGCGATTTTCTCGAAAGCTAGTAGAAAGCGGCCACATGTTGATAAAGAAAATCCCCATCACGAGGATTTTACTAATATTAGTTACACCCTGTGTACAAAATATCATAAAATTAATTTCTGTTTTAAACCGTTTCCAAGATAAGGTACAGCACCTTCTTGAGCTACCATGTACTCGACAACGACAATTTATATGTTAATTAATCTTTTTCTAGGAGATGTATGGCTTTGGAAAAAAATTATACTGCCCCATAGTAAATATATGTATATATAAATAAGTTTCATATTTTTAAATTTCGTTGTTTCTGGTAGGACTCGGACCCATATTCGAAGAAAACCTCTTCGAAATCGGCTAATAAATAACGAAGGTACAAAAGTAAAAAAGGCGGATATCATTAATAACACATTCCTCCTTGTGACCTTACGAGGTTGTGGTGATTGAGTCGAGGCATCAAAAAAATTATCAAGGTACTTCTACAGATAATGTAGATATAAGCAAAAGTATTTTCGCGACGACAACGAATCACGGAAATCATTTTTAGATTTGATACATCATGTTTAAGTTTTAAGTATCGGAAGATAGCCCTGATCAATCTGCATACGAAAGCATTCATAGTTGGATTTAAACCTATTAGCAGAAGGGGTGCGAAGTTTAGGCTGACAGCGCCACGAAGACTTAAGAGGGTCGTGTCATTAAGGATCTCACCACAATTAGTCGTCAAACTCTGAAGGTGAAAGGGGCATTACTGCTATACTACTCTCCTTCTTCTCCTGTTTGTCCTCCCTTGAAAACTGCCCGAACGATGTTATTAAGTGTTCGACACAAAGAATGCCTCGAAGGATCCCTGCATAATTAGCCGCCAAATTTTGAATTGGGGGGGGGGGGGGCAAACAAAACAATTGGTGCATCTACTGGAATAGTAATAATAGTAGCTTTGCGTGTCAAATATAAAATATTCTATTAAGAAATGTACAAGATTGCTGTTTACATGATTTTGGACTTTTTTATTTATACAGGGTGTTCGAGAAAAAAATAAAACGTATCTTAGTTACTAGTAACTTAGCTAACGTTACCTATATGAAAAAGGTAACTTTGTTACCGAAATATGTATTGGCATATACAAATGTGTAGTTTGAAGACGCCATTGAAAATATAGTAAGAATCTTAGTTTCATTAAGTTTCTCACAAGTGCTCTTTTTCAAACTTCTTCTATGAACCAAAAGAGTCTTTAATGGAAAATCACATTTATATTTTTTGAGATGGACCTTTTTATAAACAATTTATCGAATGTTAAGTACATGGGGAAGATAACTACTGCTTGTAGAATGGAACTGGTGGTGGAATGAACAACGTTCAGCAAAACCAGTTGTGTATTTCTATCTCCAAGTATGTGTAGGGGGGTAATAAAGTGACTTGTAATAGAGCGACGTTCTTGAATAGATTCTGCGTGCCTCCAGTTTCAAAATATCAACACTTGACAAAATACCAAAGTGGAACTACTTGGCGCTATCGTGGGATTCTTCTCAGTTGGACTAATAATCTACTCCAAACACAATACGCCCAAATAGACATTATACAAACAAAATTACCATAATTTACTAAAAATTATCAAAAGATAAATAATAGCATGGGATCTCATTTATGTAAAAAATTAAAAGTCATAACAAAATATTATATTTGCCAAAAAAATGCCATAAAATCAACGATGTTATAATATCAATACGCAATAAAGTTGTTTAATGATCAAAACCTACAATATTGTGTAGACACAATACAATTTATATTTGTACATCTAGATTAAGGCCAGAACATTAAATTTCGATGAAAACTTTTGTACGTTAAGTTTCTCACAACCCACATCCCATGTAAAATCCAGTGGAAAAGAACATAAAAGTACAAAATTAATCCTTAAACTGTGTTTAAATGTTGATTTGATTGTAAAAAAGCGCATCGGTTATAAATAACCTACACAACATCATGATTAATTTCTAGGGCTATTGTTCTATGTCTTAATTACTTTTATAAATAAAATTTCTATACAAAAATCATGCCACTGCTTTAGCTATCAAATGCATTTAGACAACTACACACTTTTATCAATATCGTTAGGCAGGAAATATGTTCCCATCCTTGAAACTAAATAAATGTACTTCTCGAACCTCAGTGACTTGTTATCTAAAGAAATCCTTGATCACATGCTTTCGATACCACACTTCATTTGGATTTTACCAAGATGAAATGCGCTACGTCCGATACAAATATGCCTATCAGTATCAGTATCAGTGATTGTTAATTCAGGTTTTTCTTTGGTTTTTACTTAAAAATTATCTTCTTGAAAATAAAACGCTTCATTTATTTTACAGTAGATCTCTAAACAAAAAGACGATTATAAGTAACATCCCTGAATTGATTGACTTATTGCTTAACATCGAGTTTTATATTTTTATTATTTGCCGCAATTATCAATTAGTATATTATATGTATACAGGAACTGTAATAACTCTATAATTTATTTATTTATTTCTTAGAAGATTATAGGTCAATCAGGAAACTATTAATAAATACGATAAGGATGACGTTACAGTCTATTAATAATCCATATTAACATGCATAACATTAACTTTAATTATTTCAATAAACTTAATCATATTTCTGTTTGTTATATGCTTTTACTGTAATATTTATTTACTTATAAGAGAAATTTGTAAGCAATAAAATTGAATAACAAAACTGAAGTATATAAATTAAAACAGGAAGTTCTAATAACAAAAAGAAACCAACCGTTAACCATATGAGAAAATGATATTTTAATGTAAATTTTAAAAATCGAACAGGTTTAAATTCATACGCGTTCTATGCATATTTGAAATAAGTTACAGGGAATAAAATCTCTAGTAACCTAGAAATAAAAAGAAACAAGCGAAGCTTTTTTTAAACTATTTTTGTCATAAAATTAATTTAGAAAATAAAGTTGACAGGTACAGTCGATGACGCTGACCACAGAGTACTGACGATTGTTATTGTTCAATACAACACATTAAAGCTATAGTTCTAACTAGACCTATGATCTTCATTAAAAGAGAATTTATTACCACTATAAGAGTCACCAACACAACTGCTGACCGGTGCCAACGTTGCTTAACTCTGCATTATGTTTGATTAATATTCACGGGTCATGCAACCGTTAAGGTACGTTGTTGTCGGTTTCGAAGCGTTACTGCAATGATAGTCATTTGGCTCTATGTCAGAGGCAGTAGCGCGACCTAAAACTATGTTATCAGACTGCACCATATTTTCTGCTATAGCAGCCTATACAATATACACAAAAGTAACTTTGCTACCTTTGGCAACAAACGGGGATATTTGAGCCATTACAATTCAACACCGACGATACTGCCACCTTAATCGCCGTGCAGGAATCCACAGTGATTAAAAACATCACTGCCTTTGCGTTGTACGTTTTGTCGCAGTTTTCGGGACAAAAACAGTTGATATAGATTCGCCTTTTGCAGGGTACATATATTACAAATCGACAATGATTGAAAAGACGCCATCTTCTGTGCTCATAGAAAGTCAACATGCTACGATGCTGCCTTTGGCGGTGAACATAGACTTAGACCATTAGATGTTATAACCTATTTAAGATAACAGTGTCACATAAAGCGTGGTGCATTACTAATACAGATTACAAGGTTCAGAGGCACCATTGTATGTTATCAATTTCAATGCATCTGATCAACAACAGAACGTAGTTAGGAACAGTGTAGCCAAGAAAGACTGAAAAACAAGCAGATTCAAGGGTAGTATCCACTAGTAGATTTTAAAAATTTTAAGAGAACTCCGATATGTGATATAAAAAAATATGTAGGTAATTATTTTCATTCTCATAAAGGGTGTCATGGTTTAAATGTCTCTAACTAAAACGTATTCAAGTATCTTTACCAGCGTCACCAAGCGCATCTGGCGGGTCGAGAAGAGTAACTGATGGAATCCGAATAAGGTCTGAAAAACTACAAAGGGTTTTTGGACAATCGGAAATCCCAGTGATCAAGTATAGAGAATAACTCCGCCATCGTGTCGTAATTATGTTGTTTTGTACCTCTGATTCGCATGCTACTTTCTTTCGACTCGTGGAGGAGGCAACGGAGCTGGCGACAGTTTTTACAGCAGATGGCGTTCAGGGCGACTACGATTTTTTTTCAGACTGAGAGTTAGCTACAGAACATTCTCGGCAAACTCGGGCTCCACATGTTTCGTGGAGTCGCAGAGCTATTGGGGCTTCTACAGGCCTTAAGTGGGCTGTGATACTCACATCCAAAATACTGATACAGCTGAGTCGAGTAACCTAGGGTCACCTTAAGGAATCTTGGTGCGAACTATAGCCATAAGCATAACATAACCAGCAAATTGTCTAGTAGATGCTGGATAGCAACCACACTCCCACCAATAAATAAATGACAGCGCTCACATAACAGATCGACGCGCTAATTGAACGAACTTCAATTCCTTGAGTAAAGGGATCGTAACAGTGCGCCTTTAGGCAGATATGCCACGTAAACACGCAAGTCGGCGTATCATTGCATGAAACGCATGAAATGTAGACTCTAGTACACATTATATCTAGATACGTGTATTCATCAAAGAAAGAAATATGCTTAGAATTTAGTCCATTTGAGATGTCTTCGACGAGAAAGATGGAGTACAGCATACGTTGTATACAAGTAGGACAAGAAGTGAGTTATATCTTTATTTAAAAAACAACTTTATAATTATTGTTATCACATACCTTTTACAATTACATAGTAGCAAATTAAGCGATTACAAACTAGAAATCGACACTCTTACGGTAGATTTGTGTTAATAAATATGCAATAATCTCGTCGGCTAGGTACATACATAGGTAGTAGTTAGTTATATTCACCTTTACAATTCCATTGTTTCATCTTATCGGAACCATATGCAAAGCATGAAACAAGTTGTACAGGTACAACAACAACAAGAAACTTATACAATTAGTTATACAAAGAGTATAACGTTCATTTATTAGATACACCATATTTTCCAACCCTCATTAATTGAATTTCTGTATATGAACAATGAAGACCACACTCTTACTTAATATACATGCCGCTTATTGATTGAATCATGTGACTTAACTAAATGCATTGTTGTTAGATTAATATTATCAAAAAGATTCCGACATGTACTTTTCCTTTCTGTGTTTTCAAAATCTCAATAGGAGGAGAATAAAAAGACTGATCCGCAGCAACAGCGAAACAGTCAGAATCCTAAATTCTGAAGTACTCACCTTATACAAACTGAAGTGACAGAAAAATATATAAAACACTTAGAAGACTAGAAGTGATCTGTTATTGTTCGTTATCTACCTTAATTACAACCCACATCTCTACAAATAAAAAAATTGAATTTATGAGCTATTCAAAAGTGCTCTACCGATCAAAATTGCAACTGACCTCCTTAAATCATTCATCCATATTTAATTTTCTTCATTAAAAATCATATAGGGTAGTAAAACTTTGAAGGACAGTATAACTTTGATTTATACTTTTCATTTGTTTATTAAGTACGGTACATTCTGTCAAAACTGTTTTCGATTTTCTAATAAAGGTATGCTATGTCATTGTTGGATTGAAGTGTACGTATACGTGCATGAAGAGAGCTTGTGTTCAGTGTTCCAGAAAGCCCAAATGTAAAAATGTTTCATTTTATTCATATAATCGAAATATCCTCTATTGACTTGAATATTTAGTAATGCCTAATTCATAATCTTCTCTGGCTATTTGTAGTGGCGACAAAGAACCCCGCAGTAAGTTTAATGAAGATTGGACCTCAGTGCATTTCGCTAATTTTGTATACCTATACTGTAGCTCAGAAATTGTAGAGGAATTGCGTATGCAATTCACCCTCGTTACCTGACAAACATAACAAGTTGATTCCAAAAAAACGAATTCAATGCCAACCATAAACAAACGAGGCACAAAGGAGTAGTTCCGATTGGAAAATACAATCGTACACTCTCACCATTGCCTTACATAAGTACCCGTCTCCATTGTACTATATATTGTGGGTGATGAACATGCAACGATAGCATCACCCCAAATACTCCTGACATCAATCTTCTCCACAATTGTTTCCTCACTAGCCCATTTTCGTTAGAAATGCAGATATTTGGCACGGGCATAGCGGTAGCAAACTGAATGTCTTAATGAATGTTAAAAGTGTCTGGACGTGAAAAATCTAGTTTTTTTTAGGGGAGGGACAATACCGATTGCGAAGGAGATCGACCCATAAGCATTTGAGATACAATAATTACTAATTAGGTTTCCAGAATCAGTTTTTTGCTTCATCATATGACGACAGGACCGGCGTTATGTATCGCTGCACTAGTCTGATCTTAGGATTCCCATTCCTTAGTTTGGGGATGATAAGGCTCGACTCCAGTACGAGAGCGATTCTAACAAGGTTTATCCCCCTGATCGCTGTCATAGCGGAAACCGTTTCGCCAGGTGCTTTACCCTCGTGTAGTCACTTCGGTACTGTGGAGTGAACGACGTAGAGGCAACTCTGCGATGTATCGGTGACTTAGGTTTGACTGATCTCAGGAAGACTGCCCCGCGGCATCACCTTATAAGGGGAGTTGATGTGCATACAGAGCAAATACGACTAATAGCCTCTCACATCTAAGACAACCCCACCTCCTAGTTTGTATAGGCCGGGTCTCTACTTTTAGATAGAGTCGGGCGGGGCTCTGTCGGGGATTACCAAGTCTTAATTATGGTAGGACGCGATGGTTAAATCTGGCATATGCTAGGCAGACCCAGTTTCCAAGTCCCAACCATACTCGAGGTTGGACTCGTCTAGCAATGAATGTCCGCATGCTGGATTATGGGTAATGGGACTCCCTCGGGTGAGCATGTATCTAGCTCCGGCACTAGCCTGAAGAGCTAGTAGAGAGTGGCTAGGCAACCTCACCCCATCAGTGCGTACTATAAATATCAAAGATTAAAAGACATAAATTATTTTTATCCGTTTATCCGTTATCGCCGTTTTAATCCATCTTTTACATATTTATCAGATCACCCAACAGAAAACTTCCATCGTGGGAAATTCAACAACTGATGGACACTTTTGAGCAATTAAGCACCTTTGCGCAGTAAAGGTTTTTAATTTGTTAATATTAAATAAATATCAGCAGAATGTGTGGTAGCAAAAATACGAAGTTTACGTAAATATACTGCCGTTGAACAAGTGGTTATTAACTTTTATTTTTGTTTTAGAACACTGCAACTGCAAAATACTAACTAAAGATTGCATTACTACAGAAATTCGAATGCTAGTGTTTCTTCGATTTTGAAAAACCACTTAGTGATGGATATTTCGCAGTTCATATTCCATAATCAAACGTTCGCAACTCATAGAGGCAATCTACAATCCAGAACTACAGTCCTTGACTTAGATTTTATAGGTCATATCGGTTCTATAGGATACAGGACATAACTCGCAGCTCGCATTGCAAGTGAATTGAGATTACACAGTCTGTAATCTCCAAGTCACAGGCAATAGGGTCATTCCATGCGAAATCGATCACTAAAATGGGCCGATTTCAATGAAAATCACTTATGAGGTAGCAATCAACTAAAGAACATAACTTTCATTCATCAATTTTCTAAATTACGCATGACTTCGGAAATATTCAAACTGAAAAAATTATCAAAACTGCTTGCACGCCTTTAAAGAAATATAAATATCTCGATAATTATTTACCCTAGAACAAATATTTTTCTTGTATATTTCTCACTAGAAGACGGGCTTTTTGGACAGCCTAATAATTTTTTGTTATCAAACGTATTTTTATTTTTTTCTAAACGAAATATTTTAAAAATGCAGAAAAATCGGTGTGGTCACATTTTTAAAAATCTGAAAAAAATTGTACAGATTCTTTGAACATTTCTGTATTTAAATGCCAAATGGCAAGCTGGACGTTTTAATAGTTTTGGCAAGGTAAATTTTCAAAGACCGCGCTGCAGACAGCCGGCGCACCATAGATCACGGTCAACCGGCGAAACCCGCATTTGCTACCTTCTAGTTAGTAATAATACCGTCTATATTTCCAGCGGTCGGTCTTAACTAATGTACATAAGATAAATGTATATATGTGTGGATATGATTATACCTCCTGATTAGTTAATTACGTATGTATTTAAATCGATTTCTTCGGGTGTGTTACATAAAGCATTTTTCTTGCGGCCATCAAAGATCCTAAAATATTATACTGCAATAGCTTAGATACCATTTTTGTTTACAGAAGATGAGTTGTTTTTGATCCTAAATTTAAAAAATAGATGTTCACTGGGTTAGACTGGGTGCTATTGTAGGTAGCAACCAATCACCAGCTTACGTTGTATTATATTATTAAAACCCAGTCATCGAGCTAGAGTGTCAAATTTATTAACGTTAAAAACTATGGACTGAGCTATAGGATCAATGCAAATTCAATATTTGAACTTGTGGCACAGGTGAGTTAATGATATTATCCACTGCAAAAATTAAAAAAGCTGTTGCATTATATTTTATGGTCTTGGACAGCCGCAAGAAAAGTACTTTATGTAACACACCCGAAGTAATCGATTTAAATACTTAAGTAATTAACTAATTAGTAGGTAGAATCATATCCACACAAATATGCATTTATCTTATGTACATTAGTTGAGAGGTTAAGGTTAAGAGTTAAGTTGGTAATATGGACCGTATTATTACTAACTAGAAGGTAGCGAATGCGGTTTGTGCCGGTTGACCGTGATCTATGGTGCGCCGGCTGTCTGCAACGCGATCTTTAAAAATTTGCCCTGCCAAAACTATTAAAACGTCCAGCTTGCCATTTTGCATTTAAATACAGAAATGTTCAAAGAATCTGTACATTTTTTTCAGATTTTTAAAAATGTGACCACACCGATTTTTCTGCATTTTTAAAATATTTCGTTTAGAAAAAAATAAAAATACGTTTGATAACAAAAAATTATTAGGCTGTCCAAAAAGCCCGTCTTCTAGTGAGCAATATACAAAAAAACATTTGTTCTAGGGTAAATACTTTTCGAGATATTTATATTTCTTTAAAGGCGTGCAAGCAAGCAGTTTTGATAATTTTTTCAGTTTGAATATTTCCGTAGTTCTGCGTAATTTAGCAAATTGATGAATGAAAGTTATGTTATTTAGTTGATTGCTACCTCATAAGTGATTTTCATTGAAATCCGAGAGATCGACCCACTTTAGTGATCGATTTCGCATGGAATGACCCAATAGGCAATAGTTTACAATTAAGAGTATATGATCTAATATCTACAATCTTAAATCTATGGCTTATATCAATATTCTATGGTCTTTAGGCTATGATTTATAATATGTAGTATATTATCTATAATAGTCTAAGGCAGTGATGGCGAACCTTTTTGAGAAGTGGGTCGAATTCTGTTCATTATTTTTTTAATACTAGCCCGCGGGTCACTAAGTCAGTGGCGTCAAATAATTTGAATACCAATAATTGGGTACCAATAATTTGAAAATACCGAAACTTTGTTAACAGAAAAACTTGACAGTTGACCCTTTTTTTGTTCTCACTTTTAAAATCCTTTAAAAAGATTTACGTTTCCTTTTTGTTTTACAACTTTTTGTTTTACAACTTTTACTTTTGCAAGTGAAAAGCAAAATTCGACATTAGATATTTATACTTTAATTTTTTGATATTTTCGATTGTCTGTTCTCTCTTTTATGATATAAAAAAAATGAGTTTATAAAAATCAACGCGTGGGTCATTTAAAAAGCTTTCGTGGGTCAGTGTCTGACCCGCGGGTCATAGGTTCGCCACCACTGGTCTAAGGACTATAACAGATGACTTATAGTGTATAGCGTATAGTCTATTGCTGTAGTCTATCTTTACAGTCTATGATTTATAATCGGAGCTATATATTTTGAGCGTCAATTTAAGGTGAAGAACAAAAAGTTTAAAGAAACTACTTCATGAACTTCCAAAATCAAAGATTATGTGTAAAATATTAAAAATATTTTAATCTCATAGATTTTCTAAATCCTTGACATTCACTTACAGAATCTTCAATAGTATTCGTCTTATCTTACATAGTAACCGTAGTATATGTGTTCGTGAAGATTCATTTTAAAGATGAGGATACATTAATTTTATTTTAAAGGATAAAATCAACAATAATATTGGTCTTACAAGCGTTTTTATGGGATGTTATGCAGAGCATGAAACAGAATGTAAATAAATTTCTGGTTTGCACTGACCGATTGACGCGCGCCCCTATGCCGAACCGTCTTGTAGAATACGGGACGGATAGTTCAGTAATCGGATAGGGTAATAGCTTGCAAGTTGACTGACATAATTTACCTTAATATTGAATATCATTTGGTATCATTTTGGATTTTTTTTAACAATTAATAAAAAACGCAGCGAATGTATTCGTTTATAAGATACAGGGTGATCATTTTTTTTTAAATATTAAAAACACACAAATATATAAAAATCAAATATGTGTTAGTTGAGATACTTGTAACAATAGTATATGACCAATATAAAAGTAAACCTGTCAGACACACTATATGGTAAAGCTAACCTGTTTAAAGAAGATGTTAACCTTAGATGAAGCAAATTTCTTCAACAACGCAAGTTGTAAAAAAAGGCACAGAGAAACAATAGAGAGAGACGGATTTGCATTACCGTTCAATCTAGTAACATTAAAAATGTGAACGTTTCGCATCATCTGGCCATTGAACTAATCGAAAGCTAAATTTCGGGTAAGCTATTACGGAAATTTTTTGCGTGCCATTTCATTCATAAAAAACTTGTCTGGATGTTATTAGACGTAACGTTTAGATAATTATATTTAAAAAAAACTATACATTGTAGAGCAATTTAGGCATATTTCTAGAAAATAGATTAGCTGACAATAATTTCAGATCATTTTTATGCCCGAATGTCCTTGAAGGATATCCAAGAAGTGCAGCGACCATGGAATTGTCCTCAACACATTTCTGTGGGACGTAGGTAAATGACCTAACACTAATGCGTTTTCATGTATAAAACTGTGTAGGTAAAGCTAACACCAAGGCTGAAGAGGAGTAATCTCCAAAACAGCCATTGTCTCGTTGGGTGCACAGGTAAAAGCCGGGCTACTAAAGCCCGGTTTACTTGGCGAACAAACAGGGCGAAACAGTAACGGCAAATAAAACCAAACACAAATATGCACTAAATTAAAGCTTGCTTCATGTTAAACTGTATTTAATGGGAAGCCTAAACTCTGTTATTTTAACATCTACAACTGTTTTATGGAAATTTCATGATTTATGATTTAACAATTGCCCTTGTTGCAATTGCACAAGCAGGGGAAATATTATTTTACAAATTTAGGTTATTGTAAAAATGCAACAATAGATATTACCCATATTTCCATTTCTACCAAGTTTTGGTATAACGTAATAAGAAATTAATAACAATCATTTCTTGATCGTCTTTTTGTAAAGATAACAATTTAAATGTAACATAACCACAAATACTTTAATCAGACCTAACGAGCTTCACAAAAAAAACCTATCACTGATTGTCTTGCAATTTAATTTAAAAAATAGGACAGCAGGGGTGCATTATGAAACTCTCGCCCTTAGATTATATACTATATAATAGCAAATAGCTTATGGTGTACTGTACTATCAGTATTTTATTTGATACCAATGGAATACTGCAAAGAATATCGGGAAGAATCAAGAATTTGTGATAAGATTTCTTATGATCTTTCTCAACAATGTTTAAATGGAAAATCTTTTTGATGGTCGATTCAGGATTTAAGTAGGTTAAAGCTCAAACTACGTTTCAATAAACCACTTAAAGAAAAACGCACCGCTTAACCTCAGGTCACAATGCTACAAATTAGCTCCAAACTGGAATTCTCAGCTTCTGCGCATTCCGGTGATAGCCTCGACTAAAATTAAGTTCAAATCATTTTTATTTGCTGCTGAATTATAATCAAGGAGTCGTCAAGTATTTAAACTCTCTTAACCCGCGCCGGCTCAGGTCTGGCTTCAACTGAAAACATAGTTCTAATCAATGCAACAATTGTAGAAATCTTAATACTATTTGAGTCATGCGATTTGCTCAACAGTTTTTCATCTATTAGGCTCTGGCCACGCATAACAAAACCTTTTTCTTAAAGTTATTGGGCTTGTTTCTTTCCTCAATATTGATCCAGTGACTTTGTCTAATTTGGCTTTGGTCTAATAGACTTTACGTCAAATGGTACTTTTAGTCCAAAAAGGATATTTTAACCAATGAGACTTTTGACCTCATCTATTTTACTCTATATGTATTTTTTAAATCAGTTAACCACTGCCTATCAATCCTATGATTTCGGGTCACATTTAAGCTGTCCAGCCAGAAGGCATTGTGACAGAAGATACCGTACTAATTGATAAGAATACCCAATTATGGATAGAGCTTATTTTCCGACTAATTGGTGTTCTTTATGGGTACATTTCGAAAAGCTAAATTTATGTACATACTCCAATACTCCAGATTATACCAATCCAACGATGATACACTAAGATTCAGCTGTCCTGAGTTTGCCGTTAATCTCTAACATTAACCATGTACACTATATTTTAAACGGTGTCTCCAAACCATACATTTGTACTTGAATTAGGCCAAAACGTATTTCGGTAACAAAGTTACCTTTTTCACGGCGAAAAACGTAAGTGGTTTGGAGATACCGTTTAAAATATAGCATTGTGACAGACCACAGTCCTTTTATCTTTTATTAGTGATTAATGACATTCCAGCCAAAGGATTGAAACCGTTTTCACAAGGTAAATACTTTAATTAGGTTAATACATGCAAACATTACATTTCTAAATAAATGTAAAAGGAAAAATGTACTTCTGAATGTCCTGAGAGTGCACTGTGATTCTCTTGGAGGTCAAGGATACATTTTTCGTAAAGTGGCCGATTAAAGCATTGTTCATAATTATCTAACCTATCTAAATTCTAAACAAGTTTGAAACAATTTAGTAGTACAGCCTGTTGTATTGGGACAATTGTCAGAAAACTGTCATACAAAGATTATTTAGTATGACAAGATCCCGCAGGACACAGTTTCGGTGGAAATGCTTAATTTTCTATAAGATTCACTAATCAGTGTTGGTTACTTATGCTACTGACATATAGGGACTAGAAAGATCAAAATCGCCACTTTTGTAGGATTATTATTATTAGATAAAACCATAGTATAATAAACAACCCTGCCCATCCTTCTGAGAACAAATGTAATTGGAGATGCCTAATACTGTTGTAGCGTACGTATTCCTTTGTTAATAATTTTTACGCAAGGGAATGCGCATTCCCCAGATTTCCTATCAAAGACCCACTTAAAAAAAAGTGGAGGAAAAATTTGTTTTAGACATTCCTAGAAAACAGTGAATACTTACTCTTCATGAAGTTGATGTTCTGTGACATGACGTTGAACCTATGCCAAGTTTTGAAGCAGATCTTTCTGCATACTATGGTGGCGATAAGTAGAATACGATTATGGTTATATTTTTATTGATTTAAAAATCAATTTAAATCAAAGGATAGATAGGCCAAGTTAACATATTGGGAAAGGAACAAATAATATTATAAAAAACTGTTGAAGCGGAGAACTGCATCGAATATACAGAATAACGTGTTATCTGTCAAGACTAGATAGCTGAAAGTATACTTTTGACCGGTGTTTCACCAATCATGCGTCTTGTCAAGGTAGCCTTGGATAGTTTTAATGATTATGGAACCATCTTCATTACGTTATCTTAGTAGAAAGGCTAAGAGATCCCATCGCAGAAGTTCAATACTACAACGTTTAGCGTTCTGCTTTTTATCCAAAAATCAAGCAGCTGTGGCTAAAATACATGTGGCACATCAATCGACTCCTCCTCAATCGATGTTACAACTCGAATGATTCCATTACATCTCCCCAAATGGCCTCCAGACGGTTCTAAGGATGCCAAGGGGCTTTTACCGATGTACTGACCCAATAACTTACACTGCACAAGATCATACTTGTGGCGCATTAATCGACTACCCTTGATGTTACAACTCGAATGGTGACATCCTTATGTTATCCAACCGCCTCTAAAATTCTCAAAAGACTTACGTGGTCTGCGAAACAAGTGAAGAGGTTGCTTATTTCACTTTCGTGGTGATTTGGTTCTAATGATATTTCACATTAAGGGGGGGGAGAGGGGGGCAGAGCGCTTGAAGTTGTTTTGTTGGACTTTTATGGTGAGTTTTCGATATTTATAAATTGCTCGACTTTATAAAACTGAATTCCTGAAATAAATCTCTGAAACAAAGTTCGCCACTTAAAAGTTATGAAATTTTAAAATTACGAAAATTAAACTATGGAAATCCAAAAATTTGATCGTCGATTTTTTAATATTTAAAGCTTTTATCTCGGAAACTATCGAATTAAACTGGATATGATATTTTCATATTCTAAGTCGACTTTTATTTATGTCGGTAGATTTACTTGTATATCAAAACAATATAGATGGCATTTGTTAATTACAGCAACAATAATAAGCCTAAACTTTCTAAATAAAAGTAAAATTTTATGTTTCCTTTCAAAAATACGCTGGGCATGAGAGTTACAATAAAAGGTTCAAAACCTTTCTCAATACGTTTTAGGTTTTATCCTACCAAGTACACACACACAATAGAGGTACCACTTTCCAATTTTTTACTCTGTTAGGAAGTTTAAAGCGCAGGTGTGTTGGTATTATATGTGCGGGTATAAATGCAGACGTGACCATCGTCAGGTATAAAACTAAAATATTACCGATTTCCGCCACGATTCTCTTTTCACTATCAATTCACCAGCGCAGGGTGCCATGAGCAACCGGAAATTCTGAGGGATTGTTGCCTAATGGAAGGTTTTAATTGGATTTTGCTAAAAAGATTTTTAATGTCTTAACTTACATCGTTAGAGCTCTTTTATACAGGTAGCTATACCATTCTGTATGGTCTGTTCTGTTATTTACAATGTAAGATATTTTATTATGATTTATTACCAATGATGCCATAAAAAGGGGCTGTACACAAAAGGAATATTGCAGACATAAAGTTGTAGAGAAATAATTTGGTGGATATTATTGCAGTATTTTATTGAATATAGCAATATTTCGAAAATATTTACAACCGGGTGAATATATCTCCTGAAGGACAAATTTATTGTAATAACTGTAGTTAAGTCATTTAAAGAACCCCAATAAAATAGGGTGCCAAAAAAAGATGTAAATAAGCCAATGCATCTAAACATATATTTTTAAAAAATATCTATTATGAAACACTGAAATAACATTATTCCCTCCAACAGTATGCCAATACTTTTTTGCATACCGCTTTGGGCACGCATGCCATAATCTTACTACACCCGAGTATTTAATAATTTGAAAATGTTTTCGTAAGATTGAACATTTAACTTCTACCCTTAAGATTACCTTTGATCGTTGTGTCCGCCAGATGTTTTAATAACATCAGGGATTTGTGATGCATACGTAACTAATATACTGGGTGGACCAAATTCAATGGTATTTCCAGTTTTCTCAATTACTATTTAAAATATGAAAAAATGATTTCGCGATCCTGTGCTAAATTTCCCAGCAAAGTTGAACAATGAAAATAAAATTCGTCTATCTCGATGCATTTCCGAAATAAGGCCCAAAAACACCATCTTCATTATTTGAAGAGATAAGAAAAAAGGCCATAAGACTTTTTTAATTCAAATTCCATCTATTTATCAGTACGCATTCGATTTGTTAATAGACTCTAGCGTATGATAGATGGCTCGAATAACTGACATAGTTGGCCATATGATTGTTTTAAAATACACAACTTTGGTACATTTTTTCCAGAAATAAGGAAAATATTTGGATTTTTCATATTTTCCCAAAATTATGCCGACAAAAATAAAAGAAACAGAAGAATGCAATTAATAAAAATGATAAGCCACACTTGTAAAATTCTCAAAGCCTGAATTTCAAAAGTTCAAAAATCTAACATCTAAGGAGAGAAAAAATAACTTGGCAAACCACCAAAGACTTCTACATTTAAGAAATTGTGTATAATGTTTCATTTTACCGCAACAGAGGTCGCAACATGTTAAAAGCATCCAACGTCCGTAAATGTATAAGCAAGCTTAGAAATATAGGTCGTCGCAATGCCACCATTTAGGTAACAGTTGCTATACGACTGCTCTTGAAGCCGACATGATTGTTATAGGAGGCGCGTGACGTTTTAAAACGTTGAATTAACGCTTAGTACCAAAAAGTACAGAACTGCAAACAAGTCCAGTTATCGGTTATTCCATCTTCCTGATAATCAACATGTTCCGTCATTTTCGCGCTAGCTGCATAGTGAAAGTGTACGAGATGACCTATCTTTCTAAGCTTGCTTAGACATTTATAGACCTTGAAAAGCATTCTTCTGCTTTCACGTAATTTTTCTAAAATGATTGGACGGGTACAAACTAGTAGAGTTGACTTACAGCGCCAAAGTGAATTTACAATTATTTAACCCGATAGAGATCGCTGTAATCGCAATATCGACATTTTCTTCTTTCGAATAGAGCATAACTAATACGATAGTCAAAACCAAACCTCCAACCATTCCCACGTAGCTGAAAAATTATGTGCTATAGGAGTCGTATTTGAATCGCTTCAACTTGAAGAAGTTTTTTGTTCGATTCGGCACATTACTGGTTGTACCCATCTCTTTGTGCCCACAGACTTAACGTCGACTGACAGGAAGTAACTACAATGATGATGATCACTACTTCCATTTATCTCACCCAGATCCGGATATCTACCAAAGCTGGTTCCATCCATCTACCCAGTCTAAATCCTACGTAACCATCAATAATCGAATTATGAATATTTTCAAAATTTTACAGATTCCATTTTGTCAACGCCATTTTCTTTATAGACAGAAAGCCAATAAATAATTTTACAAACTCTAGGACTAAATGTGTCAGTATGCCCATATAGTGTCTATAGTTTTGCGATTCTTGACTAAATTGGAAACGAAGATTCCAAAAACTCAGATCTTTGTGTACACTGTGATGGATGACCACTCCTGCATGGATGACCAGATGAATTACTTTTATACGAGAATATTTCGTCCTTGTATCAGAGGGGAATATCGGTTCTTGGGGTCTTCTAGGACGATGGTCCCAGAAGAAGTGTTTTATTCAGTTTTGTAGAAGAATCTAGATATATTAAAAAAAGGAAATCATAATCCCTTAAAGGTGATGTCATGGTGATTGTTACAGTACTGTTATTATAATATCGAATGACGAATGACCTTACTTTACTTTGCCCGTGGCCAATTATCCAGGATGAATAATCATGGAAAAACTGCCATCAACTGCTACGAAAGAAAGCATTGTAAATAAAATACTAGAATCGATCTGGTAAGACATTTCTTGAAATATGCCAATAAGTTAGCAGTATTCAACATGTGCTTTCCAAAACAGTTTCTATGGTGACGTCACAGGTCATTTGACTGTTTTAAACATTGTTTTGTCATTTCATCTTCTACTAAATCTTACTTTTTATGCAGAAATAGTATTTTTTAATAAAGTGTATAAAAACAATCATGCCCACTCATTCATTACATATTCATGATGCTGACAGGTAATTTATTCATTGTTTGTTTATATTATATACATAATTATTATAACTGTTAAATACCTCTGGCCAACTCAATACTGTAATTCTGAATAAGCCAGGGAAAATGTTATTTCGTACTGCTAAAAGGAAAGTATATTTTCTTCGTTTCGGTTTGACTATTGCGTAGACAAGGTCAGGTCAGTTACTAAGAACGCCATGGGTTCGAGTACTATTAGCTTAATTTAGGGAAGGGGGAGGGTCCTGTTTTTATGAGGGACGCTACATGTTCACTGGTTCTATTGTTAAAATGTACAATTTTAGATATATTATACAAATTATTGTTTTCGGGAATAGGCCACTATGGCCCTCAACGCCTCAAATAATTCTGTAGTTTGGTCGTTCCTAATTCTTCTCGCAATAAGAGTAGGAAGCCGTTTAGTTTTTCACATTCTGTACATAATAATTATGTGTATCGCGCAATAATTACGAAAAACCCTAGATCAATAGTCGTATAATAAAAGCAAATTTGTGGAAATCTAGGTCATGAAAAGTGGGGAAACCCCTAATTATTTGCTATGAAGCTATTTATTTCTATGAACACGACGTAATTATTAATTTTCCTTCGTATGCATACATTTAATATAAAATTGCAAAAAACACGGCTATCAAAAACTGTTCGGACCATTTTGTAATTTTTTTGGTAATTACGTGATCCATACCTACCTAAAACTAACTATTGGTTTCGTAGTTTCAAAATATCAATGGTATTATTTTTAGAACCAAGGGAGATTGCTACTGACTGGAAGAATGGAGATTTCTCGGTTGTTTTGTCTATTCAAGTCATAAAATAATTCTTGCGCTCAAACATATGTTCAAGGATACTCTTATTTAGCATAAAACCATCATATGGTATTGACAAACAAATAAAAGCCTAATCAGATTGGCCTAGAATGTGTAGTATCGAAAGTTCGGCCTATAAAATCCCATGCATATACTATTAATATAATTTTATCGTTTTAAGGAAAAGTTACAATCTATTGTGTACCGACAGAACAATATTACAGTATCACTAGGCTATACCTTTATCAAAAAGAACCATAAAACTCGACGCAATTAATGTTGTTTAAAGTATCCCATAGAATGCGCGTGTTCAAGAACAATGAACGGGAACGACTGTATACTAAACATTAGACTATTACTGGTAAGACTGACTGATTCATTTTATATTCTTATTGTTGTTCTCTGATGAAATGTTGAAACAGCTGAAAAACATTTTAATTTCCTATTTCAAGATGATAAGATATTTAATATAATATATGCTCTAGTATCTGGGTTGTATAATGGATATGTTATCTAGGACATCTCTGTTATCTATGGTACATATGCTATATGTGTTATCAATAACCTATAGAGAACTTGAGTACGTGGACAAATTTTGAATTTTTAAAATAAACCCTACATTGTAAATCTAAAAGGTAATAAGAAATGTTTTAAAGAAAACCTAAAATGTGGTAATAAAAATAATATGATAAATATGGTAAATATGATATGAATAATATTATAATTAGGTTAAACTTACAAATCTTTGATTCAACAATTGTAATTAAATGCCAATGTGCTTAAAATGTTTGTGTTTGATGCTGTCCAGAGCATAGACACCCACTCACACTAAAACGTTTTTAAAAATAAAGAACAATGCAATACATATAAGGGCACCAAAGAATTCTCACAGATTAACTATTCTAAGTTTTAGAGTTTATGAAAATTATCAATTAAATTACACCGACACTCACACCTCAACAAAGTCTACGCACGAATGCTAAAACTAACTTTACTTGAGATTCAATAGCAGCTATGGTATGTTATGAATGTATATACATACAACATTTATACAGAGCGTCCTGAAGTAATGCAATAAGTAAATACTTGGTAACATAAACAGTGACGTATGTTGTATGATGATTTGTAAGGTATTGATATTGTAATAGATTGTTTTTATTACAAAAAAGTGGTGTAGTTGGGGTAGGCAGCTAGATATCTACCAATGCATATTAAGTCATTGTATGCCAATTTAAAGCATATTACCGACATGGACACATATTGTATGACAAATTTGGGAGGTAAATCATTGTCTAGATTGTTTTTATTATTCAACAGTGGTGTAGTTAGAATAAGTAGCAAGATATGGACACAACAGTAGTGCAGTTGAGATAGCTATAGATACATTGTACAAATGTACATACCTTAAAATCTGGTACTGGTCATATTAGTTGAACGAAAAATAATGTACCTACCATTGAAATTATTATCTGTAATTCATTCGTGAGGAAGTTATGAGATATACCAAGGTAACTTTATTACACAACAGTGGCGTAGTTGGGATACGTAGTTATAGATATGTGCATACCTTAAAAACTGATACATGGTTATATCAACTAAAAAATAAAAACTTCCCTTGAAATTACTATCTATGATTCACTGTGGTGTTGAGATCATAAAGTATAAAATTGCAACAAACAGTTTGTATTGCACAACAGTGGGTATTTGCTAGGTTGTGCATAGATATAGATATACACTGAGAAAAACATTGTCTGGTTGTAGACAACCTCGTTGTGTCAACTAGATATCTGTTAAGTTCAACTTATTCAATAGCTAGAGCAAAAATAGCATGTGGTTGTTCCAACTTCGTTTAGTTAGTTGTGCGTGATCTGGTTGCAATAATCAGATTTCAGTTGAGCTAACTAACTTCCTTGATGTCCCAGCCACATGTATGTAGACTCAGCAACATATCTGTTCAGCACACCCAGATTCACAGTTGTACCAAGCAAGGATACCAGCAAGTGATCTGGTTCACATCCAAATAAATAGATGAGCCAGATCTTACTACGAAAAATGGTTAGAGCAAACAGATTTATGTTTATTCTAACTTTTCTTTTTTCTCAGTGTATGCATATCTTAAAGACTGATTCTGATTATATCATCTAAAAGGACAAATGCGCACCATTGAAATTACTATTGATTGGTTTATGGCAGTTTATTGCACAACAGGATTCGAAAATTTATTTACGTGGGGCACCTGTAATTACTTATTCCCCACGATCCTTCCAGGAGGAAGTAATTGAGATACGCTCATACTCGTGCATACCTTAAAAACTGAGACTGGTTATATCAACTGGAAGAATAAAAACGCCTCTTGAAATTACTATCTGTAATTCACTGTGGTGTTGAGATCAAAAGATATAAAATTGCAACAAACTGTTTTTATTTATTTATTTACAAATTTGGGAGTTCAACAGGCAATGGCCACTTACAGTACTCCAACGGTTTTTATTGCACAACGGTGGATATTTGCTTGGTTGTGCATAGATATACATATATGCGTACCTTAATATAGCATTTTCTGAGTGTACGCATACCTTAAAGACTGATACTGATTATATCAGCCGACAGAACAAATGTGCACCGTTGACATTGTTGTATGTTAGTATGTTATGAGTTTTCACGTCAATTACGATGAAAATGAGATATGGAGCACATATGTTTTTAATAAAATTACTGCACGTATTTCTCCACTTGCAATATCAATGCCATGTTTGCCATTTATATCATTCTAAACTATGTATCCCAGTTGAGACACATATAGCATCTTTGTTCCAAAAACCAAGACCCTCAACGGAATTTGTGTCTTATCGGTAAAATTAGAATTGCCATTGTCATCTCTCTTAACAAGACAACACTAGTTATGTTAAAGATATTCTATCCGCACCTTCCCTTAATCGTTTAGCCGTAAATTTCTATTTATCGCTTCTGAGAACAACTCTCGTTTAATTGTACTTCTTTGAATGTGAAAAGACATATTGTGGGTTATAAAATAATGGAAACGTTCACTTACTTCAGCGGAAAAATCGGAGATTTTTATTGTAAAACCGGCAACAATCGGGATTCTAAGTATTTCATTTTCCGCTCATTTTAGTCAACTATATTTGATATTTCGTGGTATACTTCTACCAAACCAGCAAGAAATAAGTCATTATAAACACGTGGGCGAAAATGTAAAATGCATCTAGAATTACATGCTGTAACCTAAATGATAACATAAACAATAAATGAGCTAGAAATATTCATAAGCGGAACAAACCACTTTTTAATTAAAAATAAATGTGAATGAAGCAATGAAAATGTGTTCGTTCTAGCGTACGTCACTGAATTCTTAGCAACGTAAAATTTGTACTCTTATCTTATCTCACCTCGGGTCGTATTTCTTTATTTCGGTGTGATTACGATTACGAAGATGACTTATTTCTTGCTTGTTTGGTTGAAGTATAGTTGTGAAACGTGTTACAATTGCATTATGGTAGTTTCTACATGATTTTAACAGTAGAGACAATTCAATCAAATCAATTCTAAATATTATGTATTAAATTTTAAAAGGGTCGCTGGTAGCTGAGTTAACTAATATATGAGTAGCCTGGTAACGTTGTAAAACACTAGAGCAGTACCATACCGATACTCGCATATGGCCATCTGTCATTAAAGAGGATTATTAAACTCGGCTTAGTTGTTGTATAAAGGATTCGATCGCAAAACGCGGAATGTAAATTTTTCAAACTGAATTTGAAGTACGGACTAATGGTTTTGAACATATGGTACTCGTACCGCTGGACGTGAGTACAATGCTCTTTATCAGTAGGCAGGGATAAAACAAAGTTGGTGTGCAGCCGTATGTTCGCAGCTAATTGTGTAAGTAGGTATAAATGATCAGATGTTTGTACCAAGTATTTATCAAAATCGGAATAAAACAGTAGCTTCATGAGAACGATTCGGCTGTAAAGTTCATATCATACTCGAATTTCTGGCTATAAATTCCCCAAGTACCCCAAGACGGTAATGTTCAAATTGCTCTTCAGTCGTGTAAGAATGTAGTACTTCAGAAAGGACAAATTCCCATATATAACGCCCTGCAATAGTACTGTTACTGACCATAGGCGCCCGGAAGGGGGGCAAGGAGGGGCACTTGTCCCCCCCCCTGGAAGTTGAACAATTTGAATTTTATTGAAAATTTTGTATAATATGCCGTTTTTTCTAGGCTTACCCCCCTAGTATGTCGTGTATTCTAGGCTTCCCCCCCTAGCATGCCGTTCATTCTAGACTTGCCCCCCCCTGGACAAATTTCTGCGGGCGCCTATGTTACTCACAGTCGGATATCTAATAGAGACAACGTTAACATCTCGCCGATTTCGGTCTTAGAATTTAAGAATGGTCTATGAAGTGGAAAATGGACATTTCAAAACCGTAATGAATTAATGTATTTTTAACTACTGTCACAAAAACGTGCTAGGAGCGTGGTTTGTACAAAGAATTGTTGCCGTGCTTATTTTCTGAATGTTCTTTCTCTACTAATGAATTATTCGCAAATATGTATATAAATTTCGTATTTTTGTTTCAGTGCAATTCTGCTATTCTTTGGAATCAAAATCTTCGCATATTATGGACTGCCGATATTAACACCTGAACTTTGTTAATGACGTTGCTGTCAATAGTTGATGTGAAGCAAATTCCTATTGGTTAATAGAGTTTTCCTGACTCAGGCCCGAGTTCATGAAGCAAGACTGAGCTTGAATTGAAATTGACGTTAGTGACTCCCCGTTACTTGTTACCGTTGAGTGTTGGATATTTAATTTAATTTATTTATTGTGTGTATTATATCTTTTAAAACTAAACATTTTTACACAAAGAAATAACTCAAACGATAATCAAATAAATCATAAAACATCTTATATTTACGTTAAATATATCTCCCGGTAAAGACGTTTTATTGATTCAAATTGTATTCAGGTCGGGGTCGGATAATTGCAAAGGCTTACTAATTTCAAATATGAAGCAAGAAAGATTAAACAACAGAAGGGCGCCACCCAAATTGTTGTTGTTATGGTTTAAAAGCAAGATGGGAACCTTCGATTTTTAATTAGAATCAATTGTTTTAAATTTCACACTTAAAAAATTACATATTCGTAGATAGCACAAAAACATAATTTTAGTTATAGCCCCTCTATTTCAAATAGTAGCGGCATCCTTGAGCAAACCTGACACAAACTTTAAGAAAAAAAAAATTAGTTTATGTGCATTGTTACGGCAATTTAATAAAAAGTCTAGAAATTATAAATTCATAGATATAATATAATATGATCGTCTTTACATAACATAGAAGTCCATTATCAAATTAATGTTAAATTGTGAATAATTTTGTGCATCATTATTACTAAAGCTAAGATTTAATCAGGGCCGGATTTACGTATAAGCAAAATAAGCAGTTGCTTATGGACCCCCAGTAGCGTAGTTACGGGAGATCAAGGTCCGCTCCAGGTGACACCAATTGAAAATTTTAATTAAAATTGTATAATTTAAAAGTTTTATTTAAAAATTAGATATATGTTAATTTTGACGTGTTATTATTACTGAAGTTTACAGTAAAAATGTGTAACTTCCTTAATTGAGATTTTTGATTATAAAATTTAATACTGTTATACGTATATTATTAGTATAACATTAGTATAACGTAGAGTCAGTCAAGACTTTCTCATTTGGCATAATTATCAGTTGAAAATGATGTTGCATCAAGCATTGATCTTGATGAGATTTTAGAGTTTGCAACCCTAAAATCTCGAAAAACGTTCATGAAGCCACTGGGTACCCTCACCCATTGGGGGGCCCGGAAAATAAATTCATAAAATATTTGTATCTGTAAATTAATTCCTAATATGTAATTGTAAATTAAATGTTATAAATGGTAATAAACTATGTATTCTCAACGATGTATTTCGTATCTCGTGAAAATTTAATTCACTCGCTAAACGATCGTGAATCAAACATTCCACTCGCTAGAAAACGACCACTTTTCTTTACTTGTAGAATAATCTACTATTCTTTCACTTTCCAATAATCGGCCATTCATTGGCTACATGAGATTCATTTCAACTTGAACTGGTACATTTAAATGCCTGTAGTTTGTTTAGTTGTAAGTTTAGGGTATTTATGATTTAATAAATTTTGTTTAAAATTAAATTATCGTTTAAAATGTGCAAAAATATACTGGGTATTCCATTTAAAAAAATGTTGTTTTTTTAATATCTCGAAAACGCGAAGTTCAATTGTTTTTAGAATTTTACCATCGTAATCGGAATAAAAAACGCTACTACTTTGGTAATTTAACCAACATCGTATCTTTAATAGCAACAAAGTTGGCAATAGCGCCGACTTCAATTTGAACACCCTGTATATTTTTAATTTTGTAAATATGTCATTTTTTTCTTTGCCGTATATGTATTTCCAATTATATATAAAGAGATAATAATGAGTGTATTTTTTAGATTTTTATAATTAAAGTTTTTTGGGAACCCCCCTCCCAAAAGAAATTGTGCTTAGGGGATGGATTTAATGCAAAACGACATGTCAAAGTTGGGAACTTTCAGTATTGTCAACATACTTCTGGTGAGTTTGCTCCAGCGCACACTGGGGCCAAGTGCACCTTTTGGTGGTCAAAAATATTTTCTTTGCTTATTTTGCTTTTTAAGATTTTTGTTATCATGTGTGGCCACATACACCATAATAGAAGCAAAAAATAGGAAAAGTATATAAACATTACTGCTAGCGATTCATTTTTAAATTCTGCAACGATTAACTATTCCTGTGTAAAAAAGTAACAAATAATTTTCTTGCAATATTAGATTCTAAATACGATAAGTTTTTAAATAAAAAGGCTTAAACATACTACTTAATGTACGAGGGTGGTTCAAATATAAACCGGAATTTTGCTGTAAAAAATTTTATTATTAAGTTACAGAGCTGAAATGTTTTACAGTTTTTCTAGATAGTCTCCGTCACACTCTACACACTTTTGCTATCTCTCCGGAAGCTTTAGGATGCCTTTTTCGTAAAAATCTTTCGGTTTGTCACGTAACCATTCGCGCACGAAAGATTCTACCTCCGCATTGCTTTTGAATCGCTGTCCGCCAAGTGCCTCTTTCAATGGACCGAATAAATAATAGTCGCATGGCGACAAATCGGGACTATAAGGAGGGTGTTCCAGTGTTTCCCAACCCAATTCGTGCAATGTTTCCATCGTAAGCCGAGCTGTATGCGGTCTGGCGTTGTCTTGCAGCAATATCGCAGTTCGGATTGGAATCTCGCGTCGTTTCGATCTGTAGGCAGGTTTCACCGTGTGTTTTAGAAGGTTACTATAATACTGCGCGTTCACAGTTCGTTGTTCAGTGAGAAAATCGACCGCAATTACTCCTCTCATGTCCCAAAACACGGTACACAACACCTTTCCCGCTGACAGTGTAACCTTCGCTTTAACTGGCGCGCCTTCCTCTTGCTTCCTCCACTCCATAGACGCGCGTTTACTCTCCGGAGTATAGTAGTGCACCCAAGTCTCGTCTGTGGTGAATATGCGCTGCAATAAATTGTCTCCTTCGTCTGCATATCGCTGCAGGAGACGCGTGCAAACTTCCCAGCGTGTGAATTTCTGGTCAAAATTCAAAAGTCTTGGCACCCATCTGGCTGATATTTTGCGGTAACCGAGCCGTTCATGAATTATTTGCTCAATACTGCCTATGCTGATGCCCACTTGTGCAGCCATATCGCGTACAGTAATGCGTCGGTCTCCCAAAATGAGTTTTTCTACAGCGCGGACGTTCTCATCGGTAACGCTTGTTTTGGGGCGCCGCACATGTGGCAAGTTTGCCACCACTTCTCGGCCATTTCGAAAAGCGGAACACCAATCATACACTTGAGTCTTGGAGAGGCACTCATTCCCGAACTGCTCGAGCAATTTCCGATAAATTTCCGCGGTTTTTACATTATCTTTGACCAAAAAACGAATAATAATGCGTTGCGCAACAGACACTGGTACGTCCTTCTCACTCATGGCTACAACTACACTGACAAGCGAAATTACGCGGTCCCAGCTGTTCTCTACGCTTTGTAACAGACCAATCTAACATCCAGTACAGCCACTTTAACGACACTAACTTCTTCGCGCGTTTATTCAAAAATTCCGGTTTATATTTGAACCACCCTCGTACCGTAGACACTTTATATTGGAAATTTAACTAACATTAACTGAAATGGTAATTACAAAAAGAAGCACAATGCACAAAAATGCTCAATAGTTTATTACTTTACTTGTAAAGTAGTAAAAAGCTATATAGAATAATTCTAAGCAAGATTTATATTTTGTACTACTATGGACGATAACTATAGCTCAACGATACTAAAAAGCTTTCATAGTTTTACAGAAATTCGAAGTATTTCCTTTTAAATCTTAAAGAAAACCTAAGTTTTTAAGACAATACTAAGTAATTTGATTTCTACTTCTTGGAAAAGAATCCATACTAAAAAACACCCCCAAATGAACTTTAAAACACTAATAAGTGATAGGCAATGACTACACAACCGCATTTGGTAACGTTGAGATTCGAAATAAGAAAAAAGATGCATCTGTTGTTTTATGAGTTTTTCTTATGTAGGTTTAGTTAGCCTGATGATCCCTTTTAAAAAGTGCATGCCGAAAATAAAATATTATACTACTTTTTAAAATCACTTTCGACCTGCAAAATGGGTTAAAAACCCCAGAGTGCAGCGGCGAGATCAATCGTTGTCGCTACTATTTGAAAATATAGGAGCAATAATATTAGTTAGTTAATTAATTAATGAAAAGCTATCTAAAAAGTGGTATTTTTGTTGTACGATATCTTGATATCCTAATAAATACCTATTGATAATAATTCTAGTATAGCCAACTTTTGCATTATAACAAAAAAGTAATAGCATCCCAGTCAAATCCCATAGTCAATCCCAGTATGTTTCGTGGTATGATTGAATAAAAATTAATTATGAGTGGATTAGTAATTTCAATTAGTAAATATACATTCAAATTGTAAAATCTTAATTTAAATTTACAGATATTAGCCCCAAGTGGAAAATATAATTCATTTTGGTAGGAAATGAGTCTCTGTGAGAATGTTTAATTCTTTATGACAGGCACTTAATGTTAATTAATGAAGCTGGTGAAATATCAGGTCACGTTAGGGACGTGGAAGTGCGAAATACGCCACTTTTACATTTAAATTTGAATCTTATCAGAATAGAGGGTAAAGATTACCAACAAAGAAGTACGCACAGAACAATAGTTTTATAGACTGGTAAGTAAATCTGTTGTCGAAAGGACGGACAGAGTTGTTTATTATAATTTGAGAAGCCCTATTAATATTTCCTTTAACTAATAATAATTACCAAAAACTAAAAGTAATCATAAAACATATGCGTTTTATAATCTTACTTGTACCTAATGTCGATAAAGCTAGAAATCACTTAACGGCAGCACTAAACGCAAAGTATACCATAATTATCGGCTAATTAAATTAAAATTTAATTTGCTGCAATACATTTTTTTTAATATAAGGTTCTGCTAGCTTTACCGTGAAGTTAGCACAACCACATAAAAATGTAAAAAATTGCAATACTCTGGACCAGGATAATAGTAATAATTATCGGCTATTTAAATGCTCAATATTTGACTTTTCTCCTGCAATATATTTTTTCAATATAAGGTTCTGCTAACTTTACGGTAAAGCTAGCACAACCTAATTTAATAGTATTATTCTATACAAGGGCTCTCGTGCCCATGTGCAAAACAAGGTCTGTGCGCACAATATACGACACTCGGGCTGCACCGGGTGTGCGAACAAAACCCATTGCGCACGCTGAACAAGCATGAAAATAGTATTTTCCTAAAACATGCAGGAAAAATGGTAGTTTTCTAGTACGAAAAGTACCACTTTTCTTGCACTTGTTGGGGAAAATATAATGTGTTGAACTTGAGAGTGATTGACAACTGGTGGGGTGACAGCACTCACCTTCGGCTCGTGCTGTCAACTCCCACTCGTTAACAATCACTTTGCCTCCCTAGTTGCACAATGTACTATGTTTGCACTTGTGCGCACAATAGGACACCCGAGCGGCGCCCTCGTGCGTAAACTACGCACGCGTGAGACCAATAGTACACTCGAGGAAAAAACGCATCACTTGAAAACGCACCAAAAATACCAAAATTTCAAATCGTCATAACTCGGCGGATTTTGGACGCAAATAGATGAAACCTTAGCGTGATAAAAAGTTTGAAGTGTCTAGTTTAAGGTCGTGTGAGCGAATGTTACGTTTAACCCTTTCCACCCCCCTGCCACCCCCCGCAGAATAAAAATGTTTTAGATTCAAAAAATATCAAGGTTTAACAGCTTGTACGGAGTACCAAAAAAATCGTGGACCCAATAAAGTCCCGCCTGGACATTAAAGTTCAGTACTTTTTTGTAAAATTTTTAAAAACTTCAAGTGCCTACGATGATTTGGCGCGAAGTTATGAATTTTTGGAATTTACCCTGCAGTTTGTCGTGTGTTTTTCCTCTTCTACCAGCGACATTATTATCAGTTGAGTTTAAAACCTTTTCTTTTCCAAATTCAAAAAATTTTGAAAAATGTTGCAAATGTTTTTAATTAATGAAAACATTTTTTTTATTAACGTTCGTTTTTTTAACGTGTAACCGCCGACAGCGTTACCCGGAGTGGTAGTGCAAGTGTCTAAATTGATGTTTTGATTTTTATTTTACTAATATTTTGAAATTGATCAGTATCAGACAGTTATTCGAAACGTTACAATGCCGCAATTAACGGACATTCAACGTGGACGAATTGTTGCTCTTTTGGAGGTAGGAGTTAGTATGCGACACACACACACGATGTGCAAAATCTGACCGACAACCTCCTTGTGGTGTACATCGGGTAACGCTGATGTCGACGGTTACACGTTAAAAAAATTAAAGTTAATAAAAACAAGTTTTTATTAATTAAAAACATTTTTCAAAATTTTTGAATTTGGGAAAAAATGTTCAAACTCAACCGGTAATAGTGTCTCGGGCAGAAGACGAAAGACTCCCGACAAAATGCAGGGTAAATTTCAAAAATTCATAACTATGCGCCAAATTATCGTAGGCACTCGAAGTTTTGAGAACTTTACAGAAAAAGGACTGAACTTGATTGCCCTGGCGGTTGATTGGGTACACGATTTTTTTGGTACACCCTACAAGCTGTCAAAGTTTGACATTTTTTTAATTACACGATCTTAAACTAGACACTTCAAACTTTTTATCACGCAAAAGTTCATCAATTTTCGTCGAAAATCCGCCGAGATATGACGGTTTGAAATTTTGGTATTTTTGGTTTCCGAGGCGAAGCCGATATAAAATCGACCGCTTTGCTGACGTTTTATTGACTAGGAATATGTCCATTTTCGAACACGTATCCTCTGCTAACTTTACGTTAAAGCCAGCAGAATCTTACATTAAAAAAAAATCCACGAGAAAAATTAAATTTTGAGAATTAAAATAGCCGATAATTATGGTATATTTCGCATTCAGTTCTGCCGTTAAGTGGGGCTGATATTTCAGCTGCGTTATTAATTAGCACTATTAATTAGCGAATTTCATTCCGTGCCGTTTTTCTATCATATTATTACCTAGCTCAAAGACACTCTGTGTACGCTTAAAGTGAAAATCAATTAATTATGCCGAGTAATATAATAAAGATGACACACTAAAAAATACAATTTAAATTATTCAACAATTCTGTTGGTGCCTAAAGAAGTTCTGTAGTCTTATAGAAAATTTAACCCGACACTAATTATATTAGTAAATTATAGTTAATTATTAAATTTTGTCACAAATAACGAAACTGCACACTTTTGAGGAAACACTGCACTCACTTATCATAGGAAGTAGTAGTAAAACCACTTGCAGTAGAGTATAGTGCACTGGCATGACTAATCTGACATCATTCGAGATATATAGGAGAGTATAGTATGACTAACACCAAGATAACAATACTTTTACCTTCTCGTTAGTACTTCCCAGAAACTTTTTCCAATTCAACAAACCATTATTAAAATAACTTGCAATTCCTTTAAAAGAAAATTCCGCGTAAAATTATGCACTCATCAAGAATTACATTATTAATTGGAAACTACCAAGTATTTATTAAGCCCAAGAATGATTCTAAAGAAAACATCTAGGGAAATATTACTTTTTCGATTTTCCACTCTCAATCGTTTTACTAATGTTTATACATAAGTACACACCTAAAGCAGGCCTTGACTATCTTGAACATTATGTAATTTCCTATTTTATACATCAAAGAAGGTTATAATACCACTGACTATGAGAATTGAAATACATTAAATTTATTAAGTAAATGGTACTTAATAGCCCTTTATCTATTTTAGCAGCTTAAAACATTTGAGAGAGTGGCAGTCGTTCTTCAAAATTAAATAGACCTAAACTTAATTAAGATAATTTCCTTATCAGCACCTCATCTTGGCAATTTATTTTCGATTGGTATACGTTAGCGAAGAAAATTCAATTTCCTCATCATATTTCCACATCAATATTGTAGACGTCTGCTTGCTTTTTATAAACAAGGCTTATTTATGTTACGTCCTATCACTTACATGAAATATAAACATTTTTAAAGTATACAGTGTGTCCTCGGATGTGGTTCCTACTAGGAAAAGCTTTTCTATTATTGAGTTTATGCCAAACAGTCATTTTTATTTGACATGAGTCCAAAATGTTTCTATCAATCCGGTAATAATCAAGTACCTAGCAATATTAATGCATGTTGAGAAATAGCATTATCTTATTTTCATTTTTTATACAGTTGACATGATTTTTAGAAATGTTAGACTTCTAGACTAGTTTTTAAAATTTAAATAAAAAAATCCATGCAAGAACGAGTCACGAAGAACCTTTTGTTTTGATTTAAAATTGTTCATTTCTTAATAGCGTTTTTAGATTATTAGAAAGAATTAGATAATTATTTTTGTTGCTACTCGTTAACAATTACGAACGAATTTAATAACGTAACGACTGAGATCTATGTTTGTTTTAATATTAATAACCTAACGACCTTCGAAATTAAATACTCTGCACTGGGTTATGATGGATGTACCAATTTAAAATAAATTATTGAAAAGTAAGCCAAGAATGGACAAACGGCAGTGGCACCTACAAAATCTCCTGTGCTAATATAACATTTGCGAATAAAGAAATGACAGGGCAGTTTCTGAGGGCATTATCGTTTGTGTTGTCATTCATTTCTCAAATTCAAAATTGAAAGGGCCATAATAACTACATGCAGGTTATTCAATTCAATTTAGAAGGCCATGGTCAAAACTGTAATATATAACAGATGCAACTTTTACTCTACCGCTATGTGCGGCTGGTACTCTATAGACGCCGCATTTAGTCTCTTCTCGACCGGTCTAGGACATTTGGGCGCGGCCGTTTCGGTGCGAGGACAGTTTGGCGCGTGACAGTTCGACGCAGAGACACTTCGGCGCAGGCACACCTCGGCGCCGAGACACTTGGGCGCAGGTACACTTCGGCGCAGGGACATTTCGGAGCGGAGATATTTCGGGGCATGTATATTATTACGCAAATTAGGGCAAAACTTTGGAAGATATTAAAAAAAACGTTTTTTTGGGCCATTAGTTTATTTTTTTATTTTTATGTGCGTACAGAGATACGCATTTTTATATTATTCCAGTGGTTTTTGTCTTTAAGCACTGAACTATAAGCATTAAGCAGTATCCATTTGTAAGTGTTATTATCCATTTGTATTAACCGTAAGAATACATTGGACGAGGCATTTTTGATATAATCACATTGACTCATCTTATAACTCTTCTTGACATAGTACTTAATTACGTTTAGAAAAGCGCATAACAAAGTAATTTTTTCATAGCGCGTATACGGGTACTGTCGTCAGAGAGAATTCCTCTTCCACTTTCGTGGAAGTTATCTCTACGCATCGTATAATAAATCGGAAAAAGTCGTTAAAGGTAAGCTAAAGTAAAAAAATAATTAACTCTTTAAATTAACGAGGGAGTCTATAAATGAGACATAAGAATGAACTTACATATCTTTTATCTATAGAGAAAAAAAAAGTTTAATTTTAAATTAAATAAAAAGTGGGTGTTTAATTTTAAAATTTATTTTAATATAATATTATAATTTATAACATAATTTATTTTTATGTACATAATAGTGGTTCCAATTTTGCCGGTTTTGGGTATCAATCAACTAAAGTAGGAGTGTAATATGATAGCAAAAATTACCAAAAATTGGTACCAAGAGTGGTATTACAATATTCCATTAGCTTCCTGGCCATTCATTAAGTAAACTATTGAATTACATTCAAAAAGCGATTTCCTTTTCATAAACAGGTAAAAATATGTTTGCAGCTTTTAGGTCTTACAGGGTTAGCACTGGCACTGGTGTCAATAGATATGGGGACCAGTAGACCCTGATAAAATTGTAGAAAATTTTATGTTACAACCTTGAAGAATAAAACTGTAAATTGTGTATATTTAATATATTTTTAAATGTAGGTATTTGATGCAACCGTATTTAAAATATTATTGATGAATTAGTATAAACATTTAATTTCAAACAAAATGTTATGTTTTTGTCAAAAATTCTGCACAAATCTTTTTCTGGCTGTGTCTGGCTTATTAGTTAAAGTCGAGGTAATAAATATCATCAAGATATTAAAAATGAAAAAGTAGTAAATAATGATCCTTTCAACAGTTTTTACAATTGTATAGTATGCTGTGGGTAACGTAATAAAATATACGAAAGAAACGAAAGCTTATCTTAGCTGGCTCTTAATATAAATAAGATTTTATGAGCAATAATAAGTATATTATTAACCGAGGTTTAGACATACGCTATTATAGCCCTAGCCCGATTTTAAATCACGAGGCGTGTAGCGCCTAGTGATTTAAGACGCGTGGGCTATAATAGCGTGTGTAAACCATGGCTAATGTAATAGTTTTTCCACTACTAACATGTTACTTTGCTTTGAAATTTGCAAGACATTTTTTGTTTAAAAAGATTATTAACCAAATTTAATAATAGGGGCATCTGGCAAATATAAGGTATGTAATAGACCTTCTGGCAGGGTGTTAGGAAAATCAATTTCTGTAGTTACATATAGGACAATAATCGTCTCTTCTAAAGTTAGTAGAGGAAAAAATAAATTATTTGCCTGCTCTCAGATCTTCCTAAGCAGATACTGAATTTCATCGATCATCGTGTAATTTTTACTAGACAATTTCTCCAAATAAAGGCGTAGTACTACTTATATTTACCACTGCGCCGGAATGTCCCTGCGCCTAAGTGGCCTGCGCCTAAATGGCCGCCCCCAAATGTCCAGCTCCGCTTATCGACATCATTGTTAATTCCGGGTAGGTAATTAAGCCTGGATTGTGTGTGTGAGAGATTTAGGACAGCTAGACCTAGCTGATAAAACTTTGTAAAAGCCGAAAGCTGTCTTAAGGTATCGTCTAAATCCTATACTTTATACCCAAGTAGCAAAATCTGTCTATACCAGGAAAAGATTGCGCACACGTGCTAATAAAAATATTTGTGATATTATTGATGAAATGTAAGCACGTGCACGCAGTCTGCATTTGGTATAGACAGATTTTGTTACTTGGGTAGTTTTATGATAATTTTATCTCTATATTCTAATTAATTATTATTTTTATAATTAAACTACATAATTACTAAACTCGGCCACGTTCATTGCATGACTCTAGAGAGCTGGACCTGTATGTATATACAAAATAATTTAAGTTATTAAAATTTGTCTAATAATTTGTACCAAAATTGAAAATAATTTTAAGTTTCGGCACAAATCTTCAAATCCCCGACCAGTGCGCTGTAATGAAAATTATTCCATTTTACCCATACCCATTAGTTAACAGTTGATTATCAATCTTTATTATATTATTCATATTACCCAATCAAAACAAATAATAATAAAATTTCTGTTAATCTATAGAACATAGAAAGGCCCACTTGGATCATTTGCCCGGTGAATAATACTTTTTCTGAATCTTTTACTTGATTAGAAGCATATCAAAAGTCTGTTACAGTAAGGCCAGTAATAGACGAGCGTACAACACGCTTCGTGCCACACGCTCCCCCCCCCCGCTGTTGAATACACGGGCGCGTTTTTTACATCACTTTATTTGTGAAAACTACAAACTAGTCAGTATAAAAAGGGATACTGTGCAAGCTGGATGCAATGCAGTTTTGTGCTAGTTCTAAAAGAATGAAAACGAAGACATCTTCGTTAGTGGGTACACCCCATCTTCAGTACCAGGCTCCAAACAGGACATCTTCATTTAAAGTTTTCTGATCACAGCAGATATCCCGATAACTCTTCTCATATTATCGCATGTCTCTCTACCTCAGTTATAAATTCTTCTGTTTCGAACGTATTAAAAACAAAACTAAATAAATAAACTAATGATTTAAATAAACGCAATGCACTAGTATGCACTGAGTTGAATATTCAATATTATTGCCTTTTAATAATTTAATAATCAGAACTGTTAACCATGTCTGTACTTGTCCGCACAATATCACTGCTCGTGTATCCACCTGTGTAATAAGCAATGTATTGCATTTCCGGCTTTTGCTACACGACGCTTTGGCAACGCAATCATCTGCGTTCTGCCAACGGATACGCATGTGTCCATCGGTTGTGTATTTACTTGAACTAGAATATACAGTTCTCAATACGACGGAGAAAACGCCGTGTGCGGCACGCAGCCACTAATAGACAAGCGTACGACACGCTGCGTGCCGCACGCGGCGTTTTCTCCGTCGTATTGAGAACTGTATATTCTATTTTAAGTAAATACACAAGCGATGAACACATTGCCAACGCGTTTCATTATTCCTTTCTATACACCCGATGGTGTATATCTACAAACTGACAACATTGTTTTTTAAAATAACGCCGGTCAGCGCGCTGATTTGGCATACGTTTGAAAAGGTGCATTTCTTCACTGGCCCGTCAGCGCGCTGACCGTACGCGAGGTTTATGGGGCACGCGTATGGCCGCGCTGACCGTCAGCGTGTATGTGAAGAGTTCAATTTAAAACTGCAGTTCTCCCATCGCGCTGATCATCAGCGCGCTGACAGTCAGCGTTCATGTGAAACGGGGCTAAGTCCCGTTTCACATGGACGCTGACCGTCAGCGCCATGATGGTACGCCTAGCGTTTTGTTTTCACATGATCACAATGAAAATTAATATAAAAGCGGATGCATCAAATATTGTTGTCATATCTGCTACTTACGTATAGCAGTTTGCAAATTTTATTACCCTTTCCTTCTTGTTTCCTTCTTTTCTGATATATGCCCGTTTGAAAAATTAGTTATTAAATCATAATTCCAGGAAATACAAAGCCCACCTTTGTTTTCTGTTGTCACTACGTATAAATTTTTTTTAAATTAATTTTAAAGAAATATTTCAAATGCTTTCTATAAGTATGTACTTTATGAATGTTGTTTCGAGTGCAACCCTTAATATAGACGTCATTAGGTTTAAAGGGGTGTCATTATTCCTTTCTATACACCGGATGGTGTATAGCTGCAAACTGACAACATTGTTTTTTTAAATAATTTTGGCATACGTGTGAAAAGGTGCATTTTCCCAATGGCCCGTCAGCGCGCTGACCGTACGCGAGGTTCATCAAATACGCGTGCTGACCGCCAGCGTGTATGTGAAGTCCCGTTTCACATGGACGCTGACCGTCAGCGCGCTGACCATCAGCATCCAGATGGCACGCCTAGCGTTTTGTTTTCACATGATCAGGATGAAAATTGATATCAAAGCTGATGCATCAACTACTGTTGTCATATCTGCTACTTACATATAGCAGTTTGCAAATTTTATTACCCTTTTCCTTCTTTTCTGATATTTGTTCGTTTGAAAAAAGCAGGTACTAAATCATAATTCCAGAAAACCCAAATCCCACCATCGTTTTATGTTGTCACTCAGGGTTGGTATGTTTAAAACATTTTGTTTAAATCTCATGTTTAAAACTAGTTTAAAACTTCAAACTAAGTTTTAAACTATTTCTTTTTAAACATGTTTTAATCGTATGTTTAAATCATGTTTTTTGTAATCGTTTTAATAGCTTTTTGAAAACTTTTAAGATAATTTTAGATTCTTATACTGCATTTTCGAATTTAAATGACCAGTTTCCATCTGAAACGTGTATTTTTATGTATAATAAGCATCACAATTATAAATTATAATATGTAAAAGTATAGACAATTTATTGATTGTTTATTATTTAAATCTATTTAAAAGTGGATCGAGGATTAGATTACATTGTATAAAATCAACTAATTTTGCTGCAACAACATTAAATTAATGTTAAATATTTCTTTTAGATGTAGCGCATTTAATAATGAGTTACTATAAATAACGTAAATCTAAATAAACAAAAATACCTTAGAAAATCCTCCCCTATAAATATTAGCAATAGTCTTTGATACTTAATAAATCTAACTAATTTAACACGCACATTTATTTTTTGCAATGGATACACTTGGCACGAATTTTATGAGGTTCAACAGCATCTTTAATAAAATTGTTAAAAAATGCTGTCATATAGGGCGCTTCGTGACCCGTCATCATGAATATATAATATTCCAGTGATTTTCTATTTACTAATTCTGCATTCTTAAGACACATTTACAAAGAATATAATGATCGTTTCATTTCTAAATTACAATTTGCAAGGTGTTGACTTAACAATATTTAATACTTTTGTTTTGGCGAGAATTGAAGTAGATTTTTATTAGGGTATTTTTTATTTAAGTTATATTATACTCTATACTAGGAAGTCGTAAAATTAAAAAAGTGATGATATAAGAATAAAAGGACTTTTATTATTGTTTCAGGCATGCATAATCATATTCATGATGGTAATTTATATCCGAATTTAATAATATGTTTATTAAAAGCTTTCATTAAAATATTTCAAAATCTTTATTAGTTTAAAAAAACAACTGTTTTTGTTTTTTTTGAAAAAACATGTTTTTTGCCAACCCTGTTGTCACTACATATAAAAAATGTTTAAATTAATTTTAAAGAAATATTTCAAGTGTTTGCTATAAGTACTTTATGACTGTTGTTGCGAGTGCAACCCCTAATAGAGACGCCATTGGCTTTAAAGGGGTGTCATTATTCCTTTCTATACACCGGATGGTGTATATCTACATACTGACAACATTGTTTTTTAAAATAACATCGGTCAGCGCGCTGATTCCTCATAGGTGTGAAAAGGTGAATTTCTTCAATAGCCCGTCAACGCGCTTACCGTACGCGAGGCTCACGGGCCACACGTATGGCCGCGCTGACCTAATACGCGCGCTGACCGTCAGCGTGTGTGTGAAGAGTTCAATTTAAAACTGCAGTCTTTCCATCGCGCTGATTTTCAAATAAGCAAAAAATTTCGTCTCATATTACGCGAACCCAATCTAGGAACACACCGCATGTCTAGATTTATTCAAGTTTAAAATTTCTCCAACTTTTTTTTAAATAAAAATAATCACAATGAAAAATTTGTATTAATGATATTCAATTAGCTTTTATTCATTGTACTCCAGTAACCTTTAGTTCAGAAAAGAGTGATAACAAAATGGTTATCGACATCATAAGAATTCATTCACAGAAATCGCAAGAAGTTCCAAGAAAACTAATTTAGTTTACATTTATTTCTAGCCTAGTGATATATCCTTTACATTTTTACAGTAAGTAATTGAACTGGTTTAATAATAATAATTACCGCGAATTGGCCTTTTGCAATGAATATTTTGTCAACCCTTGTTGTATTGTAAATTACGTCCGTTTTTAAAGGTAATGACTGGTTTTTACTTATCGATCAATTTGCAAGCTATTATGCATCTATTAAGATTTTAAACATGCAAACGATAAGAAACAACGATAATTTAGTCCATCGACTATACAATAAGGACTGTATTTCTTTGGAGAATGGAGACACATTATATTAGGCAATTCACCAATTTATATTGATAGACCTGTAACTAATAACTGAATATAAATGTGTATACTTTTTGGCAGTATACGAGTATTAAACGACGTCTCCAAACCAACACATTCGTTATGCATGCCAATACGTGTTCCGGTGACAATGTTACCTTGTTCACGACAAAAAGTAATCTTATACATATAGTATTGTAATCTACTATTAATACTTTTTTAAACAAAGGTGTAACTTACCTAACTATTATATGACTGACTTATTTCATATACAGGGCTTATTGTAGGGATATTTGGATTCGCGAGAAAAATAATAGAAATAGCCAATTTACAGTACAATGCATATAGAATGTACGTCTACTACACAGCTATTAGTATTATGTATTCCGTTAGATCCAATAGATAACCATCTGGTGGTATCCAGGGCTTCGAGTAGGCCAAATTCCTTTTCTTTAAAAAAGAGTTACTATATTGAGGTTCCGAATGTAAAATTCTATTAATTTTGAAATCTGTTTAATTTAGCAGAAATTCTAGTTCTTTAACATATAATAATTCATTTTGGTTGTATATATAGTTTCGACCATATCACCGCATACAGTGTTCATTTTTGATTCCTACTCAGTTATCTGGCTAGTACTTATCATGATGATTGCAGCCTATAATACTCTTAGGATCTCAACGAACAAGTTAATCTAAGTTTTATCAAAATCGGTCTAGTACTTTCTGAGATTATCCTGAATAGACAAACAGACAGGAGGACAGGCACTTCCTTTTATATACAGACTGGAAATGCATGGGCTCGATATAGGGATATAAAAGCCTTCATAAAAGTGCTAGTGGGATAGAAGCATAGCAATTGATAAAAACTTGCAGCTGGATGTTGTATACAGATTGGATATGCATGTACTTGATAGTAATACTTTAAATATTTTCATAAAAAATGATGCAGGTTAAGCACCCGTACCCCGGTGCTTAAATTAGCTCGCGTTTTATCCCAATAAACGTCTACTATAAATCTTGATGGTAAGAGAAGTAGTACAGTAGAATAAAACCTTTCCTGCTATCCCAATTTTCACTATCCCACTACCACTTTTATGAACACTTATATCCCTATATCAAGCTCATGCGTGTTCAGTTCATATATTAGAGATATCCACAATAGTAATGATAATAATAGTTTTAGGAAGTATGATTACTGCTTATAAAAATATAGAAATTACAGTTTGTTGTTTACAGTATTAAGCCGGATTGTTACAGGAGATGAAACGTGGGTTCACCACTGCGAACCTGAATCCAAACAAGATTCAATGCAGTGGCATAAAAAAGGTATACCCCCGCCAACGAAGTTTAAAGTGCAACAGTCAGCTGGAAAGCTCATGGTGACCATATTTTGGGACACTGAAGGAATCCTGCCCATCGACTACAAAGAAGAGGGTGTCCTATAACTGGAGAATATTATGTCACACCTTTAGAACGATTAAGGGACTCCATCAAAGAAAAGAGAAAAGTAAAACTTGCCAAAAGTGTGTTGCTTGATGAAGTAAAAGCTGCAGTTTCAGCATATTTTGACGACAAAAATGAATTATTTTTTTCACTGGTATAAATAAATTAATTACTAGATCTGAGAAATATATTAGAATTAAGGGAGAATATATTGAGAAAGAAAACTAATTATCTGTTTTTATTTACTTTCCTTACCCTCCCATTCCGCGAATATAAAAATGCACCCTCGTACATCCTCAACTTCAAGTCAAGATATTCAAATTCTACAATGTTCTTTCAAAATATTTAATTTCTTACTTTAGACATGAACATATGCAATGAAGAACATTTAAAGAGGATAATACTTTTATATAAATCAAAATGGAATAAAGATAATATACACACACAATACCTCAACTTACTGATATGATGACTCATGCCCATTAATATTGATTTCAATAATGCATACCATGTTTTCATTAAAACATTGAACATATAAAACGTGTAATAATAAAAATTGCAAATAAAAAATCCATATTTAAAGATAATTTTTAGAAAAACAAAGACATAAAACATACGAAGATTATTTAAATACGTAAATTTGATATTCTATTTTTAATTGTTATGTGTTTTATATGTTCGATGTTTCAATGAATACATGGTATAACATATGACCCCATTTAAGTTTATATGATTTTGATTATGATTGGAAATATTAATAGTTACATTTCAATTACTAACATTTTTGTTGCCTACTGAATGCTAGTTCGAGAGATATAAATTTTCAAAGTTTAATTATAACAAATGCGTACTTTAAATAATTTTCAAAAAGACATTTTTTTTTCTATTTTTTTATTATTATAGAATGTGAAAAATAAAATATTTAAAATTGGGGTTTGTTTGTTTTGAAATCTTTACAAGATTTAAAAGATTTTCCCCAAAATCTAATTTTAATTTAAAATTTGATTAAACCTTGAAAATCAACATCTCTCTAACTTGCATTCATTAAGCAAGAAAATCTTACCAATAGAAACATGAGTTTTTAACTTTTTTTGATCATAATCATTAAGAAAAAACATCTGTAGTGAGTAAGAATAAGTCAAAATCCAATACCAAGTGTAAATGATAGATTAGTTAAAAACTGAAACTTGATAAACAATGTATTCATTAATAGTTCAAGTAATAAGACTTTTTCAATATCAGCCTCCTTGAGTAAATAAGGTCTGGAATCATAATTAAAATTACAAATTCCAAGGTGATATTAGAATTTTTGTTTTAAAACAGAAGTAAATTAATTATTGTAACACATTCATTTATAATACATAATAAATAATAATAAAAAAATCTAATAAATATTAATAATTCATCATATCGTAATAACAACTAATTAATGTATTAATATCTATCATACAGACTGGAAATGCATGGGCTTGGTATAGAGAAATAAAAGCGTTCATAAAAGTGGTAGTGGGATAGAAGCAATTGATAAAAGGGAGTGTATTATGTTCCTACTGGTAGGTAATAAATTTCTGGAAAAAACTGTTCCTACCGGTAGGCATTTTGTGTTTCTTTAGAAATTCACCTATCGGTAGGTGAATTCTTTTTAAATAATTTTTCACCTACCTCTTTACCGATTTGTTATATTAACTATCTATATAAAGCTTAAAGGAATTGTACTGTCTGATATAAAAAAACAAAAACAGTTTTTTTTTCTCAAAGATATGTAAATATATTTTGTATACTGTACCTATTACAAAAATAATATATTATGCAAATATTTTATAGTATAACCAAAATAAACGACTATTATAAGGTGACCAGACGTCCTGCTTTTGGCGGGACAGCCTCGCTTTTGTTTCACCTGTTCCGGTGCCCACAAAAATCTTCAAAATATCCCACTTTTCATGGATAATCATGATTTGACGAACATAGACAGCAAAACAGTTACATTACATTTATTGGTTAAAACAATAAACGTAAATGTAAACTTTTTAATTAATTTTCTTCTAACTTCTAAATTGCAGTAAACTATATTTAATATTGGTATGTATCCAACAGATTTATATTTCTTTTCAAAAACTAGATATAATTTATCTTAATTTAATTTGACCGTGCCAATTACATAAATAAATATCGCACACTTTATTTGGGTTTAAATACAAACGCTGAGTTAACATTAATTACAAGAAATAACCGTAGTTACATCTATATAATGCCAATCACACTTATTATCAAACAAAATTAAAATCTGTAAAATAGGGGAAGCCCACTCAACTAACAACAGCTGTTCTTGGCAAAAGCATCTGGCTACCGATAAGCATAAACTATATATAAATGTTGCTGCCTCTTCTTCTAAGTTACAAGTTCCGTAAAAGTAATTTCGGAAAAGAAGGGCAGTTAGCGTTACCTGAAGAACTGTTTGAATTTTATACTATTAATAAAAATCAGAGTTTTTGGTCAATGGATTGCACATCTAAAAATCATTCAAAAATTGTTCGAAAAGCTTGCTTAATAAATTATTTATGAGGGAGGGCATCCCCAATGTACCGCCTTATCGATTCTGAAGAAATCTGACTACCTTATTAGCATTTACTATTAACACATAACCATTTTTCTGAATGAAGCCTGATCAATAACAATACATGTTAAAAGAAACAAAGTAAGCAACTGTTATATTTTGCTGATTTTGTCTGACAAATTTTACTGCATTCTAGTTTTGAAATGAGCATGTATAATTTGATTAATTTAAAAATACATCAAAATGACCCATGTATGTAGTTATGTTACAAAAATGTATTCGTGATTAGGTTTTGTTGTTGAATTAGGTTAAGGTTTGGTAGGTTGAAAATGATTTAAAAAGAATTCATCTACCGAAAGGTGAATTTTTAAAGAAACACAAAGCACCTACCAGTAGGAACATAATACGCTCCCTCGATAAAAACTTGCAATGGGATGTTGTATACTGATTGGATATCTATGCACTTGGTATTAATACGACCATAAAAAATGATGCAGGTTAAGCACCCACACACCAGTGCTTAAGTTCACTCTAATTTTAACCCAATAAATGTCTACTATTAATCTTGATGGTAGAAAAGGTAGTACGAATAAGACTTTTCCTCCTATGGCAATTTTCACTATCCTTTTATATTCCTTCACCTTATATTCTCCACTTTTATATTCCTATATCAACCCATGCATTTCCTATCTGTATATTCCTTCTAAGGAATAAGTAACTATATCTATTAATGACTATGATAAGAATTACTTTTAGCTTTACAAAACTACAAAAAGTTATTTCATTATATTGAAAAAATAATTTCAAATTTAAAAAATAATGTGTTTTTGTTTTGTTTAAGAAGTAAAACTTAAAAATTCCAAACATCCTACAAAACGAAAATTTTATGTCTTGTTTTATTGAAAGAAAAAAACTATCAATTATTACCAGATAAAATTAGTATCAATAAAAATGAACAGTATAAATATTATGACATTTACAATAATTAAAACTTGTTAACATATTTGCAATATATGAGGAATATTACAGACTTAATCTTAATCTTTGGTAAATAATAAATGCCTACACCTTAAAAAAATTTTCAGAAACATTTTTAAGAACGATATCTAAAACATAATGTAACAAGAATGTATAAATCAAATCAAATTAAATAAAGAATTGTAAAAATGTGAATAATTAGTGAATGCATAAATCACTCAAGTTTTAATGTAAATATTGCTTAATATGTTCAATGGACTTGCTTTTGAATGCTTTATGATTCAGAAAAAGGATGTTTTCACATTAGCCCTAATGCTTTGTAAAAGGATATAAATGTTACAGTAAAAGTACACATTTGGAAAATGTACACATTTACCGGTAAATGTGCATGTTCAGTAATAGTAAAAGAATGTACTTGTACAATTTAAAAATAACATAATATTAAATTCTAACAGTAACCTAATATTCTAGGTTATGTTATTGGTTAGTGTATGACTAATATCTAATTAATAAGATTTGCTAGTATTCAAAATTTTAATATTAAAAGTTCTGCTTACTATTACCAAATAGGCAAATGTGTACATTTACTAATCTGCATACTTTTACTATAACATATACTACATACCTTTTGCCATAGATTTGTTGGAATTTATTACTTATAATTTAAAACTAAGTTTTGAACACAAATTTTGCTAGCTTTGGACGCATTCATAATTTTCTAGCCATTATTGTTCAGAAAATATATCATTTACATTAATATTTGTAACATATGAGAAAATTGATCACTTTTTGACCAAATGATGTTAGTAAAATGCAGCAGAGGCTTGCGGCTATCCGTGATAGAACTGCATGTCTTTAAGGAAGCTCTACTAAGGACTACAGCTCTGTTTGCTGAAATTCAGATTGCATCATAAGCCTGATAATAGACACTATAACTTTTATATCAAGCATGTTTTTGATAAATTGCTTACTGTTCTAGATAAAATCAGTTAAATCAATTTATAGTGCAATTTATGGAAATCAAAAGCAATTATTGATCATTCATGGGTAACATTAATATATTTAACTCGTTATATCTCAAAACGTAAGTATTTTATTAAAATATTGCTTTATACAAAACTTGTAGCATAGGTATTCACACTTCAGATGGTTTTTAAGTTTTGGTGGTCAATGCAGTGATTATGGAGAAAAACAGAAAATAACAACTATGTATTGTAAGGTTAGAAGTCGCATAGTTAAGCAGCACAAATTACATCCTTAAAGACATGCAGCCCCATCACAGACTGCCAAATGCCACCGATGGTTAAATGGAAATCTATTCAATACTCTTATGTCAATGGAGCAAATCCTGAATTTTCAGATTTTTACATTCTAAGAAACTATTAAAGATAGAAAATCCAAATTTTTTTATTTTTACAATCTGATACTCAATCTTGCATAAAATCTTCCAAGTACTATAAGCTTGACAAGTGATATTATCATCTCGGATATTTGTTAGTTCTGTGGCTTGCCTCCATAGTAACAAAAGTACGATTTTACACATCTGCTATCATTATTATTAGATAATTACAGAAAACTTTTATATACTTAACATTCTGCAGGTTTAATTTTCTGCATATTTTTCAATCTTTAATAGATTTTTTATAAATAAATAAATAAAAAACATGAAATATGAAATTTTAATATCTAGAAAAATGTCCATATTTAAGACAACTTCAATTGCATTATAATTAATAATAAAAAGTACTCTAATTGTTATTAAAAAATTTATTTATTTCTCTTTCAATTAATTGATAAATGATAAACTATCTTTTCAAATTAAGGTAGGCATATGGGAGACACAGAAAAGATAAAACTTTTTGTCATGTTCATTATATTCTTCTAATAATTAATATGACACTTAGTATTAAATAAAAAAAGTCATAAATCATCCTTACAAAGGTATTTTAATGTACTACTACGATAAAGATTTATGTTGAAAAACTCACGAAATTTTCTTCTTTGGATTATCAGTAAGATTAGTCATATAAATCTAACTTTTATTATGTATTCAATCAAATCTTTACTTCAATATATTTCATTATTAACCATCACCATTATTACTTATTGATCACCACATATGTAATAGAGGTGTAGGTTCGATTGAGATAACTTATCAACTATTTCTAATGCAATTCATAAATGTAAACACGCCCTTGCAAATAGAATAGATGGTTCAGTTGGTAATAACAAATGATTAGTTCACTAGCATTGTTTAAATTCAGAATTCATTTTCATAATTTGTTATAATTGCAATTTCTCATCTCATTGACAATAAGATTGTCCTTTAAGTAGGTTTAGATTTTATGTAAGAAAAGAAATAAAGGTAATAATTACTTTTATGAAGTTATTGCAAATTTGATATATCAGAAAATCATAATGTGTTAAGAAAGGTAAAAAGATATTAGATGATAAGGAAGACAATGTATATAGCAAATGTGGTTTAACCCTTAACTACCCAGCTGTGGTCTCGGTGACCGCAGATATCTGTGTGATTTGTGGTTTTTCCTATTTCTAGGAAGAATTAAGATTTGTGCCATTATGTATTCCAAAATAGCATCATTTTCAGTTAGTAGTCCGCTGCACATCGATCTGTTTTCACGTGTTGCGTTATTATTTAAATTTAAATATTTCGTGCGGTCATAGTGACCAGACCCGGGTATTTAAGTTATGGATAGCACTTCGACGGATTCACTGAAGATTTGCTTTGGTGATAAGGATTTTCGAAAAATCATTGCTAGATATATCTCTTGTAACTTAGTTTATCCTGTTTTGTAAGAAAATTGTTTTATTTTCTGTCTGTAATAAATTTTTTGATGTTACAATCAACTAGGCTGTTTTTTCGTAATTTCCACAGTCAAATCATTTTTTTTAATTATATTAATTTCTGATTATAAAAATTTAAAAAAATCTTTAAATGGGGATTCACACTATTCAAGGACTATAACAACAAATTTAAATGACTTATTTTGCATTTTTTTAAAATATTATAGCGCTTTAAACATCAGCGATCACCGTGACCGGCTCCAGGCATTTGTCTTGCTCTTATAGCACCTGGGTAGTTAAGGGTTAAGCGATAACTAATAAAGTTTAATATGTAAACCCCTGTTACCAATTCCATGTCTATAAAAAGAATATGAAGGACTGCTGTAAAAAGTGGATACTAGTTGATCATTCATGGTTTACTGGTTGTCTAATCACTGGCCAATGGCTATATGAAATAGTTATGCAGTAATTTCAGAAGAATTGAAAATACATTTTCAGATGATATTTTTAGAATTAGCTAATCATTTTATATGTTAAAATCTTAAAAACAACATGTCCAAAATCAAAATATTAGGTTCACTCTTAATGACTCAGGAATAAATTATTTTATGCAAAACAGGGATTTTGAACGTTGCTTTTAAAAAACTTTAGCAAGATTCTATTAGATTTGATACATTTATTCTTATTTGAGTGATTTTAATTATTAAAAAAAATCCTCAAATGAAGTAAAAACAGTGTCTATAAACTAGATGACACCACGTTTGGATGTACTGCTAAATATATCTTTTGTATGGGACATGTATAAGTTGCAGAGAACACTAAAAGTCAAGGAGTTTAAATCATTCAAGATCATAGGAGACAGCAACTAACTATAATAGGTATAACCACAATGAATTCACCTTTTTCTACCTGTCTTTGCAATAATATTTTTTTCTAGTGTACAAAGAACATGCTTAAAAGTGTATTTTCATTATCTGTGTTACTAAAGCACAGTTTAGTTACTTCTAGGGACAATTTTGATCAGCAGACTTTATCAAAAAGTTACTAATATACCTCAAGGTTGGAATCTGATTTTTGATTATCTTGTTTATAATTCTTTTTTTATGAAAATTGCAACCAGTTTCTCTCATATACACACCCACATCTACCAAGGTTAAATAAATGTCCATAAAACTGGCATCTTCGTGATAATGACCTGTTCATAATTTTATCACAATAATAAACTAAATGATAATTATAAATGCCATTAAATTTTATGACTTGAATGAGAGACAAAACAATGTGCTACAAAATTCAGACTTTTCCTGTATTTCGGAATATGTATAATAAACTTATGTGGCATCATATCACAGTGAAAAGTAGAGAAAATAGCTAGTACTGGTTTTTGCAATATTCTAGCACGTAGATTTCTTTGTTATTAATCTATATAGTACTCAATAAGAGGAAGACCTTATTAATCATACTACTCACAAAAGCTTTTGATATAAAAGATTAATCGAGCGGCTAACCAACATTATACAAACCCTAGTTATTCATAACTTATAAAGCTATAAAATATATCTATATCACACATTTGATTTTCCAGAATAAGCATCAAAATCTTCATGTGCGTTAATATAATAGAAAGAGAATTAAGCTATTAAGTGTTGTTAAGCAGATTTAACATTCAAAGCGTAACTTGACAAATATAACTTACCATTGACAGGCGTTGTAATGAAAGTAAACCAAACCTAATCCGTATAAAAACGTAGGTTCCATCCAATGATTTTCCTTTTGAGTTTTGTAGAACATTTGATAAGCAGATAATGCTGAAAGAAATTCTTATATCAAATTTAAAATACACATTAAGAACGCAACTAAACTATACTTATGCTTTAAACAATCTAATTTAGTGAGACCATAAGACCTAATAGGGTTTAAAATTTAAAAGAAAGTACCTAAGACAGTGTCTAAATTGAGTGTTAAAACTGTTATGGTAAGTAACATATATTTCTACTTAATTACGAATATAAGCTGACAAAACTGTACTAAGAAAGGTCAACGTCTGATTACAGCAATGTAATACTTTTGCCAAAGCAATGTGTAGGTAAGTTCTCTCCCAGCTTTAATTTTTTAATTTATATCTGGTGAATTTCGAAAAAGCTGTCAGAATATAATAATTGCTTTACATTCCATCATAACAAAAGTAATTGTGACCAAGATTCAATTGAAACGGAAGATGTAAAAAGGTGATATGCGTAAAAAAATAAATTTTACAACAGAAACTTAAAATTGTTTAATATGTATAAATGATATACATATACATACCCATATGTTCGAGAGATTTGTCCTTTGTGCATCACTTAATGATTAGTTTCAGAAATCAGTTATAAACTTATTTGTAAAGATTTATCACATATCACCTTTTTGCATCTGCCAATTCAATTGGGAAGTGCATAAATACTAGCTTTGCTTACTGTATATAGAATGCTCATTAGAATCAAAATTACTATAGGCGATAGTTACACCCAGCAGCAAAACTATTCCCGTTAAGCCTGGCAGTGCATCTTTGCCAGTCATTTCTGGAGCATACATAAAAAGACCAATAATAAATATGCCATTACAACCAACATCACTAAAATACTTTGTCGGTACATTTTGCCTTATTCAAGTAGAAGGACATGAAAATAACATTAGATGCCTTCCTTTTGAGATTTGTAGTTATTTTGCTGATACTTGAATCTGTTCCTTTGGAGCAATACTTTTTGCACCAAAGTTGCTTATGCACCCATCCTTAAGCCAGCAAAAGCAATGGTGTAACCTGTTCTGTTCCAATCTTAAGGTTTATATTGTCTTACACTTAAATGACCATTCCTTTGACCTAGCTTCATGTATTGAAGCATCAGTTTCAAAAGAAAACCAAGGATCAATTCTACCATAAATGTTCGATCCAGGAAGAAACATAACCTCAAAATCCTAACCCTATCATATTTATATTACATATTATCGTATCTCACAAATTGAGTATACACTTATCATTTGTCTGTGTAAAGTTATAGGCAATTTTATGCATAGGCCATAGATATTAATGTTAAAGAAAAGTGTTATTTTGTAGTAACATTTATTGCTTCTATTACAAATTTAAATGTGTGAGGTATATTATCCAAAGTTGTTATCTTATAGTTTACCTAAAATATTTAAAAAAATTTGAAAATGTACGCAATTAAATGCACATTTGTATTCGTACAGTAGCAACGCCTAGCAATAATGCTAATACCAAACAACTTCTAATTCTAATAAAGATTCCCTTTGTTTCTAATACCTTCTATTGGCTTGTAAAGCATTACTTGGATCATCTTTTTAGTCATATCTGAAGAAGTAAGGTTCCATTCTTTTTGAATATTGTCCTTTAAGTCCGCTTTGCTTCTTATGTTTTGTTTGTTACATTTTGGAATTAGGTAAAGTACGAGATAGAAGATTGTTATTACTACTTAGAATAAAGCAAGTTATATTGCTTAGTTTGCAATAGGAATTAATAGATGTTACTTCAAAATAACGCGTTTCATTAACATTAGTATCTAATAAGAGATAGTGTTCGAATACGAGTGGAAGTGACTGTACTTTCTACTTGGTCTATGTTATGTTAATGTATGTAAAGACCAGTAGTATCTTTATGAATCTTTACTCACAGAAAATAGTCTCACACAGTCTTACACTGTACATCTAATGATACAGCTATTTTAATAATTTACCAGTCTTCAATAAAAATTAAAAAGCTAAGTATTATAGCCAAAAACATGCTAGGTACTGGTGTCCACAATAAATGATTGTATGCAACAACCATTTCAAAACAACTTAAAACTATCAATAAAGTAGACATCAAGATTTTTGTTTTATTGTTTCTGCACAACCAATTGAACTAGTACCAACAGTAAGTGCAAAATACGAAGATAATAAGTTGTTCTATCAAACTATGCACGACTAATGTCGAGAACTATTTAAAGCACCCAGTAAAGGACAAAGTTTTTTAAGGACTAAGAGCTAAAAAAGTGTTAAATGATCTACTGAAATACAACTCTCCCATCGACTGACAAAAAAATATATATTGTATATACAGTAAGTGCAAAATACCAAGATAATAAGTTGTTCTATCAAATTATGCACAACTAATGCTGAGAACCATTTAAAGCACCCAGTAAAGGACTAAATTCTTTAGGGACTAAGAGCTAATAGGTGTTAGATGATCTACTGAATTAAAACACAACACACCCATTGACTGACAAAAAAGTATATATTGTATACACAGGGTGTATTATCCGTTTTTTTACATAGGCAAATAGCACGTTAAAACTCAATTGATATTGGATCCCCTAATTATTTTAGATGTGTTCTTAAATGCTATTTGCCTATGTAACATAACCGATAATACACCCTGTATATAATAAATCCCACCTAGGACACTTCAACTTAACATTAGCTACCTTAAGAAAATAATTATACAAGATGTTTTAGCACTGATATAATCACCACTCTATCTACACTAGTGGTCAGAAATAAAAGAGACATGGTCACTGGAAAGCGATAATAGAAGAAATATATGAAATATAAATAAACATATTTAGAAGTGAACACTCCAAAATTATATTATCTGCCCTTACAATCCAAAGCACACAAAGGTATCTTCGTACAATATCTAAAATTACACCAATTTCTCTGAAATAACCAAATAATTCTGTTACAGCTGCCGTTAACACAGGTATTAATATATGATAATATGCTAAAGAAATAATAAGCTAACCCATTATATAGAAATCTATGCAGAAAGCAGACTTCAAAAATAGCTTAAAGATAGGTATGCCCGGTTGAAAACTGGAAAAACACATGAAAACATATAAGCCCACCAAACAGATTTAGGAGAATAAAGGAAAACACAATGTAATGGACAATATTAGAAAATAGGAAACCCAAAGCTCACAAGACTTAGAATACCTCACCTCAGGACATACCTCACTAACACAGAAGCATCTTCTTGAAAAACCAGAACCATCAATATGCCACCACCTGTAATAAATAAATCACAGTCGAACACATAATAATTGCATGTGAATTATACACCAACTCAAATATCGATGAGGCATAGGTCTATTAAAGAAGCACTAATCTGCTTACATTTATTTAAGATACAAGTTTTTTTATAATGTTATTGAGAATTGCAAAAAGCTATGTTAATAAGATATTGCTTCAAGAAGCATTACCTGTAAACTAAATAATACATGCAAGGTGCAACCTAAATGTTTTGTGACTAGATCGAGAGATTGGTTTTACAAAAGCAGATATAGCTATTGTATTTTGACGTATGGTGAATTACTCTTTGTCTTATCAATGTTTCCCCAAATATACCTACCAAGATGGTAACAAATGATGTACAAGCTAAAGAAAAATATTTACTTAAAAATAACAATACAAGAATTGTAAAAATATAAATTGTAAACTTATATTACGTATTTAAGTAGGAGAAGGTGGTGCATAGTGAGACATTTTGATTTTCAAATTCACTGTGCTACCATACTCATGCAAGCAAACTTAGTAGATTTTCCATATAGTGGAGAAATTTCTAAACATTCTAAGTTTCTTATAATAATGTGGCAACTAGTAAATATGAATCGAGGGCGTTAGCATAGGAAGGAATATGACCCAGAAATAGATAAAGGACATGTTTGGTATGCAAAGCTGTCATCATTACATTGAATATTGCTTTAAGAAAAGAGTGGATAAAAATGAGAAATTTCACTATAATCAGCTTAGTCTTTTAATATATACAGTGTGTTTCACTTCACAGCTTGTCACCCCTGTATTTGTTATTTGTAATTGAATCAATTTTACTATGATCAAAAATAAATGCAAATAATTTCTTATTTGTTTAAAAGAGCACCATGAAAATTGACAACAGAATTTTGTTTACTCTTAAAAATTAACTAAAGGTGCATATTCATTTAAATATCATGGTAAGTGTCTGAAATTATTGGCCGTTAAAAAGGGACAAAGTTTGTTAGGTTGAGGAGAAACAGTCCCAAATGAACTGTTTCTCCCTTTTCAACAACCAATAAGAATCTCAGCCATTTTGTTAAATAAAATATGAACACAACTTACTATAACACTTAAACAGTCTTGGTAGTGTATTTTCACCCAAGCACCCCAGGTTCGACTTCTGGTACCGGCGGATCTCGTTAAGCTTTTCTGCAGTTTTTCCTTAGCTGTGATACAAATGTGGGATTTGCGCTGTTTTATCTGTAAGTCGGCTGCAGCCGCACGTTGGACCTACGCAATAATAATAATTGCCCCCTCCCTCCCCACAAGCTTTATAGCTTTTGGGTCCTGGTTTCCAGGTTATGGGTTGCATTGTAGCAATTATTATTATTATTATAAATATGCACTTTCAGCTAATATTTTAGAGTAAACAAAATTTTGTTGTCAACTAGTTCCTATTGTATGCAAATATAGATACTGATAGCTAAATATAATGAATTTGCAACTATAGTAAAAACAGTAGGTATAGGATGACCATTTAGACAGAGAGCGGGGAGGTACTTGCATTTATATTTACTTAACTGTGTAGTTTCCAATATTACTGTTACTCCAAAAATATTAGAGATTCCTCAGATTGAAAGCCTTCATCTCCAATTTCATAATAACAACATTAGTTTTATAGAAATTGGGTGATCATCGGTAATTTTAATCATGTTGATTTAGAATGACCTAATTGAATTACTCATAACGAGTCATTAAGGTTACTACTCAATTTTATTCAGGACTTACACCTTCAACCACTTATTATCGTCTCTCAGACAACAACTTTTAACATTTGCTTACTGCTTCTAAAATTGACCTTATCACCAACTTGACATATTTACCACCCCTATCCAAATCAGATCAGTTCGTCGTTAAGTTTGATTTGATCATCAACTAACAATAAGTACTGCAGCTTGTCAAAATAAAATTTTAGTTACTAAAAGGTTTATTAGTTAATCTGTGGTAAATCGTAATTTGTCCTTTGTGAATTGGAATGAGACTACTGCCTTGCTCCAGTGTACAAGAAAATTGGGATGCTTTCTGCCTTGTAGCTAAAACCTACTTCAATACACATACATTTTCGAGGAAAATAATCATCTTCACGTTGAATTCATGGATTGGTCATGCTACACAAAGACTAAATCAGACGTAGGCAAGTTTTATGGAAAAATTTTATGAAGACTTGATGAATAATCATGATGCACTTTAAGATCTCAACAATTCTATTGGTCAGGAAAAGCGTTGACCTTGCTAAATGCATGTTGATGTTCTGTTTTGTGAGGTTGCACGTATAGAATTTCGAAAGGCAACCATCACTTGTCATAATTTTATAGACAGGACCGCACAGGATAGTGTTTGTAACTACCCATTTAATAAGGCTGTGTCTGCCTCTAGGGATTACCTTTGAATGTGGAAAAGTGTACTGTGCTGCATATTGGTAAAGGTAATCTGCAGTTACCATACAATATTAATGGATTAGAGTTACTTCAATCCGATCTGATCTTGGTGTTATAATAAATACTCAGCTATCATAGTAAAAAGTGTAAGGAAGCGAATCGAATAGTTTATTTAATCAGTAAAGTGTTTTATTCGACTAATACAAGAACACTTGCAAAATTTTACAAACGTTACATGAGGCCGATATTAGAATTTGCTAACCCTGTCTGGTGTCTAATTTTACACAGAGATATAGGTATGTTAGAGAACGCTCAGCGCAGAGTTACACGAATCCCTTTTGGTAGGGTACGTCCCTCCTACAAGCAAAGCTTAAAAATCTTCAATCTGCCTACTTTATTGGCTCGACGTGGTAGAGGTGACCTTACTACCACTTACGATTCTTTAAGCGATGAGTCAGTATTACAACGTCTTTTCACCCTCAACACTGGTGAACGCCTTCAAGGGCATCCTTGTAAGCTCAAAAGAGAAAACTGCAGGATTACAGTTAGATTAAGCTTTTTCTGAAACAGAGTATTGCACAAATGGAACTCGCTTCCAATTGACACTGTAAAGGCACCTTCCACCAATGTTAGTACAAAACTATTGACTGGTTTATGTTTGTAGTGTAACTTTATTAGTTGTATCTCTATTATTGTGATATTTGCTCTTTGTATTTATTAATTTTGTTATTACGAGCACATTAGGATTGTATGTTTTATGTTCATTTACATAAGTAAATATCTGAAAAAATGGAGCTTCCAGTTTCAGTAAAATTTTACACATTTTAGTCTTATTAAAACAAGTAAATTTTGATCTACGTGGTATTAGGTACAGAACCCACAAAATAGTACATATTTTCATTCCGTTTGCAGATATGCTAATAATAATGAAATATTATTAATAATATAAGCCTTATAATAATTAATAGATAAAAGCTTCAGTGTATTAGTGGTTTGTATGTTTGCTTCATAATCCAAAGGTGGCAGGTTCAATTTTTCATAGCGGAGAAAAATTTTAAACATGTCTTCTTTTCAAATAGGAAGTAAAACTGTAGGTCCCGTGTCATTGCGATGTTTGGCACGATAAAGATCCCTACTGGGGGTGGAATTCCCCCAGATTCGACTAAATTCTAGTAGGGTCGGTCAAATGATCATAGTAATCAATGCCATGAGGTACGAAGAATGCTCCGCCATACTGATTCCTTGCCCAAAAATAAATAAATAAATAAAATAATGAAATATTAATTTTTCCTTTTAAACAATAGGAGAGCATTTGGAAAATATAGCATTTATCTCAAATGGAGTACATGCTTTAAAATTCTAAAAAGTAGGTTTACATTTTTATCCTATTATGAAATTCTACGATCTTGTGTAGGGCTAGATTTGCAGTATTTATAGCACTGGGCTAAGTCAAATAACATATATTTTCACAAAACCTATTGTTATAAAAACATCAAGAAATGTTGATAGAACAATTTTATTGATAGACAACAATGCCAAATCGTACAAGGTATGTTTCAATTAACTTTACAGCAGTGGCGGCTCATCAATTCCTAGGAAGGTGAGGCTTGAAAAAAAACTCCTGCTGCAAAACTCAATTTAATCTGTGGGCGGTGCAATGTGTAAATAATGCTAAAGGTGCACCAGATTTAATTTCAGGCAGTTTAACTCTCCGACCATAACGCTAACATCATCGTAACATTGAGTAATTAATTTTTGTTTAAAATTAAAGGGTTATAAAATGTTAGCTATTAGATCAAATAATGCATTTGCAGTTCTATCAGCACTTACGTCAAAAAATCCTATAAATCGTTCTTTTAAATTTCCATTATTTATAAACATTGTGATTTTTCACTGATATCTGTTGTACCATCAGCAATTATTGCAAAATAATTTGCATTATTAATTTCACTGTTAATAAATTCTCTTAAATAATTCTTGCAACAAAAATTAATTGATTTTGAGTAGTTTTTGACTGGCCAGTAAAAATGTTTTTAACTTCTTCAGCATGTTCGCTAATTTCTATATTGAGCTTAATCAAGCACTCAAATATTTATTTAAAATTGCCACGATTATTATAGTGAGTAGTCGATTCATCATAGACCCGAAATGGCAATTTCTGACTGCCTAATAAAGATTGTAACTTCAATTAAATAATACATAAGTTGCCTATTTTTTTTACATTTTCATTGTATAAAATTGTATTTAAATATGCGTGTTCTTGCAAAGCTTCTATAACTGTAGATGTAGAAACATTATGTTCAATACGCTTAAGACCTAGAAATTTTTTAATACGTTTTAAATCGTTTTGAATCCTTATATAATTTCTACGCCTCTGGAAAATGTTTTTAATCACTATAACCTGTACTGTTTCAAACCATACATCTTTAACAGTCCTCAATAATTACTGCCAGAGAGCCACTTATGCATTGCACACCAAAAATTATGAAAAGCCCAATTTTATAATTTATCAGCAGACATAACATCGGTTTTTGGCGTCGGATGTTGCTCTAAAATGTGTTGCTATTCTATTTCATTACGCCTTAAAAATGGTGTGTCTAGTAAACACATCACACGATCATATTATGGATCATTTCCTTGCATCTAAAACAAAAATTTGTTACTAACCCCCGTTAATTAAAATCCCCGGCTTTTTTCACTAATATACCTAAATGTTCCCGTGAATACCTTATAAAAGCACCTTATATAGTACACAAGTTAATCACGTTAAAATATTATTTTGAAAAGTATAACAAAACATGAAAGAAATCGTCTTCGGTAGTATTCGGATGGAGGTCGCGACGATAAAATAACATATGATACGAATCTCGATCTTTCACTGATTCACGAAGCTGTGAAATTTCAGACTCAGTTCTGCCTATAGGAAGAGTATACGATCGATAATCAAGCCGCTGCACTGTAATGAGCCAGCCAATGCATACAGATGCATGAACTGAAGCTTGAAGTTTTGAGCCTCAATCATTCTATTCGCCTTATAGTTGCGCTGCGTTGTGTATGCGCATTTAATACATTTTATTATAAAATAAGCTTATTTATATTAAATTCAATATTTTTAATCTAGAAAGTACTGATAGAATAAATTTATTAACATAGTAATAAAAAAATAATTGACAGTAAAATATTTAGATTTTATTGAGTAATTATTTGGTTTCGTTTAGTACTAGAAAATTTCTACTAGAATAATTATAAAAACTATAGGTAATCAAATCAAATCTTGTATGCATTTAAGTAAAATACCTAAGAACCTGTATGTCAAATTTCACTTCTCATTCCTAAAAAAACAATTATCCTACAAAGGACCTGCAGAATCCATAAGGAAAATGACTTTCACCAGAGTGTTCTGAAACTTTGCTAAAAGATAGTTTTCGATGTGTAGATCAAAAGTCGCAATGGACACAAAGTCCAATAAAATTATAGTTTTCGAATTAGAGCGGTTTGAAGTTGGATAATGGAAAAATTGTCAACTTCAAATGGTTCTTTCAGTGAATCTTCGCTATCTTTCAGCGAAGTTTCTGAGTAATCTGGTGAAAGCTATTTTCCATAAGGATTCTGTGGGGTCCTTTTTAAATTTAATAATTCAAATAATAATTTCTTGGAACTACTAAGGACTAAGAGCACCTTTCGAAAAACCTATATCAACTTCAAAAGAGATAGTACAGTAGTAGCGGCTTGTCAGAGTGGGCAGGGTGCCCAATACCCACTCTGACATTGAAGCTGATAATAGAAATTAAATTTTAAAATAATAAAAAAAGGAAATTCACTCCAATTTCTTTATCTCGTTGTAATCTTTCTAGGTCTAAATTAGTAGATTAATAATATTTCATCCTAAACAGTTTTATGCTAGATCTTTTCTCTATGTTCGGTAATACGAGAAAATGCAAACGTAGAGCTTCACTTCAAGAAGGCGGGTAAGCCTGCTGCATCACCCTAAAGAAACACATACACCCTTTCTGTTATGTGACAGACAGAATAAAATTTTCGATGCATGTTGTTGCATATCATCTCTCTCAGTATCCTGGGTAAGCCAATGCTCATGCCAATTTTATGCTAGGATTATAGATCATTATTTATAAATTCCCCCTCGTGTAGGGTAAGATCTCCCAATCATCATAAGCTGCCACTGTAGTACAGGTGTAGCAAGAAACTTCTATAAATTTAATTGAAAAGGTTATTCTGCAATTTAAGCCTAGATGGAGGACTTTAAATGGAAGATCAATTCACAACATTTATAAATATTTTGAAAATTAGTTTAAAAAGAATCTGGATCTAGTGCTTAAAGAAAGATGCACTTTTAACATAACTACACATGTAAAATTTTTATATATCATAACAAATATAAAATTAAAAATTATGTCTTTTGAAATTTTCAAAATGAATATCAAGTTTCAAATTGTCTATACCTAAAATTGCGGCATATCAATTAAAGAAAATTAGCAATTTTTCCTATTTTTTAATGCTTTTACAAAAAATTGCTTGTTTAAAAAAATCCTAAAATCTGTTTTTTAATGTTCTGTTCCGTATTATCAATAAACAAAAATCGGAAGAGTCTGATACATTAATATTTACTTCCGTGATTTCAATGAGAGACTTATAGACTGATATAAACACCTACCTTCTTCGACTATAAATGTTATCAGTTGGCTATTAATCTGTGCCGTGTTATCAATTAGGAAGTAATTTTATAAGCAAGAAGTGTACTATACTTTCTTATTTCATGAATGAGCTTTTCTTATCAAGTAAATGAGATAAAATAATAAGAACATATGTTCTGATTATATATCATTAGACATTGTCTTATTAACTTAATTTTAAGGCGCACACTAGAGTGGAAGCATTGTTTTTGATTTCTTGGAATGTCCATCTGTTACCTCAATGGGAGATTTCACCATTAAATTAAATTAGAGATTAGATTAAATCAAATACTTTTATTGTGTTTGGACGTATAAGTTTCCCCATAAGAAATGCATAGGAATTTTGTCCATTTCTAGATCAGTCTGATCAGCTCCGCTTCGTTCATATACTGATAATGTCCCTCAGAATAACTCATTAAATATGCATTTTTGTCACACTAGATGCAAATCAATTAATTACAAGTGACCAAAGAGCCTAGTTGAGATTGTTATGTGAGATGATCCTGATGATGAAAAAACTTTTAATGAGCGTCAAACCAAGATTCCTCAATGTAAAAAATGAACCAAGTTTCCATATATTTCCTACGGAAAACTTTAAATCCAAAAGCAATGGGAAAATCTTCAATTTAAGGACTTCATTGAAATCCTTTCTTTAAACACAAAATGGAAACTTTTAATCTAGCAGATGGATAGATCCCAGAGGGTTTAGAAAAAGTGCGTCTACTCCAGTGCTTTCAAGCATTTTGAATGCAACGTCAAAAAACTCAAAGAAAAAATACTGTACGTATTGATATACAATCGTATTGATTTTGGTATACGAACTCGACCATATTACTACTACCACGTATTACTACCATGCAGCATGTATAAAAATTTATTGTAGGGTAGCACTGGAATCTGTTTGTCTCAATGCATCCACCTTTCCCTAGATATAAAAACTTTATTAAATAATATTGTTTACTGTTTCTAGTCTTATTTGGTGAAACTCCATAATCATGAAATAAATAAAACTGATTAGTAAAAGTTTCACAAATTTATTTTAATCTACCTGTAATAAAAATATAAACAAACACGTCGCTAAGGAAAATACAAAAATAAATAACTAGATAAAAATTAAATATCTAACACTTCAAGTAAAGGAGAATTACTGAGCTCAATCTGTTCCTTCATAAAAGGCACCCTGAGTTTGTGTTCGTATATCTCAAAAGCTTCTAAAATGTCTAATTCGTGTTTTTCATTACAAAAATAGTTATCTAAACTATTTTTGTATTTCCCTTAGCAACGTGTTTGTTTATATTTATATTACCTTCGACAATGACAGTTTGGCTGTTAAAACAATAATCAGGTAAATTAAAATAAATTTGTGAAACTTTTTCTATGCAGTTTTATTTATTTCATTTTATTAAGTAACTTTAGATGTACTATTCAATTATAATTTATTTCAGTTACCCGAGTTGAAGTAACTTTAAAAAAATTAAAAGGTGAAGGATATATTTAAATGTTTTCTTAGGGTGAATTTGAAAAGCCACAATAGTAGGTACTCAGCAAATGAATCTATTAGAGCCAATATTGCCTTATTAAAAATCTTTTAGTTTTTGCAGAAGTTAGTTTTCAAAAAATTCGATTGAGCATCAGTTCATGTTCGTTTGCTAGTAATACATTTTTCAATTTCAGGGCTACCAAATGGTAGATATTTGTTGTTGATTTTTTTATCTATCAAACAGTTCTTTCTTATTGCTAAAGTGAACTACTAGTTACTACCCTTGTCACTACTTCGTGCCAGTTAGAGGAAACTATCAAAAGATTGACAAAAACTTAGAATCAATAGAATTTCATGGAATAGGTGCAGGGGTAGTAGTTTATTAAGACAATATTGGCTCTCTGGCATCATTTACTGTGTACTATAGGTCAACAATAAATACAAAAATTAGTCATCACAAATCACGTGGGCGAAAATGTAAAATGCAACTAGAATTACGCGAATGACACTCAGTAGCGAAAGAAAATGATTTTAACTAAAAATAAGAGTAAAATCAGCAATGGTCTTAGCGTACGTCGCTGAATTTTTAGCAACCTGAAATTTACCCTCTTATCTTATCTCGCCCTGAATTGGATTTGTTTATTCCAGTTACGAAAATGACTTATTTCTTGTATTCACGGTTGAAGTACTTGAGACCGTCTTTTCAAATTAATCCTGTATAATAAATAATAAACGAAGACTGAAAGCAGTATATGTGTAATAGTTTCAGTTTTCAATGGTTCTAATTCTAGTCCCTAGTTTAATAAAGGTTGTCAAGAGTGGGTATAATTTTAATTAAACTATGCTTGAAGTATTATAAACAAAAAAACTTTCAGTCTTCATTTATCATAAATTGATTTACAGAGTGTTTCAAAACACAGAAAATTTAGAAACAAAACTTTCGTTTGTTTTAGAAAGAGGCAACAGGTATTCAATGTAGGAATTATTATAATTGCTCCATAAAGAGAATTTATTTGAATGTTTAATTTTGGAATAAAAAAGAAACAAAAGCCAATTAAAGATTTATTTGTTTTAAAAATACATAAATTTCACACATAAAATTTAAAACAGTTCGATTTTAAATTTACTAACATTAAAAAACCAATATACTTAAAAGTAATAAAACATATCCTTGATTGAGAGTTACAAGGTTATATGTCACATTAAATTTTGAGTAGACACAACAACTCTCATCCAATGATATTTGCAACAATTTTTTTTTCATATTATAAACATCTCACTACTTTACATGTTACAGCTTTATTCTGAGTTTTTGAAACACACTGTATAACAATTAGTTAACAATGTTTATATTTATTGTCATGTTATCAAAAATGAATTATTTTGTACAATTGAATCGTATAATTTTATATTATGGTTTATATATTTGTAAATACCTTTCCGATACTCTTCTAGAAGCAAATGAAAATGACCCAATTTTATCCAGGTCTTAGGGTCAATACTAATTTTTTTCGGAGAGCCTGTCTGATTGGAACTGACTTCATTTTCATTTTGATTAGATTGTCTGCGTGCTTGTACAACCATTAATTGTAAATATTTAACAGCCTATAAATTGTATAATTTAATATTTGGGTAATTTAATAATTGTATCAATTAATACCTTCACTATTAATGATCTTTTCTTAGCATTTTCTGGAGCTTTTAGTAATAAAAATCCATACTGCCGGCTGCGAGCAAAAATTTGTATTGGTTGCGTTTTTACTTCGAAGGAAATTTCTTACCTATCTAATTCTGATAAAATGTGTAATTCTTGTGGTGTCATAATTATGTCTTCTGTGTCCTCGGTCCGGACCATGTTTTTACTCATTACGGAGATATTGCGTATTTTAATAGTTAAAATTTACAGAGCGTTTGTCTCGAATATCGAGCAGAATTACTGTCAAAAATTACTGTCAACAATAAAAAAATTCCTAAAGGAAGAAACGCGCAAATTCGCCATCTACGCGCATACGCTTTTTGGTCGTTATCTCTGGCGCATACTCCCCGCAACAGATTCCCACCTAAAGCTGTAAATACAACGCCGTAATTCAACACGGCCTCACACGCATCTCCTAATAACCAAACAAGTTATTGTAAACAAACAACTTCGCATCCGCAGTGTTCTACAACGTTTGCGACTCGCGCGCTTCCTAACGGATTCTTTGAAAACCACTACTATTGCTAGTAGCGATTTGTGGGTGTAGTGCGTAAAATAATCGAGTACTATTTGGAATATATTTTAACTTCTGTGGGGTCAAAGGAGGCAAAAAAGACACCTATATACCCATTGGGTGCACATATCATAATAATTCTAAATCTAAAAGTGGTGGGTAGAAGAGAATAACACATTATTTAGAAGTTTTGCACGAATTATATAATATATTTTCGAAAATCTACAATAACGGGAGGAAAATCCAAATAATTCTAGTGTATCTAATATACATTTTTTACCTTTACCCCGCTTTAACTTCTAAACAACGGCGTGAATTGAAAAAAACTTATTATTCGCAAACGTTTCGTGTATGTTCTTATCTATATATTTAAAACACAAGGCTTATTTTTGTTCCAGTTCGTTTAAGAATTCCACTGGACCGATTTACGACATTCTTTTTTTATATTGAACCTTTCGATGTGTAGATTAGTTAACACTACTTCATTTTTATATATTTTTATTTTTATATTTTTAAATTACTCAAATCTAAAATGATTAATTCAAGACGCTTGAAATCGGACATCCACTAGGGGCACCATCTCTAAATCCAGCATGTCAACTTCTGGAACTACATTTATAAACAGACCACCTCCATCACTATATTCGATATGTGCTGCGGCTATTATCTCATTATCTTAATCTCTCATCTTGATATTTTAGTCAATCAGTGGTTATATTTTATAATATTCAAAAAAATATAAAAATCTTAAAACAGTTGACAAAAAAATCAATTTAAAATAGGAAATATATGTAGTAATTTCTGTATTAAAACACCAAAGTTTGAGTTCTTATCATTTTTGTGTAGTGTTTACAAATATTTCCATGAGAAAATATTTCCACTTTCGAAATATTTCCTTGCCTTTCAATTTTTGAAGTTTATAACCTAATTTTTAAACGTTGTATTTCGTCTTTTCATTTTTAATTTTTAGTTCAAAACACCAAAATTATTAAAATTAATAAAATAAATAAATAATCATTCATCCACCATCAGTGATAAACGTAAATTTCATGAGGATTGTTAGTGTGCCATATTAAGCTAAGTTAATTAATAATTGTTATTGATTATTTGTTTTTTTCATTCTTCCTTGGAACGATTTTTCGATTTTTTTTTAATAAAAAAACTTGCAATTTTCAGTCATTTATTGATTCACCTAGATCAGTGGTTCCCAACCTTATTTTTCCGCGGAACTTTTATACTATATTTTACATATCGCGGAACCCTAACTATATCTACAAAGATCCTAATGGTAACTGGGCATTAAAAAAACAAAAATTACCTACAAATAATTTATTCAAACATGCACATATATAAAAACTTGGTTTAATATTTTATAGCGAATTCGTATGTCTGAATGTGTGTTTTTGTATTTCACATAAATATGTGGTAGCAAAAGGCACCAACAAATAAAATAGTAATTAGACCGTTATTATAGGAATGTTTAAAGCTTTGCAAGTGGTATCCTTTTGTTATATTACAGGACTTACAGCTACTGGTCCCGCGGAACCCCAAGATATTTTCACAAAACCCCAGGGTTCCAGGGAACACTTTGGGAATCACTAACCTAGATACCTCTTAAACTGCGTTTGAATTGGGTTAGCTTTTTTTGACATTTGCCATTTCAATAAGTTTCCGGAAACATTTTCATGGAAACTTTCCAAAAACCAAGTTTCCGGAAATTTGCCAACACTGTTGTTATGTCATCTTTTTGAAATATGCACTAATAGAAGTGTACAAGAATCTTTTTCTCAATAAACTAGCCTTTTGTCATGTTTTGACGGGGTTTCCCTAGTAGTACTTTATTTTTTAGCGTAGCTATTTAAACACATTACAAAACAACATATTGTATACATCAATAATACATACCATAAAAGTAAGTTAGTAAGTAGTAAGTTTGGCAATAAAAGGTAGTAGATTTAATGAAAAGAGTGCCATTTTACGAATTTAACTTTGTTGTTTGTGTAATCATAATTTCTTTCAAACTAACAAAAGCAAATTGGAGGATGGTCATTTTTAACACTATTAATTTGCTTTTATGATTAGTTTTGTTTGCTAATTTAATAATAATAACACTGTACCTACAACAAAATTGGACTTTGAAAAAAATTCCAGGTTCTAATACACTTTTTCTAGAGGTTTTTAAGGTGCAGATCATGAATCTGCTATGGGTTTTTTCGAGTCAGGTCAAATTTTAGGTATATTCCAATTTGTTTTCATATTAAAACAATTAAATGGTGGAGAAGGGTAGGCAAACTTTTACGTTTAACAACACCCTGTATAGCTACCTGTATCTGCAGGTACAGGTACAACATCATACCTATACTTGTCTTAGTAGATAGGATTTGAAGGTTTACGTACAAATATATACTAAATATCCAGCGTCGGACTGGCGACATTGGGGCCCACCGGGCAAATAGCGGAGGGGAGCCCACTTTTTTTTGTTAGTAACTTGAACATAATATGTCAAATCGCTTCAATAACTTAATAAATGTTACGGTTATTTTTGCAAAATTATCAAAATTTAGCAAAAAGAGTGATACGTAGTGCATTCTGGAAATTGCTGTTCCCGACAAGGTTCCTGTAGATGAAGAATTCTGAAAATTAATAGCATATGTTTAGTGCAATTAATTTTTATTGTGGTTTGGTATTCTCTATTATTTGAGAATTTTGTCAACTTATCACATATAGTTGTCAATCATCAACTTATTAACACAGCTAACATTCAACAACATTCACGTCTTACTTTTGCCCAATAAAATATGCAAAAACAAATTACAAAAACTTTTACAAAAACCATTTGTGAATTAACTAATAGTTTTAAAAACATAAAAAGATACAAAGTGACAAAACAAGGAAAATATTAAAAGAATAGATAAACAGTTATAAATTGAAAAACGAATAAATTGAAGAGAAATGGGAAAAATTTTAAAAAATGTGCTAGAGTCGGCCAAAGAGTGCCGTGGGATATCAAAAATAGTAAAGGCAAGTGTAACAAGAACGGAATCGTGGAATAAAGATGTGAAAAGAATTATAAAATACCTAAGTACACAGCAGACCGGACATTATGAAAAATACAAAGAAAAGAGAAAAAGTCAAAAGTCGCAAATTCAAAATAAGAAATATAGTGAGAACAAACGATGAAGAATCAAATTTTACAACAGAAAAAGGAGTGAAGCAGGGATGTGTCCTCAGCCCCCTATTGTTCACGTTAGTGATGGATTAGTTAATTAAAGCGATAAGAAACAAGATAAAAAAATTAAAGATAGGAAACTGGAAGATGGAATAAGTGAAATTGACAGAATTAATGTCCGCAGATGACATGATCATTTTAGCTGATTCAGAACAAAACCTACAATTTAACTTAAACGTATTAAACCAGAAGCTATAAGTATTTAGGATCAGTAATAGAAGAAAATGGTAAGATAGACAAAGAAATAAGTGAAAAACTGCGAAAAGTAGGGAAAGTATACAAAATAATGAACACAACAGTTTTGGGTAAAAGAGAAGTACCAAAACATATAAAAACAGAAGTTATCAAGACCGACAATACTATATAACAACGAAACATGGACAATAATAAATAGGAATAAATAAAGAATCTATGCAATGGACATGAGATTTTTAAGGAAAATAGAAAACAAAACAAGAAGAGACATAATTAGGAACGAAACCATCAGAGAACAATTCAAAATCAAACCAATATATGAAAAGTTAGTAGAAGGACAATTGAGGTGGTGTGGTAACCAGAAGAATATATGGAGTAAATATGGATGGTGAGAACTGAAAGGGAAGACTGGAATGAGGGAATCAAAGAAGAGACAGACAGAGAAGGAATCGAATGGAAATAAATCAGACAAATGACATACGATACAATAGAAAAGGATGGAGAGAAAACTACACGAAAGAACAGTAAAGTACATATGGCCTTGCACTTAACGATAGAAAGGCATATAGAAATTAAGAAGAAGAAGAACCAATGGTCTAATTATTTGTAATTTGTATATTCTAGGTCTTGATAAAGAAAACAAATCGTTATCGAAACCTCTTAATGAATTTGTAAAAAATAAATTTGAGGACTGAATCCCATGAAGTTTTATTCAATTTCAATAACTATTACTAATTATTTAACTTTTAATTTAATTTTAATTTTTAACAGACAGTTATATTCTTGTATTAACGATATCTGGCTATTCGTCAAAAGTTAATAAAATCTGAATTTTGCAAATTGCTTTTGAGGTCTTGGGGGCCCACTTTTCGGTCTCTAGGGGGGCCCACCATGCATTTGCCCGGCTGCCCGGCGGCCCAGTCCGACACTGTAAATATCTGATACAATACTCTTGTCTGAACTTCCAGATTCATGTTTTGTGTTAAAAGTGTGTAACTACCATATTTAACAATTTTTTTATTCCTGTTCCCAAACCCTTCCTAAAATGAAACTTACACCAAAGAGAGTCTATACCTAGCTGTATAACATACTGTATTTCTAAAAAAAATGAAGGTACAATTTCTTAGATATTCAAGGTCAAAGGCCACATCATGTGACCTTGGAATGAAGAATTCAATATTTTTTTATAAAACAACAAACAATTTTTTTATAAACAATTTTTATGAAAACTATGTTCTTTTAGCTTTAAAAAAAGCCTAAGATAAAAGTTCTGCTATGATTAGAAGCAATGTTATGGATTGTTTTTGTTCACCTTGTAAACGTAAATTTTACATTTTTTATCATATTTGCAATGATAAATGCTGTATGAATACCGTGTATCACTGAGGGCTATAATTTTACATACGTAAGTTACTTGATGTCCTCTACCATCCTAAAAGTTGAAAAGTTTATTTTTCTTGTGATTATTTGGTATGGAATGATCCGAATGTCATCGAAACAACAGTATTTGACCTGACCCGAAAAAACCTATAGCAGATTCGTGATCTTCATACCAAAAAGCTGTAGAAAAACCATATGAAAACCTGGAATCTTTTTTTTGTGTTGTACAGTGTAATTGTTAGAGTGGATAAGCCAGTGGAAATTTCACATCCTATATAGTTTCTTGGACAACATGTTCGTTTATTTGACAAAAAAATATGACAGAAAAAAGGACCTTACTGGCATTGCACTTAAAATTGTCATTTCGATACACTATTTATTTTACATGGAAATATTTTTGTAGCAACATTGTTAAATGTATAGCATGCGATGCAGATGGCAGTTGTTGACCAAAGCTTTGGGTCGTTCTAGTTAACCTGACAAATGATTCTAATAAAAACTTTTATTAATTCTTTATTAGGTATGGCAAGGTAAATAAATAAGTATGTTTTATGTGGTCTATTGCACTGCTGCTGCTGCATGCGTTTATTTTGATAAGATGTTTATCCCGAAACTTTCAGACATTCACTATTGCGTTACCTCTTCGGAACCTAGTGTTCTGCGTGTAAAGGGCGAGAAACAGAAAGACAAATCTGAAAGTTATAAAAATGGTAAGTAATTCTTTTTATATCTTCTCATGTACATTCTCAGATATTTCATCGTTAGGCTCCCAAATAATTGTTTTATCTTCATCTGAAACAGCAGTTGTACCTTCTCAGGGTTCAAGCTTTGATGAGGATTCTGAACTATAAGACACCCTCAGAAGAAAAAGAGCAAAAACAGTCAATATATCTTACAACAAATAAAGAGAGAAAGAGCAAACTAAATTTGCCCTCATCAGAAACTAGCAGCACAAAAGATTTAGCAGTAGATGCTGAGGATTTACAAGATAAAATTAATTATATAAAATATTCCTTTCCATATCAAGTCTCAGAAATACTAGAAAAAACAAAAGAGACGTGTGTGGATCGTAACAGAAACAGAGGAATATAAATGCGAAAAATATATGTTTTTTGATACTGATATGGATTGGTAAGCCTTAAATTATTGTCTGGCTATTTATAAATGATATTACTAATTAGAACTATATTTATTTTTCCAGATTTCTGTCGAATTTTCCTTAATATTTCCTGAAATTGATGAAACCAAATTTATAAAAGACTTCATAAATTATACAACAATATTACAGAAGTGTACAAAAAAAATAGTTACTAAGGTCGATTTTCAACTAATTAAGGACACTGAAGATGGTAAGAGAGTACAACAGTACATGTCTAAAAAGTTATAGTTATTATTGCATTATCACACTGAGATTAATGTATTATTGTTTCAGACTGGGATAGCGTCAGCTGAATATGGATAACTAGTACGAGCTTAATCATATTGGTACACAATGTATTGTTCGTAAAGAGTCTGTTTTAATATAAGGCTTTTTAATTTGTATATTTTTATTTGCTGTTTATAATTACCGGTTTTTATTAATAAAGTGTTTTCTTCTATGAGTGCTGTTATTATTTTTTTATATTTGCGTGTACTAACGAAATTTTTTAGAATACTGGAAACAGTAACATTTTTATTTTTTAAAGTTGATATCACTGTTAGACAGCTGTTCTTAGAATGTCAAACTTATCTTATTTTCGCAGTGAACTTTTGTAACTCGAATGCAACGCTCGCTAAACTATGTACCATTGCAAGACGCAGCGCGCCGTCGACCGACCGTAGCCCCGTTACTGGCATGGATAACAGTTTTTACTTTATTATTAACGAAATTGTAAATTTTAATACTGTCATCATATATTTAACAAATAAGGTGTTTATTCTATGAAATGAAATATAATTATTCTTATTTCATTCAATTTTTTAATTCATTAGGTAGCAATTACTTATGTCACAAATATATTGGCATACATTCTACTTTGAATTTATAATCATTTTCAACAGTACATATAATACACGTGGCAAATTTGAACGAGGTCCTGCTGTTCAGTAGCGGGCTTTATGTGTATCAGACAAGAAGGAGTTTCTACGTTGCGCGGATTACCTAAAGTTAGCGAGGTTATGTAAAAAACAATCGCATAATTTCTAGTGTTGCCAACTGCCATGCTACTTACCAATATATCCCTAACAAATTTTATTTAATAATGAAATAACGCAAATAGAAAAAATAGTATAAAGTATTCGTTTCATAAGACGTTTTAGCGCACTTGTCCTCTTTCAGACGCGTGCCCTAAAAACGTGTCTTATGAACCTAATACTTTAATAGACTATTTTCCAATTACTGGCCTAAGAGCTATATGGAGAATAATAAAAGAGACTGCATTGATCTCATGACTATAAAAGGTTTGAATTTTTTACTATGAGGTTAAAACGTAAAAAATATAATAAAATAAAAAATAGTAAATAAACCTAAATTCAAACATTTTATTACTATGGAGTATTGTATATTCTCTTTTATATCTTTGTAATTTTGCCCTTTACAATAAGTTAAATTAACAATAATTTAAAGACATTTCAACTAAATCACATTGTAAATTCGTCACAAAACTATTGTACAATTGACTATATCTCAAAGGAGTGTTACTAAAACTTTTTGTTAGTTTAACATTTTGTAATTTTAGTGGTAGCAAAACAATTTTGGAAATCTCGCATGTGATGTGGTTGGTTTGCTTAATTACTTCTCGTATCCGCAATACTATTGGGAATTTTTAACTCTGAAAAGTGTTTAATTTAGCAACTAACTAATGCAAAATTGCAAATAAAGCTTTTTAAGTTTGGAAAAAAGTAAAGTCCATTTCAAGTTAGACATAGTAAAAGGCTTTAAATATAATTACAAGTTTATAATTTTGTGTATAAATACTATACCTAGGTAAATAATTCATGAAGAATATAAAAGTACTAATATTAAATTAAAACTGATAAATGATGAAAACACATAAAGCATTAATAAATAACGAAGATTTCAAATTAATAATAAACTAGGGAAACCTCGTCAACACATGACGGTCAAAAGCATTGAAGGATTTCCCTATATACAACATTCGATGTGTGATTACAATCCTTTGGATTTTCATAAGTGATTATTTAAATAAACGCAACCAAACATAACCAGTTGAAAATTCTAAGCCTAGCACTCCTCTCTCCCAGCTTATCCTCCTCTTTTCCGACGTATATGCCTTTCTGGCACAATAAATACATACATACGGAAGTTCTACCTTACGAAATGATAAGAATAAAATCAAAAATCGATTTTGTTTAAAACATTCTTGAAAACGTCTATTAGTACATATTTCAAAAACATGTACATAAACATAGTGTTGGCAAATTTCCTGCCTTTTATACAAACAATATGAAAGAAACCACTCTGAATAAGAAATTGGCATCAGCTATTATTTGTATAATTCGTCAGTTCATAATTTTCAACTATGCGGATTTTGTCTACGCTTATTAATGATGGAAGTGGACTGACTGCTCGACGTTGATTAGTTGATAGTTCAAGTCTTGAATGGTTGAGATGTTGGTTGGATGTTGCTTTGCAGCCGACGTAGTAGAGTTGATTGTAGTGGTAATAATGTTGATGGATTAATAGAACAAAAAACGACTCTTGTCAGAGCCACCCCCGAAATATGGCTTTCGGGGGTACATTATGTAGCACTAAGCAGTGAGTCGATTCCACTGTCGTTCCATTCAACAAACCCCTGACGTTGGAGTTCGGAGGACACCCAGGATGGGAATCAAGGTATAAGGATTAACAGCCGCTAACAGGTAGCTTGACGAGCCACAAACACAAAACCCGCAGGAGTTACCCTTTCGTGTTAGCGACTGTTAGGGGAAAGAAGGAAGGTGCCCCCCAGGTGGAGGTTTGACGGTCCTAGGCTGCCCCAACAGCACTAGGAACCTGGAGTACATCGGAACCCAGCCCGGCCCACCACCCGGACCAGGAACCGGAAATGGAAGGGTTGTTGGGACAGGGGTTACCTCCTGGAACTAGGTTTTATCGACTCACCGGTTAACACTACACAAACTGACCGAGACCGGTTGCCGGCTGAAGAGTGGCCGCACGATTAACAACTCTACTAGGGTTCGCGTACCGTTCGAGATGGTAATCACACGCGGGTCCACTCTCCAGACAACAAGCACTACACTGGACGTGGACGCAGCGATGTTATGAAGCGGTAGCTTTTCGTACTAATTTTAAGGTTAGAAATGTAACACTTTCTTTAAAATTGTAATAGATTTCTGTAATATTAAAATTATAGTGCAAAAAAGACAAGAGGAAATTGTCAGACCAAATTTTTATTTAATTTATTTGTTAAAAAAATAATAAAATAAAAATATAATTAAAATAAATTATATTAAAAATCAAAAACTATAGTTATTAATAACTTTTTATAGAAAGAAAAATATTATTATATTATTACATAGCATGCAATATAATAATAGAAAATAATAGAGTGAATGCATAAAATAATAAGAAAAAATCAAAAGCTATGTATAAACAACATGAATCACAACGCTAAAAGATCAAGATTCTTCGGTGTTTTTTAACACCGTTCCGTATTTAATTTCTCTATTCCTAGTAAATGGTATCGTGAAGGGTGCATTGGTGAAATTTGCCGAATCTCTCTTTTTATGGTATTAATTTACAGACGCCTAATATATTTTGCTTTGAAACATTTTAATAAAGAATAAATAAGTAGGAAAAAGAGAAAATAAGAATTAATAAAAATGTAATAGATTTGGAATTCATTGTAATAAAGTAATAGATTCTTTGGTAATGTAATAGATCTGTTACAATTGTAATAGACATAACATCCCTGCGTGGACGGCTGCATTACCCTTTATATTAAGCGAAGAGTACTTACGAAACTCGCCACCGTGGAAGGTCAAGGGGCGCCCCTAGTGAATGTCCGATTCGCCCGTCTCAAATTAAACATTTTAGAGTATTTCAAATTAAAAATATAAAATAAAAAATATATAAAAATTAAGTAGTGTTGACTAACCTACACAGCGAAAGCTTTAATTTAAAAAAAGAAACGCATAAATCTGGTGGATCTCTCAAACGAACTGGAACAAAAAAAAAGCCTTGTGTTTTAAATATATAGATAATTAAGTAATCTTATTAGATTTGGTTTCAACGATCTCTAAGATCTCTTTTAAAACTAGCCATATTTTCTGCAGTTCTTATTTCTATAGACAATTCATCATACAATTTTAATCCATCATGAAACATTGTTTTACAAGTACTACTTTTATTTTTACGAAACAATCTAAAATGATTACATGTTCTTGTATTATAGGTATGAATATCGATATTTCTTTGAATAAAGTATAAAAGATTGGAGCACAGCCTTTAGTTACCTTAAAAATAAGAACCAAGGTATTGTAAACAATAAATTCTTTAACATTGCACCATTGAAGATTTTCTAGCATATAGTTTATTGGCGTGTATTTATTACATTCTAGTATTTAGCCCAGGTATTATAGCATCTCTTTTCAAAAAACCCGGACATTTTAGGTGTAAAGCTGGATTTTGGTATATAGGTATACTCTAGCCAAAAATGCATGAAATGAGCCATTTTAGTAATCACACCGGAATAAAGAAATACGACCCGAGGTGAGATAAGATAAGAGTACAAATTTCACGTTGCTACGAATTCAGTGACGTAACGCTAGAACCAACACATTTTCGTTGCTTCGTTCACATTTACTTTTAATTAAAAAGGGGTTTGTTCCGCTAATGAATCTTTCTAGCTCATTTATTGTTTACTTTATCATTTAGATTACAGCGTAACCTTCGGGTAATTGTAAATGCATTTTACAATTTCGCTCACGTGTTTGTGATGACTCATTTCTTGTCACTTTGGTCACAGTATAGTACTTGATGTCCTTTATAACATCTCAAAAGTCCCCATGCGTGGGACGCTTGCTTTCTTGGGTTAACGAAAAAACTACCCTTTTCTTGAAATAAAATTTTGATGATTTTTTAACTTTAACTGATAATATTTCGTAAACTATTAGATATTACATTCAAATTTTAATCACAATAAATATAAGGTGTTTAGTGCGTCACTGTTGTACTAAAAATAATAAATTGTTTATAACAAATGCGAAAATAAATAAATTATTATTGAACGTAAATATTGTGTAGTGAAAAAAGTAGTCCGCTACTAAAGCTCGTTCTATTAGGAACTTTGGTATACATATCGCGGAAGATACGTTCAGAAAGGTTCATAATTATTTTTAGTGAAGGAATCTAATCAATATGTTCTCTAGATTACGAGTTATGAATTTTATAGTTTAAGATAAGAATAACGCATCGAGTGGCTGCGCGCAGCACTTCGCTGTTAGCATCCCGGTATAGGTTTTTACCCGGACTCAGGGCCGGCGCGAGGCGGGTTCAGCGCGTTCTCCGGAACCCGGTCCCGCCCTTTTAGACGGTCCCGCGCTTTATAAGGCTCCCTTACAAATAGGCGCGTTTCTCTGCTGCTGTAGTCACACCGATGTTTCCGTGTCACTTAACGACTGGCAAAGCAAACTCCCATCATTCGACCTACGTAAATTTGGATGACATAATTAAAAACTTTGCAACAAAAAAAAAATAGAGAAATATTTTGTAACTCACCACTTTCAAAATGACATTTTGCGAATGTAACAGTTAAACGCAAATGTAGTTTTCGCGCTTCAAAAATTCTTACATTTTTGCAACAACAAACACAAATTAGACATTTTAGAAGCTTTTGAAGTATAGACATAAACGCACAGTACCTTTAATGAATGAACAAACTGAGCTTAGTATTAGAAGTGTTAGATATTTAGTTTTTGTTATGTATTGTATCTAGGTACCTATTTTCTGTATGTATTTATCCTTAGCAACGTGTTTGTTTATCAATCTTATCTACCTTTGATAATGACACAAAGTGTCGAAACAATATTGTCAGGTTAAGATATTAATAAAACTTGTGAAACTTTAACTAATCTTTGTATTTATATTATATTTCAAGATAACCTATGTCTACCTAGAGCTATGGTTTATACTTTATAATGTACGTGTGACTAGGTATACTGTAAAATGTATGCAAAACATCAACCTTTAGGCCAATACTGCTATATTAAGACCGTTTACAGAGAACCATTCATCATCATCATAGGTCACCAGATGTATTAGATATGGTATGCGAGAGCAGATTTTGCAAGGAAAATGTATTGAACGGTTTTGAACTATCTACTAGACTCGTGGAAATTATTCAAAAAGATTGTAGCAGTTTCTACGATTTCCACTATGGATATATGAACAGAACATTCGGCGATAGGTGTTCTGTGTTATATTCAGATACTGATTCTCCCATATACGAGATTCACAATCAGGATCCTTATGAAGCTATGAAGCGCGACTGTCTACAGTATTTCATTGCTAATGACTACCCTGACAATAACATCTATGACATATCGTATGTAAATAAAAAAAGTTCTTGGGCTAATGAAGGATGTATGCAATGAGGCGTCAATGACCCATTACGCTGGACTCGGATCAAAAGTATATGCTAAAAACTCTTTGTCTGGAACCATTTTCTGCTGATAACAACAGAGTGAGGGATCATGGATCTACGCATACAAAAATGTAACATCAACTACAAGGACAGACATACCATACCCGCAGTTTTCCATAACTTATGCGAGTATCATAGCCATTTTTATTATTCAAATCTAGCTAAAGACTTAGACGAAGCAAAATTCAAAATTCTCACTAGGAAAAGTGTCTTTACCCTATGACTATATCATTGACTGGACGAAACTTGACGAGACTCAATTACCTGACAAATCCAAATTCTTAATTTAACAGATACAGCTATAACGGATGAATGCTATACACATACCGAAAATGTACGGAACTCTTTCGGTTGTCAAAATTTTAGGCGAGCGCTGTGATTTTTCAAATGCATGTTTAAGAAGAAATTGGTGATCATACGCCTTTCCATTATGGGCCAACACAACAATCCTCTTAAAGGCCTTCTTAACCCCTAGTATATAGTTTAGGAAGGCTTGTATTGGATTTAATTTTATATTTATTTTATGTAAGCAAAAGAAATTAAAAATGTACTTTTTCATAATTATATATATTTGTCATGATCTGTATTTACTTGAAATATTTATTAAACTGTCTAGACCTTCCGTCTTTAGTTTGTATATACAGGTCGTAATTAGAATTTTTAGCATAGATCATCTAGTGATACTTTCTCAATTATCCATAGTAGAAGCTGAATTATTTTCTGTTCGACAGACAGAGAGGGGTAGAGAGAGGGAAAAAGAGCATGCTTTTAAGGAATCTTACCTGACTTTCGAGTGTCGTTACCACCTACTAATGCCTCGTTATAGCATTTATAAATATTTTGCTCCTTTCGAGATTATACGTAACTGAGCTTTTGGTGCATTTTGACGGGTAAGACCGGATGATACAGATCTTTTTATTCATGAATTGACAAAAACTTTCATTCACCAGGGTGAAACTTTTCATTCATTTGTAAGGATTTGAAAATACGGTAAACTTTAATTATCTGACAAGTGAGCAGTCTTCTTTAATGAGGCGATCAAATGGCGAATTCCCAAATAACCTTTAACCATAAATAAACCCATTTTGTGTAATTGACGATTCTTGAGTTTCAAAATTTAAATTCAACGACAGCGGCAATAATAATAGCCGATAATTTAACTTTAAAGTAAAATGTTTCTGTTTATTAATAAATATCATGGAACAATTTTACATTTTATCTAATTCCCTTTCTTTTTTGGGTTAAAGGAAGGTCTATATTTTTATTGTCAACATTAGTGTTAAACTTTTAAAGAAAATATCACAACCTACATACATACCTGCCAAGGGTTTCAATAATTTTTAATTTTAATAAACTCCCCAGGTGAAAACGTACTTGCGCTCTAGTTTCAATAATTTTAATGAACTGAGGCTACTACCGGCTTATAAGCTTTATCGTTTTGAAATATCAACTTTACTCCTTGAATGTTTCTTACACACACTATGTATACAGGTAGAAGATTGCTTGTTATCGGGCGATCTTCAACTTTAACGAAAATGAACCCTTTCATTATGCTTTCTCTCAATGCAATAAATCTAGATATTATCTTTTAGCAGGTGTTAAGAACAACTGTATTTGGGTCTCCGCGCATACAAATTTATTCCTGCAGAATGAGCTGACTATAAAAAACCGAGCTTCACCCTACACTATCTTTAGTTTTTATAACTAGAGAAATCTATTAGCCGCGTTATGCCTTTAGTGATAGGTTGTCTCTTTGACAGGCTAAAACATCGCTGATTTAACGAAGATGAATCCTTTCATTATGCTCTTTCTCTCAGGGGGAATAAATCTAGATATTATCTTTTAGCAGATGTTAAGAACAGCTGCATTTGGGTCTCCGCGCATACAAGTTTATTCCTGCAGATTGAGCTGACTATAAAAACCGAACTTCACCCTACACTAACTTTAGTTTTTATTCTTGTTGACTCAGCGGATTGGTGATAATTATTTCTAACGCTCCGGTGATATTATTACTTAACTAGTTTTTACTCAGTAGTGCTTGCTTCAACATTAAAAACAGGTATGTTAAAACTAATTATTTTTATTATTAACGTGTACGTGTTTACGCTTAAAATTTTAAATAAAATGCTACTATTTAAATTCTAACATGTGTGTGTGTCTTTGTTTTTACGAAGAAAAACGGACTTGTTACAACAATTGAACAAACCTTCAGGCAACAGCGGCGGTCTGAAACCTATCAAGAAATTATGCGACTACGGGGTCAAAGAGGTCGTCGAAATACTAGAGTTGCAAAGAGTTGTTTGCCGTGATAAACGTCAAAGTGTGATTGTTGTTGGTGAAAACTACGTTACATTTCTACCTAAGCGAATCAGCGATAAGCTGACGTACGAGAGGGTTAAGGATCTTAACGAAAAGATTGAGGGTAAAACTATTTCTCTGGGCTTGCTGTACCTGGGGAAAACAAGTGGACCTTTGCCATATGACGACTGCATGTTTGTGGAAACAAATAAGGTACATCTTCTCTAATACAGTTCTCTTTTTACGCGACCTCTACATACCGGCAATACAGATTTCTTCGAGAGAGTGTGGCTCTTTATTGCGACCTTTAATAGCAGTACATAGGTAATGGATAATACAGATTTCTTTAATGCGACCTCTATTAGCAGTACATAGGTCGTCGATAATACAGATTTCTTCATGACGCCCTCTGTTGACAGTACTCCTAGTTGTCGCATGACGTCCTCTATTGGTAGTACACAGATTGCCGGTAATACAGATTCCAGTAATGGCGTCATAGGGCGTGGTAAAATGGCGACGAGTTCCAAAATGGCTGCCTTCAGCCAATCACAGAACAGCAGGCGTGGCTACAGGAGTGGGGGTAACCAATCACAGCGAAGGGGGAGGAGCTACAGGAGTGAGGGTAACCAATCACAGGCGAGGGGGAGGAGCCTGAAGGGGAAGGGGCGTGTTGCATCCCCTCAAAAACGTCTGCCTCAGGTGCCGCAATACCTACTTTCGAGCGTCTAATTCGCGTTCGTACATCACGCAATTATCTCCATAGCTTCCTCTCTGTTTCACACTCTTATCATGCAATTACTTGAAGCGAAAAATGAAGAACTATACTTATAATATGTAGGTATTTTATTTGTTACTTAAAAAGCTTTATCTTAAGTTTTGTTTTTAGTCACAATAAAAGAAAAAACTATATCATTCATTCGTTATCGGTATCTTCGTCTTGTATTGATGGCAGTTACAGACAACTTGTTTTTGTTAGTTGTTTATAGATCCTGTTTCTGTAGTCTGTAAGAAAGCTCTCGTCATTTCGAAATTACTAATTTTTAAGTGATATTATCTTTCTTGCTTTCGCACGATGATAAAACATTCAAACTATGTTCCAAGAATTTAAAGTCTTAAATAATTTTCCCATAGAGAATAATTCTGTAACTTTTGCAGAAATAAAATGTCCATAGAGAAAATCGTTTGTTGAATACAACTCTGTAACAAAACTCTGTATCCTTTAGAACATATGTAGTAAAAGCATTACAACCTCACATTCTCCAAGTACTCCAATCATCCAGGTAAGTTTTCTAGCAGCTCTTTTTACCGATCGATTCCTGAAAACGATCTAGTGGTGTCAAAGCATGTAATGCAGGTAAGTTTTTCAGCTAAATGAATGTAATGAAAACCAGAAGCAGAGACTCGTTTCGCTATATATCACTTTTAGTTAGATAAAAAGCTTACCTGCATTTCATGTTCTTACTGAATGCGACACCACCTGACAGTTTTCAAGGATCGATAAAAGGAGCTGCTGGAAAACCTAACCTGAATTATTGTGAATACTTGGGAGACTGACGAATGCTACATATGTTTTAATGCATCCAGAATTTAGTTATAAAGTTATATTCAACAAACGTTGACATTTCCTTTATTAACATTTTAGGAGGACTACATGCAACTTCTGCAACAATTGCAAAATTATCCTTTGAGGAAAACTCGTTAAGTCTTAACAGTTTGAGCGCGTATTATCAGAAAAAGTGTCAATTCTGTATAACCACGTCCGCAGCTACCAAGGGTTGGAAATCTCGGATGGAAAATTAATGATGTAAAACTTTTTCCCATTTTAACAACGATTCCTGCTTTTCCTGAACAATTAAACGCTTCATCATCGTGTTTATGCAAGAAAGATAATATTACCTAAAATTAGTAATTTAAAGATTCGGTAACTTTCTTAGACAGCAGAAACAACAAGATAAGCCGACTGTAAGTGCAATTCAGTCGCTAATGCAAAACGAACATAACAAGCGCATTCAGGGAAGCTCAGCGGCTCCCCTGAATGATTTTAAATCATCATCATTAAATTAACATTCTAAAGCACCAGTTTCAACCATTTGGTACTTTTTATATAGGTTCGGTTGCTGTCAAAAAGACAGCAACTCAGCCAATCATTCGAGGGATCAGCAACTGCTGTGACTCACCGCAGTTAGCAAATTTCTATGCTTATGCACTATGCTTATGTGCTGAATGTACTCACAGATAACTATGAATTATTTAGTTTCTTTTCTTTTATTGTGTGATTTAAAATAAGCCTCAAAATAAAGCTTTATAAAATAAAATAAAGTAACAAATAAAATACCTACATATGAGTATTTTGCCATTTTTTACTCCAAATCATTGCATGATAGGAGCGAAGCAAAGAAGAAGCTATGGATAAAAATGAGATGCGAGATGCCTACCTTTTCTTCTTTCTTTATGGTGTGATAATCTCATTTTTTGAGTATAGTGTCGTTCTGTCCGTTTCATTTTCAGACTACTTTTGGATTTAGATATACGTATTAGGATATAAGCTTCCAATCAGTATAAGTTTCATCTTGCAATTCCGATTCCCCTACAGAAGTTGCTTTTAAGCGTCTTAGACACTAGGGTGTCCTACTAAAATGCAACCAATTGCATTTATTCAAGTTATAATTTTAATATAACATTCTTTATCTTGTATTATTAATAAATTAATAAGCAATAAGCTTAACACATTTGAAATTTAACGCAAAGCGTAACTGGAAGCGATAATAGCAACTATGCATTTCTTTCTGTCAAATGTTTTTCTAACACCTTATTTGCTCACAGTAGTTATCAGAACTTTAATAATACTTAATGCTTATCTTCATACTTATCTAGTATAGTTAGTACAACACTGTCAGGATAATTTTTTTAAATTACCTTAAGCACAATGCTCAAAGAATGCAAGCTGGCTTAATACGTTTATGAGAAGTACAGTCCATCAAAATACTAAGACTGTAATATAATAATAGTTAATAACTAAAAGTAATTATGTTAAAACCAACCAGGCCTGCGAGAGGGGGGGGGCAAGCAGGGATCCAGCCCCGGGTCCCAGGCCCGGAGTGGCCCGGCCCCACACGATCACCATTATATAATGACATTTTTGTATCGATTAATATATTAATTATTATAAATAAGAATATCCTTAAATTATTAAGTACAAGCATTGTGTTTTCATTCAAACCCTATTGAACTACGCGATGTAAGAGAGGTGAGGATCCGAGCTTGAATTCTTTTTTCGTATTTCAACAAAAGCAACAAGTTACTAAAGCTTACCCATTAGGGTAAGCAGTTGGCATCTAATACTATTTTACTTTTATGAATTCACGTTGAAATTCAGAAGGGAATCGCCGAGAATCGATGCAGCGTGTGAGACCCTTCACTTGCTGATATTTCACGCGTGCGATCAGTTTATCGTGCGAACCACTGGTATCTCTATAAGTACATATACTATTATGTATTACTATATAAACATCTGATATTGGACTGACGATAATTTATTCTCGACGATTATCTCGCGAGTTCATGACTCTTTTTTTGAAAACGAATCAAATATTTACGTGTGAACGGTCCTCTCAGCCCCACACCTCTCCCACACTCATCCTCATGACTCATCACCCGCTCCAGAACGAGTCGTCATTTGTTGATTTTCCTTTTATTGGAATTATATATCGGCATTTGTTTCTTCTCAGTTCTGTCTTTGACTCTGGCAGACGTGTTTTATGCTGTGTTTTGTGATGTACTAGGAGAATACCATGACGCAAAGTAGATTATCTAATTTGGGGACTTTGCAATGGAATGCGATTTGGCTAGACCGATAAATTTTTTAAGGCGAGAAAAGTTTTATTATAGTTTTTTATATTTTGTATTTATTAAATTATCATACTGTACTTAATGTAGAGTTGCGAATAATATATTTCAAATTAAAAATTATATGTATTAAAAAGTAGTACTCTTGATTTAACCCATCCCAAAGAGGCCCGCTAGTTTATTTTACATCAGGGCTCGTACCGGCTCTCCGCGGGCTTGGTTAAAACAGATGCTTAGGATGGTTAGTGGCAGTACTGGGAAAACAACGCGGAAAAGTCACGATGCGCTGGGCTTGCAATTAATTGTAGCACGTTCTTAGGTTATAAATGTTTGAGGAAAATGACAGGCAAGCTACTAACGGAGCCGAACATTTGGGCGCGGCCGCTTCGGCGCGGGATACTTCGGCGCAGGGACACTTCGGCGCAGGGACACTTCGGCGCAGGGATACTTCCGCGCAGGCCACTTAGGCGCAAGGACACTTCGGCTCAGTGGTAAATATAAGTAGTACTACGCCTTTATTTGGTGAAATTGTATAGTAAAAATTACACGAACAAAATCTGTAGGTACTTACAGGTAATAAATATAGTATGATCGATGAAATACAGTATTCGATAATAATGAAAAAAAATTCAATAATTTTCTAAAATAGCAGAAAAAATCAAATTAGATTTTCAGTATCTGCTTAGGAAGATCTGAGAGCAGGCAAATAATTTATTTTTTCCGCTACTAACCTTAAGAGACTTAAGAGAGAAGAGACGATTATTGTCCTATATGTGACTGCAGAAATTGATTTTCTTAACACCCTGCCAGAAGCGTATTACATACCTTATATTTTCCAGATGCCCCTATTATTAAACTTGGTTAATAATTTTTTTAAACAAAAAATGTCTTTCAAATTTCAAAGCAAAGTAACATGTTAGTAGTGGAAAAACTATTATATTAGCCATGGTTTACACACGCTATTATAGCTGACGCGCCTTAAATCACTTGGCTCTACGCGCCTCGTGATTTAAAATCGCGCTAGGGATATAATAGCGTATGTCTAAACCTTGGTTAATAATATACTTATTATTGCTCATAAAATCTTATTTATATTAAGGGCCAGCTAAGATAAGCTTTCGTTTCTTTCATATATTTTATTACGGTACCCACAGCATACTATACAATTGTAAAAACTGTAGCAAAAAGATCATTATTTACTACTTTATCATTTTTAATATTTTGATGACTTTAACTAATAAGCCAGACACATAGCCAGAAAAAGATTTGGAGGGGGCAGAATATTTTGACAAAAACATAACAATCTGTTTAAAAATTGATCAATAATATTTTAAATACGTTTACATTAAATTCCTACATTTAAAAATATATTAAATATACACAATTTACAGTTTTATTCTACAAGGTTGTAACAAGATTTTCTACAATTTTATCAGTGTCTACTGGTTCCGTATCTATTGACACCAGTGCTAACCCTGTCAGACTTAAAAGGTGCAAACATGTTTTTACCTGTTTATGAAAAGGAAATCCCTTTTTGAATGTAATTCAATAGTTTACTTAATGGATGGTCAGGTATCTAATGGAATATTAGGGGTTGTAAATAATAATTTGTGTGTAGTTTATTATTTTACCTCCTATAGCTCTCTTTGTCGTTTTTCAGTTATTTTTAAATCTTGTTTGGCAGATTTTCTAAGAATTCTAAATTTGTGAACTACGAGAAATGCAAGAAAAAGATTTTATAACAATAATTACTACTAGTAGTGGCTACAGCGATAAAATCTTCTTTGTAAACTCTTCACACGAATGCCACTTTTGCTGCCAATTTTTGGTAATTTTTGTTATCATATTACACTCCTACTTTAGTTGATTGATACCCAAAACTGGCAAAATTGGAACCACTAGTACTATTATGTATATGAAAATATATTATATTATAAAATATAATATATTAATTAAAATAAATTTTAAAATTAAACACCCACTTTTTATTTAATATAAAATTGAACATTTTTTTCTCTATAGATAAAAGATAGGTAAGTTTAATCTTATGTCTCATAAGAATCTTATCGACTTCCTCGTTAATTTAAAGAGTTATTTTTTTTTAGCTTACCTTTAACGACTTTTTCCGATTTTTTGTATGACGCGTAGAGATAACTTCGACGAAAGTGGAAGAGAAATCCTCTCACTTTTCTAAACGTAGTTAAGTACTATGTCAAGAAGAGTTATGAGACGAGTCTATGTGATTATATCAAAAATGCCTCGTCCAATATTACAGTAACACTTTCAAATGGATACGCTTAATGCTTATAGTCCAGTGCTAAAGACAAAAACCACTGGAATAATATAAATATAAATATAAATATAAATATATATATATATATATATATATATATATATATATATATATATATATATATATATATATATATATATATATATATATATATATATATATATATATATATATATATATATATATATATATATATATATATATATATATATATATACAAGAAAGAGTTATAATAATGGGATATCGCGCAACAGAGAAGAAAGAAAAAACAAGTTGCAGCCGTCTACACGTGTTTCACACTTATTAGTGATCATCAGGACGGCATAGCAGATGGAATAAATATAAAAGCAACTCACTCAGAAAGATGTAACAACACAAGGTTTCACAGATAGCAGCCAACCGCACATTTGCAGTATCGGCCTGAAGACACTGAGTTTTCAGTGCAACAACAAACGTCACTACGGAGGCAGCTAAAGCCACTACCGTGAGACAACCAATCCCAAAGTATAATATCATTGATTAGAAGTAATAATGCGCGTAGAGATATACAAGAAAGAGTTATAATAATGGGATATCGCGCAACAGAGAAGAAAGAAAAAACAAGTTGCAGCCGTCTACACGTGTTTCATACTTGTTTTTTCTTTCTTCTCTGTTGCGCGATATCCCATTATTATAACTCTTTCTTGTATATCTCTACGCGCATTATTACTTCTAATCAATGATATTATACTGTAACGGGAGAGAAAAGGAACGAACCTCTTTTCGAGCGACAGGTGGTGTGTTCTGTCGCCTTCGAGAAAATGACGCATCGCACAAGCATGTAAATCAGACGTGGTTTATTCTAGCATTTTCTAAGAATACATAGAAGGTTCCAGCGATTTCTGGTGCGTTTATATGAGGATATAAAAGCGGATTGCGGATAAAAGAGAGGCAGTCAACAGCAAGTCATTAACTGTGTATTACAAAATAAATAGTGAATATAAATGTTGTATTAGAAACTCATAGTCTGTAAATAATAGTTTTAATGGTTTATAATCATAGCGTTAATTTATAGTGTATTCATTAGTGTATAGAAATAAATATTTGTTTGTGAATAGACGATTTAAACAGCACTTGTATTATTATTTTAGAAAGAATGTTACAGTGGTGTTACAGGTGTGAGGTTTTAAAATAAATAAAATCGCGTAATAATTAATTAAAGTGCTGTGAGAATAAAATTTTTGGTGTTAAAACATAATTTCAACAAACAATCAAAATGGTGATGAAACTATTAAAGGATCTGTTAGTAATAGACTTGAAACATGAACTGGAAGAACGAGATTTGGAAACAACTGGCCTTAAAAACGTGTTAATAAATCGGCTAAAAGAATGGCTTATAGAACAGCAAGAAGATCCTGAAAGTTTCCTCTTCGAAATACCTGGACCCGCAATTGATACTAGTTTGTTGTTAAGTAAAATGGAAGAAAGTTCTAGAAAAGCCGAAGAAAATTCTAGAAAGTCCGAAGAAAATGTTAGAATGCTAAAAGAAGAACTACTGGAAAAGTCCGAAGAGAATTCTAGAATTTTAAAACAAGAATTACTTGAAAATACTAAAGCACTGGAAGAAAATGTTAAAATGATGAAAGGAGAATTGTTGGAAAATGTCAAAGCGTTGGAAGATAAAGTTTTCGAAGAATTTTTGGAGAATGCCAGTGCGTTAGGACTATTGGAAGGTAGATTGGCGGAACAAGATAGGGTAATAAAGATGGTAGAAGAGAAAATAGCCCAAATGCAATTACCACCAACAACTAAGAAAGACGATATGATCGAAATGCTGGAAGATAGAATGAGGCAACTACGGTTTCCCTCAACTTCTGAGTGGCCGTTTAATGAAGTAAAGAAACAATTTAAAGAAGAAAAGGTTCCTGCCGTAGGGATAAAAGTAAAACCACCCACGTTCGATGGAAAGATACCTTGGTCCACCTACTACAAACAATTTGAGGCGGCCGCTGGGGCCAACGGATGGACAGGCAAGGAAAAGGCCGTTTCTTTAACTGTGGCTTTGCGTGGAGACGCGTTGAACGTCCTGCAAACAATCCCAGCAGGACAGGAAAATGATTACCAATTGTTAGTGTCTAGATTGGAAATGAGATATGGAGACGCGCATCTTCAACAAGTGTATCACGCGCAAGTGAAGAATCGTATCCAGAAGAATGGAGAAAGCCTGCAGGAGTTTGAAGCCGATGTTGCGCGGCTTGTCCGATTGGCGTACCCTACGGCACCCGATTCATTTCTGGGACAACTGGCTGTGCAGACCTTCATTGATGGGTTAAGAGACGGAGAAACACAACAATCATTGAGGCTAGCACGACCAAGAACAACTGATGATGCGCTTGCTCACGCTTTAGAATTTGAAGCTGCAAAACAAGCGTCCCGAGGTCACGGGCGTGTTCGGGCCGTTGTGGAGGAAGAAGAAGGTTCTAAAGATCACCTAGAAGAGTTAGTACTGAGAGTTCTTCGGAAGGAAGAAAGCCGTAAGAAGAATCATCAAGAAGTTCGAGGGCCTCGTTGTTGGAATTGCGGCGAACAAGGTCACATACGACGTCGTTGCCCTAAACCAAAACAGGTTCAGCAGTCGGAAAACTAAAGAAGGTCGACGAGTGGGGGCGAACGTTGACCTTGAGTAGAGATGCCCCGAAGATCACCATCCATGCCGTAACATCAAACAATAGTACCAGCAGTTTGTTCGTAGATGGGAAAATTGCTAACCGAACTGTTCCACTACTTATTGATACGGGGGCGACAAAATCCATCGTACGCCCTGATGTTCTACAATCAAGTATGAAGCTGTTATCAACAACTACTCAACTCCGTACAGCAACAGGTGAAGCGATACCAACACGCGGAGTGGTGAAGATGAAGATTGGCATTGGAAGTGAAGAACGTGATCATGAGGTGCTGGTAGCCGATATCACTGATGACTTCATCTTGGGAATGGACCTCCTGAGAAAATTTGGTTTTACGTTGGATTTGAAAGAGGGTGTTTTGAAGGTCGGTAACGAAGAACTTCCGTTGCACCCACGAGAAGATCCGGTTGTAAGGGTTTTGCTGACTGAAGATGTGATATTGCCGGGTCAAAGCGAGATGGTTGTCGAGGCGGGTTTGGATGGAGATCTTCGGGTAGGATGTGTGCGAATGATGGAGCCTGTTTGTGATAAGAAGATCCATAGTGGCATACTGGTGGGAAAAGCGCTGATCAAGGTTGGAAAGAGAGTACCGGTGAGAATTATGAACGTTAATGTGGATCCGGTGACATTGAAGAAGAGTACCCTTGTGGGACAGTGTGTGCCAGTATTCCGAGTAGCCAGGTGTATGGCTGATGTTCCAAAACCAGTGCCCAAAGACCATGGTGGAAAATTAGTGGGTATGGTTACTAGTTCGTGCGAAGACCTTAACAGAACGGAAGTGAAAGAGGTACAGGGTTTGGTTCACCGATACCAAGATATCTTCGCTCTTGACGATAGCCAGAAGGGACGGACAAATATAGTAAAACATAAAATCAATACAGGCAACTCTATGCCTGTCCGTCAGCAGCCGAGGCGTCTACCTCTAGCAAGGCGAGCAGAAGCCGAAAAGATTATTACTGATATGGAAGAACAAGGGGTCATCGAGCCATCCAGCAGTCCATGGGCATCACCGGTGGTCCTGGTCAGTAAGAAGGACGGGTCAACGAGATTTTGTGTGGACTATCGGCAGCTTAATGATGTGACCAAGAAAGACAGCTATCCCTTACCACGCATCGACGACACGTTAGATACCCTGTCTGGTTCGCGATGGTTTTCGACTTTGGACTTGAAGAGTGGTTATTGGCAAGTTGAAATGGAACCTGAAGACCGGGAGAAGACCGCGTTCACTATTGGTTCTGGACTATGGCAGTTTACAGTTATGCCTTTTGGTCTATGTAACGCTCCGGCCACCTTTGAGCGTCTAATGGAGACCATCCTGAGAGGGTTGTCGTGGAAGACCTGCCTGGTATACCTAGATGATGTGATTGTAGTCGGAAAATCATTCAACGAACATTTGAAAAATCTAGAGGAAGTGTTCCGAAGACTACGTGGAGCCAATCTGAAACTGAGTCCGAAAAAGTGCCACATATTCAGAAAGGAAGTGAAATATCTCGGGCACGTCGTATCACAAAATGGAGTGGCAGCCGACCCCGATAAGATTCGTGCTGTTCAAGAGTGGCCAACACCGAAAGATAAACACCAAGTTCGTAGTTTTCTTGGGTTATGTACCTACTATAGGCGTTTCGTTCCTGGGTTTGCCAATATAGCGAAGCCTCTGACAAGGCTAACTGAAGATGGACGCGAGTATGTTTGGAGCGGAGAGTGTGAAACAGCTTTCCAACAGCTGAAGCGTGCCCTGACAACCGCACCAATATTGAGTTATCCACGGACAGAAGGGAAATTCATACTTGACACAGATGCAAGTAATCTGGCCATTGGGGGTGTACTTTCTCAGATACAGGATGGACAAGAAAAGGTCATCGGCTATTTTAGTAAGGTTTTGTCTAAAGCCGAAAGGAATTATTGTGTGACCAGAAAAGAACTATTGGCCGTCGTGAAGTCCGTTGAGCACTTTTACAAATACTTGTACGGACGGAAGTTTTTATTGAGGACGGACCATGCAGCGTTGAAATGGCTTCTACAATTCCGTAATCCTGAAGGCCAGGTCGCAAGGTGGATCGAACGATTACAAGGATACGACTTTGACACCGAACATCGAGCGGGCACTAGTCATCGAAATGCCGATGCTCTTTCAAGAAGACCCTGTCCAACGGATTGCCGTCATTGCTCTCGTTTGGAAGAGAGGGTTTGCCAAGTATTAAGGACTACCATCGTCAACGACAATTGGTTGCCGGAAGAATTGCAACGACAGCAGGAGGCTGATCCCGAACTAAAAATGGTACTGGAATGGAAGCGCGTGGGAGAAAGGCCTGCCTGGGAGGCCGTCAGCCCTTTCAACAGAACGCTCAAAGCATATTGGGCCCAATGGGAGTCCTTGAAGGTGGAAGACGATCTCCTGAAGCGAGTACTGGAGAGTGAAGATGGCACCACCATTAGGTCTCAGTTCGTGGTTCCAAGAAGCCGAGTGGCTACAGTATTGCGACATCTCCATGACGGTGCCTCCGGAGGACACTTCGGTGTGAAAAAGACCTTGGAGAAAGTTAGGGAGCGTTTTTATTGGGTCAACTGTAAAGAAGACGTGAAGGAGTGGTGCCGGAAATGTGAACTATGTGCCACTGGCAACGGACCCTTGGGGAAACGAAGAGCACCCATGAGGCAGTACAATGTGGGTAGTCCTCTGGAGAGAATAGCTATAGACATTGCCGGACCATTTCCCGAAACTGACGATGGGAATAAATACATCTTAGTGGCAATGGACTATTTTACCAAATGGCCAGAAGCATATGCCCTACCAAACCAGGAAGCTGCGACTGTTGCTGACGTACTAGTCAAAGAGTTCTTCAGTCGTTTCGGAGTGCCCATGGAGCTGCATTCGGATCAAGGCCGTAATTTCGAGTCTGTACTCTTTGGAGAAGTCTGTCGATTGTTGGGCATTCGCAAGACTCGGACCACACCGTTACATCCGCAGTCCGATGGAATGGTAGAACGCATGAATCGGACAATGGGCAAATATTTGGCCAAGGTCGTCTCCGATCATCAACGAGACTGGGACCAATACCTGCATCTGTTCCTGATGGCTTATCGTGCATCGGTCCACGAAACAACCGGTCAGTCACCAGCGTCTGTAATGTTTGGACGCGAGTTACGGTTACCGTGTGATCTGGAATTTGGGTCTCCACCTATAGAGCAGGAGGTAGCTGGAAATGATTATGTCATCAACTTAAAGAAGAAGTTGGAGGATATTCACGACCGAACCCGAAATAATAGTCGAATCGCGAGTGACCGGATGAAGGCTACGTACGATGTGAGAGCCCAAGAAGGAGGGTTTCAACCTGGAGAGCTTGTCTGGTTATACAACTCGCAAAGGCGTCGTGGCTATTCTCCAAAGTTACAGCGAAATTGGGAGGGTCCATACCAGGTGAAGAAACGAATAAATGACTTGATTTATCGCATCCAGAAATTGCCAAGGCGGAAACCAAAGGTGGTACACTCCAATCGTCTGGCGCACTGTGAGGGAAATAATGACGCAGTCCCGGATCGGAAAGATGAGGCCGAGGTGGCTATCAAAATCGTAAGGCCTGAAGATGATCAGCCAACCTTTAGAGAATTTATGGCTGCGTTCTCTGGAACTAGAAAAGCGTGATTCGGAGTCACGACTGAGATGCAACAAGATCTCTTCCGGGTCCCTGGTGATTATTCCATTGCCCACTGTGTCTCCGCGGATCTCCGTATGTCCAGGGGGATCGCAGTAGTGTTTAGAAATAAATTTGGACGGCTGAATGAACTTCGAGAACAAAATCCCTCTGTTGGTAAATCCTTACGCTTGCCTGATCATGACCGATCCATTTACTACTTGGTAACCAAGCAGTTTTACTACCAGAAACCGAGTTACGCCGACTTGTGGAGGGCACTATGGAATTTGAGAATCGAGTTGCTTACCAGGGGAATTAACAAATTGGCAGTTCCCAAACTCGGCTGTGGGCGGGACCAGCTGGATTGGAGAATCGTTAGAAACATGCTGGAAGTTGTCTTTAGAGGTACGGACGTCAAGATCTTCGTCTGCAGTTTTGACCCACAGCCCGCATTAAGGCCAACGAAGAGTGTAGACTGTTATTTCTACCGTAATGGAACGTGTAGTCGAGGTGAAGACTGTCGATATCGTCATGACCCGTTCTACAGGAACCAGAGCATAAAACCTGTTCTGGGACAGAACAGACTTGAAGAGGGGGGCAGTGTAACGGGAGAGAAAAGGAACGAACCTCTTTTCGAGCGACAGGTGGTGTGTTCTGTCGCCTTCGAGAAAATGACGCATCGCACAAGCATGTAAATCAGACGTGGTTTATTCTAGCATTTTCTAAGAATACATAGAAGGTTCCAGCGATTTCTGGTGCGTTTATATGAGGATATAAAAGCGGATTGCGGATAAAAGAGAGGCAGTCAACAGCAAGTCATTAACTGTGTATTACAAAATAAATAGTGAATATAAATGTTGTATTAGAAACTCATAGTCTGTAAATAATAGTTTTAATGGTTTATAATCATAGCGTTAATTTATAGTGTATTCATTAGTGTATAGAAATAAATATTTGTTTGTGAATAGACGATTTAAACAGCACTTGTATTATTATTTGAAAAAGAACGTTACAATACTTTGGGATTGGTTGTCTCACGGTAGTGGCTTTAGCTGCCTCCGTAGTGACGTTTGTTGTTGCACTGAAAACTCAGTGTCTTCAGGCCGATACTGCAAATGTGCGGTTGGCTGCTATCTGTGAAACCTTGTGTTGTTACATCTTTCTGAGTGAGTTGCTTTTATATTTATTCCATCTGCTATGCCGTCCTGATGATCACTAATAAGTGTGAAACACGTGTAGACGGCTGCAACTTGTTTTTTCTTTCTTCTCTGTTGCGCGATATCCCATTATTATAACTCTTTCTTGTATATCTCTACGCGCATTATTACTTCTAATCAATGATATATATATATATATATATATATATATATATATATATATATATATATATATACATATATATATATATATATATATATATATATATAATCTTTAACCTCATATATACCTTTCGGTGTCGAGGCGTCAGACACACCGAGCCGCAGAGTGGATATATGTGCGTGTGAGACGAGGCAGCGGAGCCATATAGGCAAGTACACTGCGCTCGTGGTTTACCCATCCGAGTCCTGACCGACACAAACTCGACTTAACTATGTTAAGCGATAGAAATCCGCTATAACCACTCTGCCGTACTGCTGACTTTATATATATATATATATATATATATATATATATATATATATATATTATATATATATATATATATATATATATATATATATATATATATATATATATGTATATATGATACTTCACTACTTTTCCGGGTTTCACTCCGCGTATTCACTATTCGGCTCCTAGAGGAACCAGACAATGGTTGACGACGTTTCGGCAAGATCACACTTGCCATCTTCAGGTCACTTCTAACTTCCTTCTGCTTCGCGTGGTTACACGATGTAGACTCTACATACGAGTCTACATCGTGCAACCATGCAATGTAACGTCGTCAACCATTGTCTGGTTCCTCTAGGAGCCGAATAGTGAATACGCGGAGTGAAACCCGGAAAAGTAGTGAAGTATCATATAATATCCGCGGAAATTTAAAATATAACATATGTATATATATATATATATATATATATATATATATATATATATATATATATATATATATATTGCTGTGGATGGTACTTTCAACATTTTGGAAAATTTTGAAAATTTTTTAGAAATCTAAAATCTTTGTTAAATACTAACACTTTTGAAATATTTTTATCAACTTTACCAGTTAAAAATATTTTTAAGTAAGTTACTGGTGTGTCATTGATTACACAACCAATGTGTACTTTTTAATAAGATTAAATAATACATGTTTCTTTATTTATTATCAAACAGTTTAATCACCAAATTACTCAAGTATACGTAACATCCAGTTGCACGCAAGTTATTGTTATTAGGTAATTCAGTGATGATTAATTTCAAATGAGTATATCGACGGGTTATGTGATTTTCTTAAGGTTTTTTGTTAATGTAAATAGATCGTTATTATTGTGTAAAAGCATTGTGTAATTAATCTGTAATATATTGAGTCAAATATTATAATTATGTTTTAATCTGCTATTATGTTTGTAAATAGTGTAGTCATTTGTATTAGATGGTAAGATGACGTCAAATTGTGTAATATAATTATGTAAATAGTAAATAGTATATAAGCTTAGAAAATCATAATTTTAGGGGACTTCACTAAATAAAGCGACGCAGTAAAGTCGTGCTAAAGACAATAGTAAAATGTAAATAGACACTTACTGATAGAAAGCGACCGAGTAAAGTCGTGTAAGATAAAATAGTACAAATGTAAATAGACAAGTTAAGTTGGTTGGTGATTTGAATACGGCGAAAGTGTAAAAAGTATAAATTGTAAAAGTGTATAAGATTATAAAGAACCACCTTAAAGTTAAATTACTTGCTAAAGTTAAGCAAGATAATAAATCTACGTTAAAACCATAAACTAGTGTTTTATTTAATATTAAATACATAAAAATACCACAAAATATTCTTCGATAAAGGGAAAAAGTACCCGCTATTAATAAAACAAAAGTGAGTTACCAAAACCAAGAGTGTGGATGGTGTTATATGGGAAATCCATGCAAAGGGAAGCCAACCGGAATTGCCAACCGGCACTGGGACAACATAAGGTGACTGCAAATGGTTTGGAACGAGGACTAGTAAAAAGGAAAGAAGCAATATTAAAAAAAGGTAGGAAGTTATTTCCTTTTGTATTGGCATTTGCTGAAGAAAAGACTATCGTTTGTGAAGTGTAGTAAAGTGATTTGAACAATTTAGTAATAGTTAAAAATTAATTAATATTTCAATTTTAAAAGTGATTTCAAATTTCAATTTGTATATTTAATACCACAAGAATCCACATTCACCCTGAGATGAGTCTCTATTAAATTTAATTCTGTTATTTTAAGTTATTTAACTGGCGCCCAACTCTCTTACGTAAACTTGAATTAGTCAAGAACTAACTTAACATTAATTTTATATAACTATTGTATTATTTAAAACTATTAAAAGGTATTTTCTAATCATATTAGAATTTATAAAAGAGGGAAGTTGAAAAGCATTTCCAAAGTTCACAGTTAAATTAAAAAGCAATTTAATTATAAAGTAATTATCTACGATCGAACGGCAATTATTCACAGTTTCAAAATATATAATAAAATATTTAAAAATATTTTATTATTTTTAATTAACCAATATTACAGCATTTATTTATGGCTGTCAACGTGTCATTTGTTAATGTGGGGCAAAATACTATTTTTTAAAAATGCAATATCACTGCAATATATATATATATATATATATATATATATATATATATATATATATATATATATATATATATATATATATATATAAAATCTTTAACCTCATATACCTTTCGGTGTCGAGGCTTCAGACACACCGAGCCGCAGAGTGAATATGTGCATGTGAGACGAGGCAGCGGAGCCATATAGGCAAGTACACGGCGCTCGTGGTTTACCCATCCGAGTCCTGACCGACGAAAACTCGACTTAACTATGTTAAACGAGAGAAATCCACTATAACCACTCTGCCGTACTGCTGACTATAATATAAAAATAAAAAAATAAACTAATGGTCCAAAAAAAACAGTTTTTTTAAATATCTTCCAAAGTTTTACTCTAATTTGCGCAAAAATATACATGCTCCGAAATATATCCGCGCCGAAATGTCCCTGCGCCGAAATGTCCCTGCGCCGAACTGTCTTTGCGCCGAAGTGTACCTGCGCCCAAGTGTCTCGGCGCCGAAGTGTGCCTGAGCCGAAGTGTCCCTGAGCCGAACTGTCCCGCGCCAAACTATCCTCGCGCCGAAAGGGCCGCGCCGAGATGGCCGCGCCTAGATGGCTGCGCTTAAACGGCCGCGCCCAAATGTCCTAGCCCGACCTACTAAACATGGGACATTAGATTTGACCTAAAATGATGTGATAATCCAGAATTTAGCCACTTATTTTTCGCTTAAACGAATTTGACCTACACTAGGCAGCTGTAACGAATGCACTACAATACCGAATTAAGTATTCTTTCCAATACCAAAAAGAAAACGTGTGAAAAGTGACACTAGGGCAGTAATAGAGTATTTCACATATACATAGTGCCTTAGAATTTTAGGCATTTTTACGCAAACTATATCAGAATACCTGGTATTGATTTTTCTAAAAATGTAGCCAGTGTTCGGCGAATTGTTCAACAATTTGGATTTCTTTCGAAATCGTTAATGCAGAACAAGATTTTTATAGAATTTGCCGAAGCACAGCACACTGTTCATTGTGTAAATTACCTTAATTGCTTCTTTTCTTTGACCGCTAACAAATTATGGAACTTCAGCAACTATATCGGTTTGTGAAAAGTATACGAAGGGAAAAGGGTCATTCCATACCACTTCACCAAAACAAGAGTTGCATTCATGTCTCAGATCTTGCTGCCAATTTTTTTCTTGAAAGTACTGAGCATGGAAAAGAAAACCCAAAGGGATTTTATATAGTTATACATATAAATAACCTATAATACTTATTACAAATCTGAAGACTGTTTAAGAAAGTAGAAAAGCTCTAGTTTCAGCAGGTTATATGGTTTTAGCTGGTTTAATTAAAACGTTTTTTATTTTCACGACGAAAAGAATTCTGAAAGTCTCAATATTTTTGCAATTTTTCGAGGTTTCTAAGGGTTGTATTTTGATTGTATCAGCTGGAAGCAAAAAGACGTTGCGATTTTTCGCTCTTAAAATACTTTCTAATAATACTAAACTCATCATGCATCTCTCTTCTAGAAAGACAGCAGATCGCTTATAATCTCTTATAGGAACGCAAATTAGACTGTCGAAAATTTATTTTTATTACATATAACATCATTTTCATGAAAAAATGTATAATTATCACGTCAACATCGTCGGCCGATCGCGAAATTCTTCTACGAAGAAAGCTTTTTCATGGATTTGGTGTAGATAGTACAGTATTGTCTTGGATAGTATCTTATTTATACAATAGACTTATGGAGTTCCCCATGGTAGCATCTTGGGGCCCCTATTATTCGCTATATATACATATATTAATGATATAGAACAAGTTATGAAAGAATCCGAAATTATTTTGTTTGCAGATGATGCTCTACCAAAACTGGTCTTCAACAACAATATTATCGTTATAAAGTACAATTACACCAAGAATTAAATGAAGATGATCCTGATAGGCGGGTGCAGCTTTGTCAGGAAATGACGGATGTCAGTGAAAGTTTTTTTCTTATTTATACCTTATAGATGTTTTATATGATTAAAATTTGGTTAAAATGACCAAAGAGCAATTTAGATCTAACTTAATCTATTAGAGTTTGTGTTTTAAAAGCTAAGGTATACTCATCAGCCTTCCTTAAGTTCTGATCACTTAGTTACACTACGGTTACCGTGTACACAGCACTATACTCTACTTTTTCACTATTTACTCTACTAACTCAAATGGTTTAATTCTTTTAAGACTTCTCACTAATCCCGTATTGTCCAGGAGCTGAATGACATTTACGTGATGATGGAATCGGTCTTTATGACTATTCATAAATTTCTTTATTGTCTGGTTGACAGTTTCTACATTCAAGTCCCAATGGAGGTCACTGTTACGTGTATACCAAGGTGCATCTACTATGCACCTCGGTACTTTATTTTGGAACCGTTGGATTGTGTCGGTGTTACTTTATTTGGTACAACTCCAAAGCTGAACACCATTCACGCTTCAGTATTTGCTTGTATAATAAAAGTTTATTGAGTAGAGACAGAGTGGAGTTTCTTTCAATCAGTCATACATTTTTCTGTATTTAATACCAAGTTCTTCTTTTTTGTTTTAACGTGTGCTATAATGCCCAAATACTTGGCTGTGTTCGAATGTGAAATCTGTTTGTTATTTATACTGATTGGCATACATTGGATAACCTTATTTAAATTCATTCAATTTTATTCTCCATCTTCTTGTCCAACGGTAAACTAGATCAATAGCTGTCTGCAATCTTTCTGTGGCTACTGCATTTGTTGTTCATACTGCTAATATAGCTGTGTCATCAGCAAAAGTAGCGACGGTATTGTTTTCTAATGATGGGAATGTCACAAGTGTACAAGAGATACAAGATCGGTCCTACTACACTTTCTTACGGCACTCTTGCTTTAATTTCCTTCAATTCAGAATAAGCACCTTCTTACTTGATACTCAAGTATTTGTCAGAAATGTAAGGCTCCAAGATTTAAGACAATTGCTTTTGCAAGAATAGTTTAACTTTATAATTTAGACTTCATGTCATACATTATCGAATGCCTGACATTCTTTCCTTCTAACAATTTCTTTATAATATTAGTGATTTTATG